>CM021103.1:572632521-572982469 GCA_007115665.2 Sequoiadendron giganteum | reverse complement strand
TCATTGCTTCTTTGTGAGGATAAATCTTGATATTAGATCCAATAAGCTATTCTCACCATGGTTTTTCCGATCTTGGGTTTCTAGTATATTTGGTGTTCTCTTGTGTGAATGTGTGCTCATTATATTTAATTTTGTAGTAGTGTAGTTTCAAGTTTCATGCTAAGATATATTTGTTGAAGTTAAGAGTTTTAAATAGATTTGATCCACTAATTCACCCCCCTCTCAGTAGATTGTGTTCCCTTCAATTGGTATCAAAGCCAAGTTCCTTTGAAGAAGCCGAACAACTTAAGGTAAATCTGAGATGGCACACTTAGTGGATCAAGAAGGATTGTATGCAAATAAAGCACCACTCTTTGATGGATCTAATTATGTATTTTAGAGAGTAAGGATGGAAGCATACTTGATGGCCCTATGTCTTGAAATTTGGCATCAATTGTAGAGCGATATGAATTCCTGAAAACCCTCCAAGGGATCAACCCGAAAAGAATGATAAGGAAAGGAATGATATTTTATGTGGTTTGTCTAACTCTAAATTTGTGAAGGTCATGTAGTACAAGATAACAAGTATGGGATAAATTACACACCATCTATGATAGTGATGACAAAGTGAAAGAAGTAAAGCTTCAAACTCATAAGTCTTAGTTTGAAAGTTTGAAAATAAAGGAGGAAGAAAGAATTGCTACATTCTTGCTCTATATTGATAATTTTTTCAACTCTATCAAAGGTCTTGGTGAGGAAATGGATGAAAGTATGATTGTGAAAAAGGTACTTAGATCTCTTCCTAGAAGATTTGATTCTAAGGTTTTTGTTGTTGTAGAAGCTAAAAATCCAAATTCTTTAAAAATGATTGAGATACATGGAATCTTCACTTCCTATGAAATGAGGTTTGATAGTGAAAAATCAATAAGGAAAGAGTCTGCATTCAAAGAATCCAAAAAGAAATTTGATCTATATTTTGATGTTGGATCAGATCTAGAGGAAGAATATTTTTCAAAAAGTTACAGAGAGGTTCCAAAACGTACAAAGGTAAGTTACCAGTCAAATGTTTTAATTGTGGTGAAATAGAAAACTTTTATGGCTAAGTTTCCCTACAAGGACTCTAACAATGTTGAGCAAATGTATGGAAATAAGTCATTTCAGAAAGGGAATAAAAGTTAGAGGAAACAAAATAGTTTCTTCATTTATGAGGAAGGCTACTCTACTAATGAAGAAGATGAAGATATCTCTGGAGATGAAAAAGAGAAGGAAATTACTAAAGATGCTACATAGATGAATTCTGGAAATGATAATGAATTGGATATTTTGGAAGAGTTACTTTGTGTTGGAAAGGAGATCAAGAAACTAAAGAAAATAATTGCTGAAGAAGTGAAGGATAAATATAGTTTATCTCAAAAGCTTGAGAGTGTGAAAAGGTGATCATTGATCTAAAGATTTATAAAATGATCAAAATATTATAAATGTTAGTCATAATAGATTAATATTATAATTTTGACATTCATGTGTCATCCCAAAACATAGAAATAAGGTTGGCACTCTGCAAGTGGTGAGGGTTTGAAGCGACCTGTGTCAGGCTTCACTCATGGAGTGGGGGAGGCCTGAACCTCCTCCATGCAGACATCCTTCTTTGGAGTATTGGCCATTGTGACTCAACGATGCTGGGGCTAATTACCCTATGTGAAACTTTCTTTATTTTCCCCTCACCCATGTGAGGCTAGTTGGGAGAGGCCAAATAATCATGGAGGGGGATAAGAACCCACCCGATGGATTTCCTAAAAGGAGAAAGGGTGATTCCAATGGAAACCTTCGATCCAGGTCATTCAAAGACATTTTTGTAGGAAAGGAGGTTGTTTTTCCAATTGGGGCCAAACTCATTGTCTAGTCGGGTGAAGGTGGAGAAGATGGGGAATGTAGAAGAGGTAAGTGCACCCTTGAATCCCCTAAAATTGATATCATGATTCCAAATTTAGAATTAAGTAGGGCTTCCATTAGCAAGATTGTAAACTAAAGAATATAGGTATTTTTATTGCTATCATGGACATCAATAAGGTCTTGACAAGGAAATATATGGATGAATGGTTGGCTAATGTTGAGGGTAAAAAACTAGGGATACACTTTTCATATTGTAGAATGATTCAAAGGGGGTTATATGTTATTTTCCATAAAAACCATGAAATGCATTAACAAGTGACTTAAAAATTATTTTGGAGCATAGGAAAACAAACTTTCAAGGCACTTGCATGGTTTCCAGAGGCCCTAAATGAAGAAATTCTGGCTCTTTCAAGCCCTAGATGAGTGGTGGTCAGGAATGTGCCGCCACAGGTCTTGAGTTTCATCCATATTTTTTTGGAACCCTATGGAAGGGCCCTCAAATAGATAACTCAAAATCTTCTTTACCCCATATGAATGCAAGGGTTCTAGTTTCTATTTACCTTGGGGTTGCCATCCCCAATGTCCTACTATTGAAACTAGATAATGGTGACACCAAATGTGCCCTAGAGTTTTTTAGAGATTTAAATGTGTGCTACCTCTATTGGAAGGAGGGGAATGTAAGAAGAAAATTCACACTAATAACAAGGAGAATCCTTGGTGTCAAACCACATATGGGTGATAAATAAAAAAATTCAGCTTGTAAATAATCTCACAATCCTAGTGGGTCGAAGGGTGGAAACACTAAGGGAGTCAGAGTCGATGGCTCTAATGGTGAAGTTATAAATCTAGAAACCCTTGATAGTATTAATAATAAGGATGCCATAAATGAAAAAATGAAAAAAGATAAGGAGGTTATCAAAAACCTAAGTGAAAACTCAAAAAAATATTTGGAGGATATTAAAACCCTAATTGAAAACCTAGAAAAAGATAACGAGGTTGCCAAAAACCTAAATGAAAACCTATAAAAAGATAATGAGGACATTGAATTGGACTCCTTAATGGGAGAAGGGATATCTGAAGCATCAGTTCGAAGCATGGAAAAAAATGATGAGGGAAAATATGAAAACATGAAAATTAATGGATTCGACAATGATCTAGAAGCTCATGAGTCTAAATGCCAATTTGATAAGGAAACCAAAAAGGCTACCTATGAAGGGGTTGAGAATGGGGAATTAAAGAATAAAATTCGATTAGAGGACCTAGAAGTCCCAAGACAAAAGCCGACAAAAGAAGTCCCAAGATCAAACCAACACGCCCCTAATGCTAGGGAAAAAAAATAATGAACAACAATTAGTAATATAAAAAATAAGAAGAAATATAAAGGAAGAAGGAAAAGTGAATGATAATGAACCTAAAAACCAAACATATTTCATGAAAGGTTTTTAACTCTATAAGGATGTGAATGATAATTTTGTGGAAGTGGAAAACAAGGAAAGGCTAAATAAGGTTAAAGAAATGGTGAATGCACTTGAAACCAAAATGCAATCCACCCCTACCCAGCAGGATATAACTGGTGGACTAGTTGCATGCCAATATAAAGAGGGGGAAGAGAAGAAAGGAATGACTAACCCCATTGGTACTTGTAACCAATTAACCAATGATAATTTGGTGGATATGGGTTGTGGGATGTTGGTTCCAATGGTGTGAATAATAGGGACACAAAATTCTATTCAAAAAGCACATCATCTTCAAGCCAGGGGTCTAATGAGAAGAAATATGAGGGAAATAATGCTCTTACACTCCAAGTAGAGACAAAAAATCTTAGTCCCCATGGGGCACTATACCTTCAAGGGATGTAGGGGACTCAACTCCTAAGGGAGTCATTGAAGGGGGAGTGGGTTCTAAAACCGAGCAACCTCATAGGCCAAGGGGTAGACCAAAAAGAGGAAATGAAGTTGTAATCCCAATAGGGAAAAGGAATCTAAAACTACTATCTAAAAAAAAGAGGAAGAAAACTAGTGTTGTCATCCTAAGACCTACGCACAAAAGTATGGAGTTGGAACCAAAGGTACCTCGATATTTTGAGAAATTTAGGATTGAAAAGGACTCTGCTACAAGTCTTAAATCCAATGACCCTTAACTAAATATCTTAGAATGTAAGGGGCCTAGAATCCTCTGATAGAAAGAATATTGTAAGGAGGTTCCTAATTCAATGTAGAAGAAAGGGTGTGGTGCTCTTGCAAGAGCTCAAAGAAACAAGGTTTTCACTAGAAACTAACCTCGACTTCATCTAGACGGAAGCCTCACATTTTATCACCTAGCATGAGAGAGGTAGGGGGATACTATCATCATCTCAAAAGAGTGGCGTTAATATGTCTCTAGCTTTGGGACCTCCCCATGTAACAGGGTAGTTTGAATCATCCTAAAAAGGGTTGAATCCTATTTAGAATCTGCTCCATCTATGCTTTCAATGCGTATGGTGAGAGAATAAAACTATGGAAATGGTTGTGTGACTAGGAAAATCTACCATGGATTCTAGGAGGGGATTTAAACATGATTGAAAATCAAGAAGACAAGCATAGTAGGGTGGATATGGAGTGGAAAGGTAATGAGAAGTATTTTTGGATAAAAATGAAAACCAAGTTAAATCTGGTTGATCCCATTGAGAGGCAAAAAAAGGACTTTCCTAGCATCTAGTATACATGGTGTAATTCACAAAAGGGAAATAGGAGGATTTACTATTGCCTAGATAGGTTCTACCTAAATAAGTACCACTTTATCTCAGACTCCCTCAGGGATGGGTGCAAAATTTAAGTGCACCCATACACCCTCTTTGATCATCATCCTATCAAGATAAGGATACTCCTCAAAAAGGGTCTTGGGTGTGAAAGGAAAAAGGGAGAAGGATTCCTCCTCAATACAAAGTTGATTCATTACAAGGACTTTGTTGATGTTGTGAAGTCACTTAGGAATATAAAATGCTAGATGCACAAAGGACTAACTAGTAACATTAAAAGGTGGAACCTGAACACCAAGGGATGGAATATTTTATTTCAAACGATAGGGTAAAAGAGAGATATGGGTAGTAGGAGGGAGGAGGAGCTCCTTCAGGAGGGCTTGCTACAAGATGAAGCTTTCCTATAGGAAGATCCTAGGAATGAAGTCCTAGGAAACAAACTCATGACTATTAAAAAATACTTAGGAGGCTTCAAAACAACATAATTCAAGGGCTCAAGATAAGGTCCAATCTCAACTAGCTTGAGAATGGGGAAAAAGGGTCCAAATTCTTCTTTAGACTTCTAAAGGAGAAGAATATCAAGGAACATATTGAGCAAGTGTAGTTAGATGGGGTGACATACACTAATTAGGAGGAAATTAAGGGTCACTTAGACTTCAATTTCTACAAGAACCTACTCACCTCTAAAATTGGTGTTGAGGGATACTCTAATGCAAGAAGCCTAATTAAAAAAATCATTCCAAAAAAGATAGAAGGAAAGAAGCAGGTGAGATCTACATCAAAATCTTCAAAGAGGAAATTAATAAAGCAATAGATTCCTTACAAAATGACAAGACCCTTAGAGCAAATGGACTCCCAATAGAATTTTACAAGGTGTTCAATGAATGGATTGTAGATGATATCTTCCTAATGTACAAAGAGGCCTTGGAAGTTGGCCCCTTGGGAAGAAATTTCAATAAGGGTATTCTAAAATTGCTTCCCAAGGAGACAAAACACTGATTAAGAATTGGAGACCAATAACCTTGCTAATTGTATCTTATAAAATCCTATCAAAGGTGTTGACAAGAAGACTGGTAAATATCCTACCGAAGCTCATCGATAGCACCCAAACTAAGTTCATTAAAGGCATATACATTTTGGAGAATCTAATTAATAGTTGGGAAGAAATGGAATGTGCAAGGACTTCCAAGCAAGAGGTAGCAATGCTACTACTTGACTTCGAGAAGGCATATGAAAGGGTACAGTGGGAATTTATCAAGTTAACAATTGAGGATTTTGGATTTCTTGAAGCCTTCTACAACATGGTTGTCACACTATTCAAGGATGTGATGGCACAGGTTGATGTCAATGGCTCCCTTACAAAGGAGTTTTCTTTGGAAAGGCCAATTAGGCAAGGATACCCCCTAGCCCCTACCTTGTTTGTTATTGCATTAGATTATTTTCACTACATCCTCAGGGTTAATGATATCACACCAAAGGT
Organism: Sequoiadendron giganteum; assembly: GCA_007115665.2. Classification (NCBI taxonomy): domain Eukaryota; kingdom Viridiplantae; phylum Streptophyta; class Pinopsida; order Cupressales; family Cupressaceae; genus Sequoiadendron; species Sequoiadendron giganteum. Next base: position 572,976,383 of record CM021103.1, on the reverse strand, counting down.
AAAAGATATAATATTACCAAATAAAAGTGAACTACTCAATATTCAATTTGGAGATGATGCTACACTATTCCCTTTGCTAAATGAAGACAATATCTCCAACCTAATGGAGAAGTTAAATACATTTTGTGCTATTTGAGGAGAAAAAGTATCCCTCTCCAAATCCATCATGTTGGGCTAGCAGGAGAAGCCGCCAACATGGCTAAGTAAGTTTGATGTCTAGTGGGGAGGTCCCGAAAAACAAGTTAGGTATTTGGGAATCCCCTTTACTATATGCCCAAACCTTAAAGAGATGTGGCTATGGATTAAAAGCAAGATTAACAAGAAAATTGGAAAGTGGAATAGGTAGTTTCTATCTCTAGCAAGAATAATCTAGGTTTGTTAGAAAATAATATCATCCTATAGCCTGTATTTTGCCTCTGTGTGGCTATTCAATAGCTACCAAGTTGATGAAATTCATAAAAAATAAGAATCTTTTTATGGTTAGATGAGAAAGGAAAAAAGAGAAAGCATGCTATTAAGTGGGACTGGTGCTGCTTAAGTAAGGCAGAAGGAGGGCTGGGGTTGAAAGACCTAAAGATCCAAGGTATATCCTTGGCATCCAAATGGATCTTCAAAGCACTATATGGGGGAGAACCTTAAACAATTCTGGTCAAGAATAATATCCAAAGGGAAATCCCCAAACATGCAAAGGATTGGAAAGGCCTCCTCCTTTTTTAACTCCTTAGAATCCATCATCCTATATCCCCTAAAGGGTTAGTTGTGTTTAAGAGTATTTTAAGAGCTTGGGGACATACCAACGAGTACATTCTAAACTCTCAACACTCCAAGGATAATACATTTTCCACTCATAGGTCAATTTGGTGGAACCTTGTGTACAATGGCAAGCCAATAGCACTCTTGCAGGGGTGCTCAATAAAAAAATGGGTCAACAAAGGCATAAATCTCTTTTTTGATATCTTCAAAGATGGGCTCCTAAAATAATGGAATCAAATAAGTACTGAATATAACCTACTTGTAACCAACTAGAGAACCTACTCAATTGTAAGGGAAGCATACAAATAAATGATCACCCCAGTTGAATGCAAGAATAATATAGAGTAGTATAAATAATTCAAGTGGATTGAAGGAACCAATATCACCAGAGTCAATGCTAAGCTAATCTACAACACCCTCACTAATCAACAAGAAACCTTTAACCGACAAAACTATGTATGGAACAATAGGATGAGTAATAATGAATGGTCAAAAATCCTTAAGAATAACTAGTTAGATTCTATTGAGTTGAAGAAGGCATGCTTCAAATGACTCCTGATCTTTCAAAGTATGCCTTGTAAAATAAACACTAATGACATTGAAATCTATAGCCTATGTAGGGTTCCTAAAACAATACAACATATTTACTTTGTTTGTATATATGCAAAGGAGACATGGAACTTTTTTTCTAAAATCAAGACATTTGGAATGTTAATTGTAATCCTAGGCCTGACAAAATTATTTTATTCAAAATAATAAATATGGGAAAGAACTCACATTGTTTTGGTCATGTGTATCTACTAATGTTTTTTGGAATATTTGGAAAGCAAGGAATGATGAGAGATTTAATGGGAAAAAGAGAGAACTTACTGAGTCTACAAAGAGACTCACACTATACAACATTGCATTGCAGGTTACAATGAGTGTGAAGGTTTCCAAGTTTAAGTTTCTCAAACTATTGGATGGTACACTGCAAATCAATCTACATGAAGCTAGTTTTGGTCACAACTGGTAGGTGGGACATCCTAGCACAAAAATATTCCTCAAAGCACTAGAGGTATTCCAAAAATAATTCAATGAGAAGGTGGCCAAATATGCTCAGAATGAAGAAGCTCCAACCCTACTTAGCATTGAAGAATTTACTAAAGAAGAAATTGATGCAACAAAAGCTCTCTTGGGAATGAAAAACCTAGAGTACAAAGTGGATTCAGTTTCATGATGCATGATAGTCTACTAATTATTTTTGGTAGCAGGCAGTAATGGAGTACCTATCTCATTATATCTATTTTTCAGCTATGATGCATATGTATAAAGTAATCCAATCTTAGAAGACATACCTGTATAGTCACATGTAAAGCACTGATATTTTGTGCATCTGAATACTAAGCCATGTATATGGGGGGTAGAACTGACTATATTTTTCTGTAAAGGGGTAGATACATGTAAATGGTTAGATACATGCAGTAACTCTACTACAAAACATATTGTATTTTTTGTTGTGCCTATTATATCTAATACAAAAATATTATAATTTTTTTAGAATTTTGTTATTCTATTTTTAAGAGATTTAAAATAAAATTATTATAAATATTAGTAATCTATATCATTAAAATATTTGTTATCAATTTTATTAAAAATTAAAAATAGTATTCATTCTTTATCTTTGAGTTTTTGTGACAATGTAAAAACTAAATTTAAATTATTTATACATTTATTTGTTTATAATGTATTATTAAAATTGTAGCATAAAAAATTGTCACGCTTGACAATTTCACACTAGGTTTAGATCCCCCCTATGTGCTTGGACCTAATTATTCATTTAATCATCCATTTTATAAACATCTTTAGAAAATCAAACAAGGGAAATGAAAATGAGTATTTAATATTTTCCCCCAACACTTTGGGCCTCAAAAAGGATGGGTCTAGTCTAGGGTTCCCTATGCCCTAAACCACCCCCTTTTGGCTCCTTTTTGGATATATCAATGCCAATATTTTATTATTTGAATTTCTAAAGTCGTTTATCAGCTATCAGTATTTGATTTTTGGGAAATTAGAATAGTTGCATATAAAAACTAGTTATTTTCACCATTTGAAAGGCTAGAAAATCTATTGATCAAATTGATCATCCTAAAAACAATCAAGAGTAGTCAAGAGAAAAATTATCAGCATTATTGCAACATTCATTTCAGTCTAGCATCATATCAGTCATTCATTATATTTTTATGTAAGTTTGTTCATGTTTTATAATCATTTGTTTTGTGAGTGCTAACACTTGCATGATTTCAATCAAGAAATCAAATTATCCTTGAAGGTGATGAGTACATGACTTTAGTCCATAAAGGAATGTATATCTAAGTGGTGAGTTGCAACATTAGTCAATTCATTTATTTTTTATCATTTACCCTCTGTCCGATTGAGGGTAAGATCTCTTTATACATCATCACAACTGTTATGGAGGTAGAATACAAAAATGAGGTTTGACTTAGGAAATCCCTTATATGACACAACCCTTTTCCCTCTTTCATGTGTGTAAGTTTTCAGATCTAAAGCAACGAGGAGAAATATTGAGGACTAATTTATGATTGATGCATTCAACCCTTACAAGCTGTCAAGACATGAAAACTAGATATTCTCATCAATAGGATCATGAAGTTTCAATAGTGAGCCCAAAAGAATAAGAGATATAGACCAAAGACCTCAAGCCTATGGAATAAGATCTAAAAAAGAAGAGGGACATTCTAGGGTGCACCACACCCTTGAGAAAAAAATTCAACACCAAATTTTCATGCTAATTTCCTTTATGTCTACCCTCTATATTTTTGGATTCTATTTCTATATTTTAGCTTTTCATTTCTTAGAAATCATAAGTCTATTGTATTTTCATAGTTAATCTAGGAAAAACATTACATATTAAATATTATTCAACTAATAAGTCCAAATTAACACATCACCCCCCAATAACAAGGATTAGAACCCTGATCCACCATTCTAACTCTTCCATTCAAATTTGTATTCAAGTGGATTTAAGATCATTTCTAATCCTTAATGTCCCATATTTGAGAGAAGTGTGATTTAGGACCTAGATCCTTTTTTCCAATCAAACAAAAATGTATTATAGCATGATGAGTATATTTTATTATAATTTTTAGGATGCCTCACCCAAGGTTAAATTTTGAAAATGAGGAGAAACGAAGAGAACATCCAAGAGAATATGCTTGAAATTATATGAGACAAAAATGTGAAAAAATGGATGATACACAAAGAGAAGAAGTAAGAAGTCTTATAAATGGAGAGTGATGAAGAGAACAATGAAAAGAATATAATAAAAATTATATGAGACAATGATGTGAACAAATGAGTGATGCACAAAGATAGGAAGTAAGAAATCATCATAACCAAAATGATAGAGAAAGATGTGATAAACATGGGGAAGATATAATGGTGGAAGATAATGAATAAAAAATGAGACATGTTGATGAGATGATAAAACAACATGGATGAACATCTCAAGAGGAGAAATACATATTGAGAAGAAGAATGCAAATAAATATCCACTTAGATCAATTCAATGAGATAGAAAGAAAACAAATACAAGTGTGCAATCCTCAATTAGTTCAAAGACATCATCAATATCATGGGAATTCTAAGGTTAGTTGTGAAGAGATGAATTCTATTACAATAGACCATGCGCTACATACACCAAATAATAGATTTCAATATGCAATTTGAATGATGATACTAAAAATCATGAAGAAAATATCAGTTCACAAGAGGAGTTAACATTTCAACTAAGAAGACAAAGACAATTGCAAAGAACACAAAATGGAAGAGATCAAGAAAGAGTTAACAATAATAGAAATTTTGAGATTGATTTGAAGACCTTACAAATGATATTTCTGGATTAGATAAAATTTCTACAAGTGTGTACTATATTTTTCAAGAAAATTATCTTGCAATGAAGGTTGTATGGGTACCTGAAGGCCATATTTATAATAGATATCGAAAAGAGAAATGTGAACATCGATTTTCAGCATTAAACAACATGGGTCTTGGTCCACAACAACTACAACCTACAAACTTAATACAGATTGATTAAATGTTGATAGCCCACATCAACCCAATTCTTCAAGTCACACATGCAACTAGAGGCTAGTATAAATATAAATGACATCCCATAATTTTTCCACAAGAAGTAAGAGAAATAGCTAAAATTTTACCACATCGAATATAATATTTAACAATTATTATTGTTCAAAGGAAGGATCAACATGAAAAAAATTATAATTTTATCGTTAATAGAGAGAGGGTATATAAAGAACTTAAATATAATTTATAGTCATTATTTAATGCAATTTGGAAATATAAAAAACCTAGATGAAGTACCCTCGAGACCATATAGGAGACTTCTAACAAAAACCCTCATCAAAAGAGATATTATAGCACAAAAAACATGTTATATATTATTGGAACTTTTCTATTTGTAGAAATTAGTAGAGTATTTATCACATTAAATGTTTCAAGAGAGGTGTTCAAGTCGGTGACAAAAAATAAAGTAAATGATGATGAAAGTCACCTAACATATTTCACTGAAGGATATTTGGATAAACCATACACAATGAAAATTGTTATACTTATAGATGCAACTAGATCTTGAAATAATAATACCTAACAAAGAAGAGATAAAAAATGAGAAGCAAGGACTATGGAAGCTATTGTGAGAGTTTTTCCATGATTTACGGCCATACCTACACATCAATCAAAAAAATGGGTTAATTTTTTTTTGTTTGAGTTATTATTGTGTTTGGCATCATTGGTTTGCCTTGGGGTTTTGGTTTTTAGCCATAAAACCTTTGCTTTGGGTCTTTTGCTTTGTTTTGGTCTAGACATTCTAATCTTGCATTAACTTGTTGTTCCAGGTTTCCGGTTGCATAGGTCATGGTTGAGCCCTTTTAATTCATTTGTGTTACTGACCCCTACTACTTGGCTTGCTGATTCTTCTGTATTGGGACTTGGTTTTATTTTTGCCTAATGTCGGCTAAATAAAATGTTATAACATTAGACTCATGTCTAAATTTCATGCCTCAAGGGTTGTTTTCTCATCTGCCTAGTTAGTCCCCTTTTTATGAATAATGATTGTGGCATGTGTAGGTTTCCTAACCATCAAATGGATTGGCTGAATCATGACCATTCCTCGTGATCCTTGCAAGGTTTTCTGATGACATCACCAACGTGTTGCGAGGTGTGCGGAATGTTGTCACGCATCGCTCTTGGTTGCAGGGCCCTATCTTCATTTGTATGTAGTTCAGTGGGGAAATTGATCGATGACTATCATATAATGATAAATCATGGCCATTCCTCATTAACATCACACAACTACAATAGTTGTTTTAATGTTGTTTCAAGTTGTGCAAATAGGTGACGTGTGGACACTGTCACCAGATATGACATGACCAGGTTGGGACCCGCTCATGCTGAGATGGTGTCGCGTAGGTGGATTTCCATTCACCTAGGATTTGGTGGGAAAATGTGGCATTTTAAAACCACATTGACTCAATCTGAGTCACTCTTTCTTGCTTGCGTGGATGGAGATCAACAGATGGTATTCAAAATGGGTTAGTTTTGTATGATAGCTATTGTTTCTCGCATGAGTGAATAGTTATGGTGGAGTTTGGACTATGCCACCAAATTTAATGCTAAAAGTTCTTTGAATTGCTATTTTCATCCACAATTCCGCACTAAAGAAGAATTCCCAAGTACCAAGCGATACAAGCTATTTCCTGAAAGTCCAACATCACTGCCATTAAAATTCTCTGCAAGAAAAACCGATGGCAGTTATTTTCAAATTGGTTTGGGAGTAGGAATTTGTGTGCTCCTCTGTGCAACCCTTAGAGGTTGGAACTTGACAAGCTGGTGGTACCAAATATATATCTATATGTGGACTTGTTAAAGGATGTTGCAGTGAGGTATGACCCTATAACCAGAGTTGTTAGGACATACGATGGTGTGGAAATGATTAAAATAACCAAGGAGGAGATTGCAGAAATTTTTGATCTACATGAATGGAATAAGGATATGGTTCCCATTGATCTTCAGGCCTTTAGAGAAGAGTAAAAAAATACTAAGGTTTTATTTAGAGCTTCTTTGCTAAAACCTCATTTGGCAACCATAGGAGTTGGAAAGAATAAGAAGAAGATAGTGATTGGAAAAAATGAGCCAGAACCTTTTCCTATAAACTAATTTTGCAATTATTTCAGGAAAATTGTTTGGTCCTTGTGTCAGGTCCTCAGTATTAGTATAAAGACTACCTTACCTACTAACCTCATGTACATGGTTGTGAATCTTCAGCATCCAGGTTTCAATGTGGTATATGATTTTGGTACCTATCTAATAGATAAAATGCATGAGTCTGGTAGCTCTTAAAGAAGGAAAAACCCTGGTTGGCTTTAAGTGGAATTCTCTATTAATGCACATGTTTTTGTATAATGGAGAGAAATTTTTCAGGAAAAATATGGACTCAAAAAATAAGGAGAATGATATTGACATACCTATCCAGTACTGGACAAGAATTCTAGATAGGCATGATCATGAATTTTATTTTGTGGTGTTCCATAATGTTTTTGGGTCAAAATTGAGAAGATCTCTAGTCTATGATCCACCCAGAATTCCAAAGGAGATTCATGATTTCTTAAGGCCAATAGAGAGGAGGCCTGAGTTAAATTTGACACACAATTGGGGAGATATCATCCCATACTATAATACAACCATCTACAGGGTGTATGGCACTAATGTCAACCCTTATGATTTTCAAGGGCATGTGCCTCTGAGAATTGGATTCTTAAAAATCATGAGACAGTTGGGGCATGCCCAAATGGCACACTTGCCAATAGAGAAAAAGAAGGGATCTTTCTTTCCTGAATATACAACTTTTGTTGATTTTTTCATGGCAAAAGGAGGGTGGACAGATTTGGGCATATTGCTTGAGCCTTATGAGTTGAATAATGTGCACCCTAGGAATCATGATCTTGAAGTTTTTATTTCTCAAATGAAGGAAAAGTACAGGATGAGCATATTTGTTCACTTCTTTTACTTCCTTGAGGATATCATCAGAAACATCCTTGATTTGTAGATGCAGGAGGAGAGAAAATCAAAGTATGTTGCCTTTATCAAGATGATGGAGAAGAAGTAGAAAAAGAACCCTGCATACTATCCCATGCCAAATATTAGTGGTGAGTTGGATAGGTCCATATATGCTATTGACAATTTTGAGAGCATTGTGGGGGTCTTAAAGGCTTAACAGGTTGTTGAAGACAAAGGAAAGCCACAAGTTGTTGAAGAATATCCTGAGGTAAGATTGGAGGAAATACCTTATTACCAGCCTCCACAAAAGGTTAGGGTATATCTAGGAAAAAGGGAACAATGAATGAAAAGAAAACCATGCCACCATCTATTGTTTTGAAAAATATTGGAGCAATATCTCATGAGGAATCAGTGCCATCATCCTCAGGGAAATTGTTGTATAATATCATTGATCTGGACTCTCCCCCGAGAGCTCCTTCTCCAACACAACCACCATCACCCAAGAGGCAGAGGGCTGAAAAGGAAAAAGTGGTTGAATATCCCAATTCAGATGATGAAGAAATCATGGTGACCCCTGATGATATGCAACTTGGAATGCCATCTTTCCACAAGGTGTTGCATCAAGTTCTGGAGCAGTTGCTCTAAGGCTCAGAAAAGATGAAATAAGAGGGATAACTAATACTGACGACTTGAGGATGGAGGCCTGCAAGGAATTCATGAGGGATGATTCCTTTGTTAAAACAAATGCTTTTAAATATGTTGTGTGGAGGGCACATGTTCCAGTGTATGCAGAGAAGGTGGGTCAAGAAAGGAGTTTGCATTTAGAGCTTCCAGAGAAGGTTATTCAATCCAATATCATGTTGTAAATGAGGGAAACTTTCAAAGAGATGGCACCATAGCAAGGTAGAGCATTTGTAAAAAAAAGTGGAGTATTGTTACTCCCTGTGTGGGATATATTTTATGTTGTGGTATTCGATACAATAAGAAGGGCAAATAGGCCACTTATTGAAACCGAGGAGGAAGCTACACTGGCACTTAAGGGATGATCTTTTAGTGAAGAATGGGATGCCTTGGAAATTTGGTCACTATCTACCAAGTCCAGGAAGCCAATAGTTGTAGAGCCATATAATTTCAATGGTCACTTGGTTGTAAGAAGAGTTGTTGAAACTCCAACATTGGAGGTAGCAGATATGGCAGTAAATGTTGCCAAGTTCACTAGGGAAACTATTGAGGATTTAACAAAGGAAACAGATACTTTGAGGGGCCAATATAATGATCTTATTAATGATTATAATAAGATTCAACAAAGGGTTGCGGAGTTAAAAACTAAGTTAGCATTATTGAAGCAAAAAATGGAGACATTGAAGTCTTAAGGACAGGCTAGCTCTAAGCATAAATTTTTTACCCCACCAAGGGAACAACCTCAACCTCCCTCACATGAAAAATCCTTAGCAATTGCTCCATATAATATGGGACAAGTTCCCATCACAATTGAAAGGGAAAATATCCCAGGAGGAGGACTTTCAAGGGAAAAATTAATCCGTCAAGTTGAGGAGTATAAATAAATTTTGCAACAGATCCAGTAATTAACATTGAAAAGAAATTCAGTAATTGTGGATAGTGTATTGACACACTGGAATAGAAAGGTCTAAGGAAAATTGAATAGTGTCGATGAAAATTATGTTTTAATGTTGCAAGCAATCAAGATGTTCCTGAGAGATAAATAATTGGCCACCCCATTCCTAGATAGATGGAGTCCTAGAGCTAAGTAGTTAAAGTTCATGGCAGTAGCTGCAAAGCATCAGAAGGATAAGTATCCCAAGGTTACACCAACTTATCAGTTTGTTAATGAAATTGTGGATCAGAATTTCCAAGGATATGTTGCTCCTATGGAAATGAAGATCAAGGAACTGAAGGACAAATTTTATGGAGTAGACCTTACACCATTACCATAAATTCAACATAATTATGATGAGGTAAAGCCTTTGCAGGATTGGAAGGATCAAGTGAATGATATCATGACAAACTAGATAAATGAGATATGCATAAATGTTGATATCAATATGATGAATGATACACTTGAGAAACTATATTTTGTTATTAGTTTCTTAGGGGTATGTGCAGAATCATGATGGGCCAAAATGTGGCGATATGATAGCCCATGTGGCTGACGAATTTTTTTAATCCAAAATTGATGAAACAAAAAGGGTTTTTAAAGGAGATTCTAATATTTCCATCAATATAAATTATGATTTACTTTGAATTTAATAAATAATTATTATTCATTTTCTATTTGAATTACGACTAAAATCCTGATTGATAGACTGATTGAAAAACATCTATAGCTTTCAAATGGTTTCACATTTTTTGAATCTAAAACATGTGTCATATTTTATGCTTCACATACTATAGGATTAAAAATATAAAATTGAATTTCATGAAGTTTTGACCAAGTTAAGGTGGTTAGACATATGAGTTTTTATATTTTTTAAAAGTTGTAATAAAAAAATCATAATTAATTATTTACATGGAAATAAATTACAACAAAATATGCATCACATTGGGACATGAGTCCTCTATTTATACCTAAAATCTTATAAAAAAAAATTATCATTTTATTGTGGTTAGGTTGGTCAGATAGACACCTACTTCTTATTTTTCACTAAAATTGAAGTACTACTACATTGAAATTTCAAATTTTCATCAAATAGATTTAAAAAAAAAAAAAAAAACCTAGTAGTTTAGAAACTAAATTCAATTTTCTACAAATTCTATTATTACATATTTAAAAAATAATATAGATAACTTATTCAAATTTTTACGTCAAGTTGCCTAACTTTGATTTTCAAAATTTTTATCACCACTTAAGGGCCTGTTTTTTCCATGATGATCCTGCACATACCCTTAGAAGATTTTGGTAAGGAGGCAACTTCAGTGATGGTGAAATATGCACCATATAGAGATAAGATTAATCAGGTTATTGCTTTCAAGTGGCCATCTCAACCAGAATTTGAATTGTGGAAGATGGTATTCACTAATGAGTTTGGGATATGAGCACGGTGGTGGAGAATATAACTTGGTCAAGTATAGTACAGGTCTGGCCTCAAAAGTTACAATTGAATACACACATATTCTCCTAGATCAACGTGAAAATGACTGATGTGGATTGTTGCTAAGGTGGATAGAGTGTTGTAACGGTTAAAGATGCTTTCCCTTCCTATAGGTTGCCTTTTGGAAGGCAGTTTCTCTTCCCCACGATAATTGAAATAATTTTGTCTTATATGCATTCCCTCCAATTGAAAAATGCAAATATAACTATAAAAAGGAATGTGTAAACTATCGGTCCAATCAAGTATGGACATGTGTACACTCCGGCCTAAACCTTGTTTTGCTCCCTTATTCTATAAAAGGGAATTCAGGGCCGATGTACAGGGTCTTTTGTTGAATCTGAGATTTGAGAGTGCAAAATTGTAATACATAAAGCATATACATTGAGTCCATGTTTTAGATTTTAGAGTCAGGTAGGAGAACTTTGTCAATTATGGGATTCCTAAGCATGTTTATGTGAAATATGACAATCTTTTGAGTCTATTTTTCTCTCCAATTGTGATACTTTGCATGAATTATTAATGAAATATTGGTCAAAGACTGGTTTCATTGATTTTCATTGTTCTTTACTATGAATTATGCTATAATTGTGGCTTTGGTTCAAAGGATTAGTTAAATGCTTAAGTTATTGTGTAAGTTCATGCAGATTGGTAGCTAGATTTATATGTAGTAATAGATTTCTAGTATGGATACGTGAATTGTAATGAAATTCATATAGATCTTAACTGTTTAGGATGGAATTTTCCTTGTAGTTCAATTCTTTCTCATTTGACTCCATGCTTTGGAATATGGCACTGATATTGAAGTAATCGTTGAGTTTCTCACGTCTTTGGCTTTGATTTTAGAATATTTATTCAAAATAATTTTCATATCAACCTATCTTTGTTGTATTTAAGGTTCTCTTTTGATAGGATTTGGATCTTTGAAGGAATCACCAATTTCTTGAAGGATTTCATCTATTCAGTGCTGATGGGGAACTTATCTATTGTTATGCAATGTGTATTTGAAATTGTTTAGTTGTTTGTAAGAAGCACATTATGGGATCACCCTCCTGGGTCTTGTAGATCCCAAAGTGTAGGAGAGTAAGCATTATTGCTTCTTCTCATCAAGTTGGCCAATCGTTTCCTAAGCTTTCATTATTGAATATGGAAAATTCATAGAAGTTTTGAGGAAATCCACTTGGGTTTTAAAAAACACCAATAGATTGGCAACTCTGCTAGGGACCTATCAAATTCAAAGTCTCTAGTGTAGATCTAGTACACTTAGAGTCAAATATTATTGTATTATTTGTTATGGAATAATAATTGGTTTAAATTATGGTTATGTTTGTCTTATTTAGTACACGAGTCCAGTCCTAGTCTATTCTTTGTCAGTGTGTCAGGTAGTGTTCAGGATCTTGTAAAATGTCACAAGTACAAAAGTGAAGTGCAATCACTTCATAATTCCCAACATCTTAGGTGGTGACTCTAATATATCGAAAACTGGTATTCATATAAATTCTCAAAAGAAATGTGCAAAGAAGGATCCTCGTGCACCGAAAAACATAAAGAAAACTAGGAGCTATTCAAAGAAGAACTCAAAGCCAATGCTAGAACTCGAACCTAGAAAGGACAAATGATGGGTGAAAGTAAATGACACACTGAGTAAGTTGGTTACATCCATTGTTGTTTCATCTCCTACTTTAAATGCTAAAGTAAATAGTGTTGCTATCAGTGGGGATTCGTTTGAAGTTGTTGTATCTAATGTGGATCATGGTAGTTTTTCTATTGAGAATTTTCTTAACATTGAATATAATCTATCTAGAGAGGAAGAAAGGTAGGGTTTCTAGAAAAAAGATAAACAGTTCCCAGAGGCTATGAGACCTGGTTCTATGTTTGTTTTTAATGGAAAAAAAATTAAACCATGAGGAGTATCTCCTGATGAGGAGGCACCTCTTCGTTAGGATGAAGATCAGGAAGATCAACCTTATTACACCCCTGCCCAAGTGAGGCAGGAGATATCCTTGAGAATGAAACTGATATAGATAAGGATATGCAAGATTTGATTGAGGAAGAAAAGAGGTTGCAAGAGGTGGAGGATAATTTGGAGAGGAAAATAAAAGAAAATAAAGAGAGAGTCAGAGCCAAGTAGCTCGAGAGAAACCCTCAAAAGCAAAAGGTAGAGAGGATGAGAGAAGATGTTGCTAAGCAAAAAGCCTTTGAAGAAAAGGTGGCTAAGGTAGCTATTGAAAGGGCCCATGAGGTCCGTAAAGTAACAATTTCTATGGGACCTCTGTTGTGACCACATACACTTATTCTATCCCAACCACTAAGACCTCTGACCCACCTACTGGAGCCAAGATGACAACCTTTGTGGATCATGGGAAAGCTCCCATGGATCAGTCTAAGAAAACTTCCTAAATTTTTTTTGACTCCAAAATGAACACTTTTGTTGACAAAGGAGTCAAGTATGATCCTAGATCATTGGATGCAACCCCAAATCTTGAACTCCTGTGGTTACAACTAATAAATGATCAATTGCAAGAAGAATTGAGGAAGGAAGAGATAGAAGCTGCAAATGCAAAAATGGCAAGGAAAAATTCCTTTCTGAACATGTCTACACCCACTTCTGAGGCATCTGGTTCAGGACAAAATTAAAATGGGTCACCAAACAAGAATTTTGCAAAGAAGAATCCTAAAGGGGGTGGTGGTGGTAACCAAGGTGGCAGAGGTGGAGGTGGTCATAAGAATGGTAGTTCCTACTCAGAGGATGAGGAAGGAAGCAGTAATAAGAATGGAAAAAATGGTGGTAATAAAAAGGACACAAGGGGACATTAGTCGGGTGATAAGAAGGACAATGAGAAAAGGATACCCAAAGAGATGGAGATTCCATGGGGCCACCCTAGGTTGATAGATATAGACAACTATGTTTTGAAAACATTAGGGGGTATCCAAATCTAGTCCCTGACAATGCACATAAACATCTTCCCAAGTTTACTAGTAATAATTATTTTAGTGGTGAGGATCACCTGAAATCTTTTCAAAGTTTTGTTGAAGAGTTTGAATTATGGGATGATGATGTGGCAATGAATTATTTCATGCAATCTTTGGTTAAGGATGCCAGAGATTGGTATAGGGGATTTCCTGATGCTAGTATTGACTCTAGAGACACCTTTTACAGGGTTTTTAGGGAGCAATATGGAGATTAGACTAACCTCGGATTCAAATTAAATCATTTCAATAATACCAACAAGGGATACAATGAGTTGGTCATCAAGTTTAATGCACACTTTCAGAAAGATATGATGAGAGTTCCTGCATATTTAAGGCCTAATGAAAATGCATGTCTGATTGTGTATTGCAATGCTTATGATGGAAAAATGTGTTACCTACTCAAAGATAAAGATCCATAGAATTTAATACAGGAATAAAAGATGGTAGTAAATATTGAGAACAATAGAAGAGATTTTGGCAAGGTGGAAATAAGGGAAGACCCTAAAGCTTCCAAAAATACAAGAAATCAGACTAAGAAGGCTAGCAAGGCTAATGCTTCTGATGAAAAGATAGATCAGGTTCTTAGCCTGCTACAAAAACAAGCCAAAAATCAGAAACCCCATTTCCAAAGGAATGAAAGGCCTCCTAGTTTGCAATATTTTCCTTATCACACTAATTGGAACAATGGGAAACCAATACAAGAAAATCAGAGGAATACATAGATTCCACTTGATCCTTTCCAGAAACACTCCACAAATGTAACAAAATATTTACCATGGTGTGAGGTGTGTGAGATGCCTCATTCATCACAACAATGTGCAGTTGCACAATCAGTAGAAGAGTCCCAAGATGACTAAGGAGAATCTCAATCTCCCCATGATCAAGATACAATGACTAATATATTGTTGGTTCCATCTGATTTTGCGTGTGATGAATATTCCTCAGATGATGAGCCATGTAGGGGGGATGTTGACATACAAAGAAAAAAAATTATGTACATCACCAACAAGTGTTTTAAAATGAAGAAGATGATGGTGACTATTTTGTGAATGAACTTGAAATGGATAACAATATTTTGAGGAGACCCTCTAATGAAGAGATTGAGAAGTACACAGTTGCTTTGGTTGCTAGGGAAAGGAACAATATATAGTTAATAAATAGAATTGTCCCAAGGGATTCAAGCAAACCTTGTAGTCTATTTATTAAAGAGAAAGATGTAGAGGCTATAGCCATCAAACTAGGTGCAAAAAAAGTAGACCCAAAACTCAAGGAGGTTAAGGAACCTAGAATTTGGGAAAATAAAGTGAATAAAGCTAAGATAAATGGTGAATTTACCTCCCAAAATGCTAAAGTCAAGGATCAACAGCTTAACACTGACAAGAATCCAAGAGGAAACGAGAAGGTAACATTTGAGGCCATAATTTTCCCTGAATTACCAAAATATACTTCAGTGGATAAGATTCAAGTACTCTCCTAGGTCAAGGTTACTGTCCCTCTTTTAGAAATGATGCGATAGATGAACATAAGGATAAAACTGTTGCACTTATTCATAGCATTCCTACAAATAGAGTAAGATGATGACTAATCAAATTGAGTCAAATAAAGATCAGGAAAAGAAATGTGTTGTGAAGGAAGTGACTAATGATAGCCCTCAAATATACTTGGGAACTACTATCATGACTAATACCAATCATGTGAATCCTTTTTTCTTGAGTGTGGTCATTGATGGAAAAATGCTGAGAAATTGTATGATTGACTCTGGAGCTTCCAATAATGTAATGTCGGTGAATTTAATGAATGCAATGGGTTTGAAAGTAGATAGTACTTATGGTAAATTCTATGCAATGGATTCTTGAGAGGTGCCAGTCATAGGGGTTATAAATGATGATCCATATAGGATGACAACATTCCCTGAAAAGGAGTTACATATGAGTGTTACAATGGTGGATATCCCACCTACTTATGGGATGTTGTTATCAAGGCCTTGGAGTGTTTCCATGGGTGGAAGCATATAGTGTGACCTATCCTTTTCCACCTTCTCTATTGAGTAGAAGGATGTTAAAATTAATAGGGAGAAGAGAGCTCCTCACATGATTGAGAATATCGAAGAGCCACAAGAACCTACCAGAATAAATGTTGTGGAGACAGACTTGGAAAACTTCCATGTTGAAGAGGATAAATCAAAAGAAGAAGTCCAACTTGCACCCATTGACAAGGAAGTGATGAATGTATCATCAAATGTTGACCTGTGGACAATGTACTTTGATGGAGCATGTTCCAAAGAAGGCTCAGGAGTAGGAATCATTTTTATTTCCCCCCATGGTAAAACTTTCAAGTATTCTTTCCTATTGTAATTTTATTGTACTAATAATGTTGTTGAGTATGAGGCCCTCCTACTTGGTTTGAATTTAGCTTCAAAACATGGTATCAAGTCATTAAAGGTAATAGGAGATTCTGAGTTGGTCGTCTCCCAGATTAGATCCCATTTTGCATCTAAGGATAAAAGGCTAAATGGTAGTATAGAAATGCAGTATGGGACACTATTGAAACCTTTGATGATTTTAGCAAAGATTGGGTTGAGAGGGGGCAAAATGTTAGGGATGATTTGTTACCCAATACAACTATTAAACTCGATGATGTTACATTTGATGGAATTTCACAAATAAAGGTACAAACTAGGCCTACAGTGTCAGACAACATTTATAACTGGTAGGTGTTTGATGATGACACTCACATTTTGAGGTTTCTGCATTGTATTGATTAGTATGAGAGCCAAGAAATTGAATTTGGCTCATTTGTGGTGGAAGTTGATGGAAAGGACACCCTTTTTGGGAATGATGTAATCCAATTGAAAACAAACACTATTCCTAGAGGTTTAGTTTCACTTGAAAGGATTTTTTATGGCTCTGATAGGTCAAGTGCTAATCAAACACCTTCGCACAAAGAGGATTTAGAGGAAATAAATTTGCGGACATACAATGCCCCTAATAAATTCTGTATTGGTAAAAAAATGAAGCCTCATGTTAGTAACATGTTGATTTCCTTGCTTAGGAAGTATAGACATGTTTTTTCCTGGTCATACGATGACCTCAAGGCATATAGGGAGGATCTCTTCTAGCATGAAATTCCATTGAAACCAGATATGAAGCCATTTAGGCAAAAAACAAAGGCCGATCAACCCAACCCTACAACCTAAGATGCAGGAGGAGCTTGCCAAATTAAGAGAGGCTAGAATCATTAACCCATTAGACTCTCATCATGGGTTTCAAACCTTGTGCCTGTAAGGAAGAAGAATGGTGATATTAGACTATGTGTTGATTTCAAGAATTTAAATGTTGCTTCCTTAAAAGATAACTCTCCACTTCCCAATATGGAAGCCATGTTACAGAAAGTTACTGGGTGTGAATTACTCTCCATGTTGAATGGGTTCTCTGGTTAGAACTAGGTGATGGTCAAAGAGTCTAAGCAGTTCAAGACTGCATTTACTACACCTTGGGGGATATATGTTTATGTTAGAATGCCAGTCGTGTTAATGAATACTGGTACAACCTTCCAAAGGGCTATGGATGTAGCCTTTGTAGATTTTATTGACCTTTTTCTTGAAATATATCAGGATTACCTCACTGCTCACAACAAGAAAGAGGAGGACCATTGTTCTCATTTGGAGAAAATCTTTGCTAGGGCCCTGGAATATGGGATATTTATGAATCCCAAGAAATGTGCATTTGGAGTGAAAAAGGGGACGATGCTTGGAAATATTGTTTCAAAGGATGGGGTTCAAATTGATCCAGAAATAGTAGCAACTATCGACAAGATTGCACAACTAAGGAATGCAAAAGGTATTCAATCTTTCTTTGGACAGATTAATTTTGTAAGGAGGTTCGTTACAAACTTTGCCAAAATTGTCCGCCCTATCTCTAAGATGCTAAAGAAAGGGGAAAATGTAATATAGATAGAGGAACCCTCCAAATATTTTCAAGCTATTAAGGATTCTATCAAGAAGGCCCCTATTTTTATATCACCTGATTATTCAAAACCTTTCCAGTTGTTCACATTTACTTCTTTCGACACTATAGTAGGGATTCTATTGTAGAAGAATGATCATGGTTTTGAACAACCAATTGTAATTTTTAGTAAATCATTGCAAGCTGCAGAGTTGAAGTATGATGTAATAGAGAAGTAGGAATATGCTTTGGTAAAAGTTGTCAAGAATTTCAGGCTTTATTTAATTGGAGCAACTATTTTTGCTTATGTTCCAATAACTGCAGTTAAAGATATTTTCACTCAACATGAGACTACAGGGAGATAGTGCAGATGGATCAATAGGATCCAGGAGTTCAATATCGACATACATATCACAAAGCTTGTAAGGGGTTAGGGTCTAGCTAAGCTAATGGTTGAAACCAATTTAGAGGACAATCAAACAAACCAGATAATGCAAGAGAATGTTGCACCCATCTGTGATATGCAAACCTATTGTTGGTATAGGAGAATTGTTGAGTATTTACAGACAATGCAGTGCCCTGAAGGCATGCCACTCAATGAGAAGAGGACTCTCAAATTAAAAGTGATTAAGTATGTCATCATTGATGGCAAACTTTGGTGGAGGAGTCCTGAGGGTGTTATACTTAGATGTGCGGATGGTGATCATGGTGAATATTTACTGGTGGAAATACATAAAGGAGCTTGTGGAGGCCACTACATGGCCAAGAAAACAACTCACAAGATTTTGAGAGCTGGTTTCTGGTGGCCTACTATGTTCAAAGATTCCCATAGGTATGCTAAGAAGTGTGATTCTTGTCAGAGGTTTTTTGGGAAGTTGAAATTCTTTGGTAATTTTCCATTAAGGTCAATATCTACTCCAACTCCTTTCCATCAATGGGGTATTGACTTTATAGGAGAGATATCTAAAAAATATAGTGGTGGGCATGCATGGATACTGGTGGCAACTAACTTCTTTACCAAATGGGTTGAGGTAATCCTAACCAAAAGGCTAGAACTAAGGTGGTCATTGATTTTTTGATGAATAACATCTTGAGCAGGTTTGGAGTACCTAAGAGAATTGTTTCATACAACACAATGTGCTTCAGGTCTGAGGAATTTGTTGATTTTTTCAATTATTATGGCATAATTATTTCATACTCTTCTCCTTATTACCCCCAAGGAAAAATAAAAGATGAGTCCATCAACAAGAGCTTGATGAAGACCATCAAGTGGGTGATTGAGAAAAATAAGAAGGACTGGGATTCAAAGCTACAATTGGCATTGTGGGCTGATAGAACAACTGTTAAGAAAGAAATTGGGTATTCACCATTTAACTTAGTCTATGGGGCAGAAGCACGCATACCACAATAATTTATTGAAGATTTACAAGTTTGTTTAGGAATATGATGAGGATGTGTGCAATGAGATGAAGCATAGCATGGAAGAGTTAAATCAACTGGATGAGACTTGAAGAGAGGCTCATAAAAGGAATAAAAAATTGCAGCTTCAGGTGAAGCACCTTTATGAAAAGAAGGAAGTTGAAAGAAAGTTTGAGATAGGAGCAATGGTTTTGTTATGGAACACAAGAATGGAAGATAAAGGTAAACATGGGAATTTTGATCCCTTATTGTTAGGCCCATATATGATTGTTGACATACATGAGGAGGACTCATATTTCTTGCAATCCATCATAAGTGAAATTATGGAACTACTAGTACATGGACAGTTCCTGAAATCCTATTTCTCTTAAAATAGTTCTTTTCCATGTATATTGTATAGTCCTGTAATTAGTGTATATAGGTGTGGTGTGTTTTTTTTTTTGTGTCTTCTTGTCTTGTTTGAAAAAGTTCCTAGTTTTGGTTCTCTCTGTGTTTGGTCTACTCTCAAAAGATTCAAGTTTCTTTCTATGCCCACGAGGGGCATACATCCCCAATCGGAGCCACTGGTGGAGCTCTCAAAATTTTCCACAAATTTTCTCATTCCTAGTTTCCTTGGTGTTTGGCATCACTGGTTTTCCTTGGGGTTTTGTGTTTTAGCCATAAAACCTTTGCTTTGGGTCTTTTTCTTTGTTTTGGTCTAGATGTTCTAATCCTATGTTGACCTGTTGTTCTAGGTTTTTGGTTGCATAAGTCATGGTTGAGCCCTTTTAAGTCATTTGTGTTACCAACCCCTACTACTTGCCCTGTCGATTCTTCTATATTGGGACTTGGCTTTATTTTCGCCTAATGTTGGGTAAATAAAATGTTATAACTTTAGACTCATGTCTAAATTTCATGCCTCAAGGTGGTGCAGACATGGTAAGGAGGGTCCTCAAAGAGAACAATCTGAACCATGCAACAAGAGTAACACAACAAAAGAAACACAATTTATGGAGGAAAATGCAGATGCAAACATTCACATTAACTGAAATATTGATTACATATAGTCAACCACATTCAGGCTTACAGATTTGGCACACAAGCATGATTACAACATGCTCAAAATATAGTCCTCTTACATGCGAGCGAAATACTATAGATCGGACCTAATATACATCATCTTCTTCTTAATCATAAATCTATATCTTCTAAGGATCCAATACTAGCTTTATATTGAGTCAAGAAACATCTGTGTCGACCAAAGATCATTACAGTCTCCAATGAAGAAAATGTAACATGTGCAAGAAAAAGTCAGCCTTAAATATGAAATTCATCCACAGTAAATGTGAATGATGAAGTGTGGACCTAAGTGTAAGGTTGGGGACACTCCATAGGAAAAATCAAAACACACTATGAGGATCTGCAAACAACAGGCGAGATTCACGATTGATCCAAATAGCCATTAGGGTTGGAAGTTATTCTGAGGCTAGGACCAAAAAATGTCACTTAATCTGAAAATGATAACTTGTCGGAACAAGATCCAAATGAGCTGAAAACTTGGAATAAGACAATTGAGCACATCCAAAATGAAATCTGAGGTGCACACGATCTGACGAGAAAACATGAAGAAACACTAGATCGAACAAGAACAAGAAAAAAATAGGAACAAAACTGAAAGGAAATATTTTTGGTTGATGCAAGATTGCCAAGAACTAAGGATGCTCTTGCATCAGACATCTGGGGTTGATGAAAAGTGACTCCCTCACTTATCTAGGGCCAAAGGAAAACCAAGATGGTCTACCTCATCCTAAGAAATTGAAGAGGAATCCTCCACTGGTCTACCCTTCCATTTCACCAGATATTCTTTGTATTTCTATCCATGAGTCTTTCTCCCATCTCTGACATCCAAAATATCTATTATCTCATCTGATTGCTAGTTACGAAGTTGTTCTTCCCATTTTACCTTGTTTTCTTCACTAAATTCTGCTTCATGGTACTGATGTAGGTTTGCAATGTTGAATATAGGCGATATGCTCATACCCTCTAGTAACTCTACTTCATATGCATTCCCTGAATCAAATTTCTTCAATATCCTACCATGTCTAAAATTCCTCATCTTCAATTTACTATATGTACCAACTGGAAATATTTCCCTTCTCAAAAATACCATTTCCTCTTCTCCAACTTCAAATTCTTTATGTCTCCTCTTTTCATCTACTTTCTCCTTATACTTCTCGTTCATTTTTCCCAAATGTTGTTTCACTTGTTTGTGCACTGTCTTCACGTATTTTGTAAACTCTTCTGCTTCTGCACTCCTCGTACCTTCCTTACTAATATCTCTTAGTTTTGATATTCCTCTAGGGTGAAATCCAATAATAATCTCAAAAGGTTTTTTTTCAGTACTCTTGTTTAGTGAATTATTGTAGGAAAACTTTGCTTGTGCAAGTGCTAAATCCCAACTTCCGATTTTCTCTCCAACCAAGCATCTTAGCAAATTTCCCAAACTCTTGTTGACTACCTTTGTCTATCCATCTGTCTGTGGGTGAAAAGTACAAATAAACTTTAAATCCATCTTCATCTTCCTCCAAAGTGTCCTCCAAAAGTAACCAACAAACTTTGTATCTCTATCTAAAAAAATACTCTTAGGTAATCCATGCAATCTGACTACTTCTCTTAAAAAAAAGTCGGTTACATATACTACATTTGTTGTCTTCTTACAAGGTATGAAATGTTCCATTTTAGAAAATTTGTCTACTACTAAAAATACTGAATCATTACCTCTCCGTGTTTTAGGAAAACCAAGTATGAAATCCATGTTGATATCTTCCCAAGGTCCTTCTGGTACTGTTAAAGATTTATACAATCCAAAATTCTAACTACTACCTTTTGCAGCTTGGCAAACTCTACAACTCTGCACAAATATCCTTACATCCTTATGAATCTGTGGCCGAAAATAGTTCTCACTTACCAATGCTATTGTCTTGTCAATTCCAAAATTTCCTCCCAATACTCCACTATGTTTCTCTTTTATCAAGTTATCCCTCATTAAGCTTCGGGGTATACACAATTGGTTCCCCCTGAACAACATGTCCTCTTGAATGAGATAATCCAACCACCGACTTCTATCCTCCAAAACTTATTCTTTACATGCTTTCCAAGGTTCCTCAAAATCTGGGTCTTCCACATATAGGTTCTTTAATTCATCAAAGCCTAATACTTCCACTTTCATCTGTGTCAACAAGTTCCTTCTCCTACTCAATGCATCAACAACCTTATTTGATTTCCCACTCCTATGTTTCAAAATAAAAGTATAACTCTGCAAGAACTCTACCCATCTCATGTGTTTTTGGTTCAATTTACCTTGACCGTTCAAATATTGCAAAGCCCGATGATCTATATAAAATAGAAATTCCCTAGATAACAAATAATTTCTCCACTTCTTCAAGGCTTGGACTATGGCATAGAACTCCTGATCATACACTGAATATCTCCTCCTTGCATGATTCAATTTCTCACTGAAATAGGTTATTGGTCTTCCTTCTTGACTTAGCATTGCTCCAATTTCATTTCCACTTGCATCATAATCTACTTGAAATACCTTATCAAAGTCTTGTAAATCCAACATAGGCTGCTTGGTCACCTTCTGCTTCAACAATTCAAAATTTTTGTCTGCTCCAGATGTCCATCTAAAATATTTCCCATCTCCTCTCATTTTCTTGGTCATAGGATTGCAAATAGAACTAGAATTCCTAATGAAATTTCAGTAGAAACTGGCCAATCCATGAGATGATCTTACCTCTCCAATGCTTTTAGGTGTAGGCCACTCAACAATGGCTCTTACCTTTTTAGGGTCCATCTTCAATACATCCATTGATATCACAAACCCAAGGTATATGAACTCCTCCTTCATGAAACTACACTTCTTGATGTTTATCAACAACTACTATTCTCTCAACCTCTGCAAAACTTGTCTTATGTACAACAAATGTTCTTCCCTAGTCTTACTGAAAATCAAGATGTCATCCAAGTAAACAATTACAAACTTACCCAAAAATTTCTTCAACACCTCATTCATCAACCTCATGAAAGTACTCGGTGCATTTATCAACCCAAAAGGTGTCACCAACCACTGATAAAATCCCTCATTTGTCTTGAATGTTGTTTTCCACTCATCTCCTTCTTTGATTTTGATTTGATGATATCCACTCTTCAAGTCTATCTTCGTGAAATACTTAGCTCCACTCAAACAATCCATAATTTCATCCATTCGAGGCAAAGGAAATCTATACTTCACTGTGATCTTGTTTATGGTTCTAGAGTCTGTAAACATCCTCCATTATCCATCCTTCTTAGGCACCAATACTGTAGGTACTGCACAAGGACTTTAGCTTTCTCTGATCAAACCTTTCCTTAACAACTCTTGCACTTGTCTGTTCAATTCCTCATTTTCTGTAGGTGTCATCCGGTGTGCTACTTTGTTAGGAAAACTAGCTCCAAGAATCAGGTCCATACTATGACTAATACTCCTCATAGGTGGTAATCCATCAGGTACATTATCTAAAATGATAGCTTCATACTCTGTCAAAAATTCTTTTATCTCTTCTGGTTGTTCTTCTTCTTCATGCTTCAAGTCTTCAACTCTCTTAGGAACTAGGGCATAACATAGGCTCTCATGTCTCAGTCCATCCAAGAATCTCCTTCCATCAACTAAACATATTCTAGCAGTCATGCAAATCTCAATTTTAGGAACCTCCTCCAAGGGCAACAAAGTCTGCTTCATCCCATTTGCAACAATGGTATATATGTTCCTCTTTCCATTGTGAATAGATTTTCTATCATACTACCAAGGCCTTCCCAACAAAATATGGCATACATCCATAGGCATAATATCACACAAAACTTCATCATGGTAATTTCCTATCTTCAACTTTACCAAACATTGTTCACTTACTAGTATCTTATGTTCATCTTGAATCCATGCTATCTGACAAGGTTTTGAGTGTTTCAACCTCTCCAAATTCAACTTGGTCACCATGTCTTCAGAAGCTAGGTTTCCTGAGCTTCCATTTTCAATGATCACTTTTCAGCATTTTTCAGCTACCTTGTATCTAGTTCGAAACAAATTCTTCATCTGCAATGGTTCTTTCTCTAATTCACTTTGGCACAACACTCTCCTATTCACCAATAATTCTCCTTCTTCCGGTTGATTAGATGATTCAACATGCTCCTCTTCCATAAAGGTTGTTCTTCTATTGTTTTCAGTCCTTTGGCTTGTCTCTCCTTGTTTTCATTCAAATGCTTTATGTCCTTCACCACATTTAAAACAAGTTCCCTTGAATATTATTTTCTCTTGTCCTCTGTCATCTTTTCTATACCCACCATATCTTCCTCCACTGTAGGAGTTTCCATCATTTTTTTGGTATGGATTCTCATTCTTGCTGACCTCTTTGTCCTTATTTTGATCTACAAAAGTTTCTCTTCCTCCTCCTGTAAATATTGTTCCTCTTTGAAATCTTCCACCATTTCTTCTCTGTCTTTGCTCATGTCTTTTATTTAGCTTCTCTTCTGCTTTTAGGGAACACTGATATGCCTCTTCTGCACTCAACAACTTCATCAAACTGATCTCATCTTGTATAGATGACCTCAAACCATTGATATATCTAGCTACTTGTTCGGTTTCATCTTCTGAATGTCCAGATATGATATTCAACTTGTAGAAATCCTCAGCATATTCTATTACACTTGAATCTTTCTGCTTCAGATTCTACAATTTTTAGAATAGGCTGATCTGATAGTCCGCGGGCATAAAATTTGTCTTCAACTTATTCACCATCTGATCCCATGATCTTATCTTCTCTTTCCCTTTTCTTTGTCTATTTGTCTACAAATGTTCCCACCAAAGGGCTGCACGTCCTTTCAACTTTTTACAGGAGAATTTCACCTTCTTGTCCTTTGGGGTACCTACAAAATGAAAGTATTTTTCCATCTCTGTTATCCAATCTAATAATTCATCTGAATCCAACTTTCTAGTATAATCTGGTGGATTGAAATGTGGCTAAGTGTTCACTCTGGTTAGGGCTCTTATGAACCTCTCTTCTTCCTGATCAAGGCTAGGTTTTTCTCCTCTTGCAACTCCTTCTTGTTTTTCTACTTCTTCATCACTTACATCCTCAACTGGTCAACCTCTTCTCTAGGCCATTTCAAATTCATCTAATCTAGCAATAATTCCTCTCAACATCTCCATTATAGCTGGGTATTCATTTCCACACGCTCCATTTCCTCTACCATTTCTTCTTCTCAAAATATTTACACAAGCCCTTTGCAGCTACAGGTCAGATCCTCAATCCGCCACCCCACAAAAAATCTTTAACAAGACTGTGCAACTTGCAAAGAATGAATCTCGCTCTAATACCAATTGGTGCAAACACTGTAAGGAGGGTCCTCAAAGAGAACAGTCTGAACCATGTAGCAAGAGTAACACAATAGAAGCAACACAATTTATGGAGGCAAATGTAGATGCAAACATTCACATTAATTGAAATATTGATTACATATAGTCGGCCACATCCGGGCTTACAGATTCGGCACATAGGCATGTTTACAACATGCTCAAAATATAGTGCTCTTACATGCGATTAAAATCCTATATATCGGACCTAATATACATCATATTCTTCTTAATCATCAATATATATATCTTCTAAGGATCCAATACTAGCTTTATATTGAGTCAAGAAACATTTGTGTCAGCCAAAGATCATTATAGTCTCCAATGAGGAAATGTAACATGTGCAAGAACAAGTCGGCCTTAAATATGAAATTCATCCATGATAGATGTGAATGATGAAGTGTGGACCTAAGTGTAAGGTTGGGGACACTCCATAGGACAAATCAAAACATACTATGAGGATCTGCAAACAATAGGCGAGATCTGTGATTGATCCAACTAGTTGTTAGGGTTGGAAGGTATTCCGAGGCCAGGCCCAAAAACTGTCACTTAATCTGAAAATGATAACTTGTTAGAAAAATATCCAAATGAGCTGAAAACTTGGAATAAGCCAATTGAGTACATCCACAATGAAATCTGCGGTGCACACGATCTGATGAGAAAACATGAAGAAACACTGGATCGAACAAGAACAAGAACAAAATAGGAACAAAATCGAAAGTAAATATTTTTTCATTGATGCAAGATTTCGAAGAACCAAGGATGCTCCTACATCACAAGGGTTGTTTCCCCATCTACCTATTCGTTCCCATTTTTATGAATGATGATAGTGGCATGTGTAGGTTTTCTGACCGTTAGATGGATTGGCTGAATCCTGACCATTCCTCGTGGGCCTCGCAAGGTTTTCTGAATACATCACCAACATGTTGTGAGGCATGTGAAATGCTGCCACATATCACTCTTGGTTGTGGGGCCATCCCTTCATTTGTATGTAGTTCATTGGGGCCATTAATCGACAATTGTCATATAACGATAAATCGTGGCTGTTCCTCACTGACCTCACCTGATTAAAGAAAATGTTTTAATGTTATTGCAAGGTGTGCGAATAGGTGATGCATGGACATTATCACTAGATATGATATGATCGGGGTGGGACCCTCTCATGCTGAGATGGTGTCTTGTAGGTGAATTTCCATTTGCCTAGGATTTGGTGTGTGAATGTGGCACTTTCAAACCACATTGACTCGATCTGAGTCACTCTTTCTTGCTTGCGTAGATGGAGATCAACGACTGGTATTCAAAATGGGTTAGTATTGTATGATAGTCATTATTGATCACACAAGTGAATAGTAATGGTGGAGTTGGGACTGCGCCACCAAATTTAATGCTAAAATTTGCTTGAATTTTTCTTTTCATACACAATTCCACACTGAAGAAGAATTTCCAAGTACCAAATGACACAAGCTATTTACTGAAAGTCCAGCATCACTGCCATTAAAATTTTCTGCAAGAAAAACCGATGGAAGTTGTTTTCAAATTGGTTTGGGAATAGGAATTTTTGTGCTCCTTTGTGCAACCCTTGGAGGTTGGACCTTGGCAAGCTAGTTGTACCGAATGTATATCTGAATGTGGAATTTTTAAAGGATGTTGCAGCGAGGTACAACCCTATAACTAGAGTTGTCAAGACATATGCTGGTGTGGAAATGATTAAAATAACCAGGGAGGAGATTGCAAAAAAAATTGATCTACATGAATGGAATAAGGATATGGTTCCCATTGATCTTCAAGCCTTCAGAGAAGAGTACATAAATTCTAAGGGTTTATTTAGAGCTTCTTTGCTAAAACCTCATTTGGCAACCACAAGAGTTGGAAAGAATAAGAAGAAGATAGTGATTGGCAAAAATGAGCCAAAACCTTTTCCTATAAACTACTTTTGCAATTATTTCAGGAAAACTATTTGCTCCTTGTGTCAGGTCCTCGATATTAGTATAAAGACTACCTTGCCTACTGACCTCATGTACATGGCTATGAATCTTCATCATCCAAGTTTCAATGTGGTATATGATTTCGCTACCTATCTGGCAGATAAAATGCATGAGATTCTGGTAGCTCTTAAAGAAGGAAAAACCTTGGTTGGTTTTAGGTGGAATTCTCTGTTGATGCACATGTTTTTGTACAAGGGAGAGAAAATTTTTGGGCAGAACATGGATTTGAAAAAGAAGGAGGATGATATTGAAATTCTTGTCCAATACTAGACCAAATTTCTAGATAGGCATGATTGTGAATTTGATTATGTGATGTTCCATAAATTTTTTGGGTCAAAATTGAGAAGATCTCTAGTCTATGATCCACCCAGAATTTCAAAGGAGATTCATGATTTCTTAAGGCCAATGGAGAGGAACCTTGAGTTAAATTTGACACACAATTGGGGAGATATCATCCCATACTATAATACAACCATCTGTAGGGTGTATGGCACTAATTTCAACCCTTATGCTTTGACAAAGGATGTGCCTCTAAGAATTAGGTTCTTATAAATCACGAGACAATTGGGGTGTGCCCAAATGGAACACTTGCCAGTAGAGTAGAAGAATGGATCTTTCTTTCCTGAATATACAACTTTTTCTGATTTTGTCATGGAAAAAGGAGGGTGGAAAAATTTGGGGATATTTCTTGAGCCTTATGGGTTGAATAATAGGTGCCCTAGGAATCATGATCCTGAGGGTTTTATTTCTCAAATGAAGGAAAAGCATAGGATGAGCATATTCGTTCACAAATTTTACTTCCCTTAAGATATCATTAGAAACATCCTTGATTTGTAGATGAAGGAGGAGAGAAAAGAAAAGTATGTTGCCTTTATCAAGATGATGGAGAAGAAGTAGAGAAAGAACCCTACATACAATCCCATGTCAAATATTAGTGGTGAGTTGAATAGGGCCATCTATGCTATTGACAATTTTGAGAGCATGGTGGGGGTCTTAAAGGCTTAATAGGTTGTTGAAGACAAAGGAAAGTCACGAGTTGTCGAAGAATATCCTGAGGTAAGATTGGAGGAAAGAACTTCTTACCAGCCTCCACAAAAGGTTAGGGTATATTTTAGGATGAAGGGAACAATGACTGGAAATAAAACCATGCGACCGTCTATTGTTTTGAAAAAGCTTGGTGCAATATCTCATGAGGAATCAGTGCCATCATCCTCAGGGAAGTTTTTGCATAATATCATTGATTTGGACTCTCCCTCAAGAGCTCCTTCTCCAACACAACCACCATCACCCAAGAGGTAGAGGGTTGAAAAGGAAAAAGTGGTTGAATATCCTTATTCAAATGATGAAGAAATCATGGTGACCCCTGATGATATGCAACAAGGAATGCCATCTTTCCACAAAGTGTTGCATCAAGTTTTGGAGCAATTTCTCTAAGGCTCGGAAAAGATGAAATAAGAGGGATAACTAATACTGCTGACCTGAGGATGGAGGCCTGCAAGGAATTTATGAGGGATGATTCCTTTGTTAAAATAAATGCTTTTAAAGATTTTGGGTGGAGGGCACATGTTCAAGTGTATGCTGAGAAGGTGGCTCAAGAAAGGAGTTTGCATCTGGAGCTTTCGAAGAAGGTTATTCAATCCAATGTCATGTTGCAAATGAGGGAAACTTTCAAATCTATGACACTAGTGCAAGATAGAGCATTGGTACAAAAGAGTGGAGTATTGTTACTCACTGAGTGGGATATTGTTGATGTCATGTTATTCGATACAATAAGAAGGGCCAATAGGACACTTCTTAAAATCAAGGAGGAAACTGCACTGGCACTTAAGGGATCAACTTTTAGTGAAGAATGGGATGCCTTGGCAATTTGGTCACTATCTACTGGGTCCAGGAAGCCAATAGTTGTAGAGCCATCAGATTTCAGTGGTCACTTGGTTGTAAGAAGAGTTGATGACACTCCAACATTGGAGGCAACAAATATGGTAGTAAATGTTGCCAAGTTCACCTCGGCAGCTATTGAGGATTTAACAAAGGACAAAGATACTCTAAGGGGCCAATATAATGATCTTATTAATGATTATAATAAGAGTCAAAAAAGGGTTGAAGAGTTAGAAAGTGAGTTAGCATTATTGAAGCAACAAATGGAGACATTGAAGTCTC
Source organism: Sequoiadendron giganteum (assembly GCA_007115665.2). NCBI lineage: Eukaryota > Viridiplantae > Streptophyta > Pinopsida > Cupressales > Cupressaceae > Sequoiadendron > Sequoiadendron giganteum. The sequence continues at coordinate 572,946,538 of CM021103.1, read as the reverse complement.
AAGGATAGGCTAGCTCTATCCATAAAGTTTTTACCCCACCAAGGGAACAACCTCAACCTCCCTCACATGAACATTCCTTATCAATTTTTCCATTTAATATGGGGTAGGTGCCCATCACAATTGAAAGGGAAAATAGCCCAAGAGGAGGAATTTCAAGGGAAAAATTAATCCATCAAGTTGAGGAGTATAAAGAAATGTTTCAACAGATCTAGGAATCAACATTGAAAAGCAATTCAGTAATTGTGGATACTGTATTGAGACACTTGAATAGAAAGGTCCAAGGAAAATTGAATAGTGTCCATGCAAATTATGTTTTAATGTTGCAAGCAATCAAGATGTTCTTGAGAGATAAAGAATTGGCCACCCCACTACTAGATAGATGGAGTCCTAGAGTTGAGTAGTTAAAGTTCATGGAGGTAGGAGCAAAGAATCAAGAGGATAAGTATCCCAAGGTTACACCAACTTATCAATTTTTTAATTAAATTGTGGAGCAGAAGTTCCAAGGATATGTTGCTCCTATGGAAATGAAGATCAAGGAACTGAAGGCCAAATATGATGGAGTAGACCTTAAACCATTACCAGAAATTTAGCATAATTATGATGAGGTAAAGCCTTTGCAGGCTTGGAAGGATCAAATGAATGATATCATGACAACCCAAACAAATGAGGTATGCATAAATGTTGATATCAGTATGTTGAATGATACACTCAAGAAATTATCTTTTGTTATTAGTTTCTTAGAAGATTTTGATAAGGAGACTACTTCAGTGATGGTGAAATATGCACCAGATAGAGATAAGATTAATCAGGTTATTGCTTTCAAGTGGCCATCTGAAGCAGAATTTGAATTATGTATTCACTAATGAGTTTGGGATATGAGCACAATGGAGGAGAATATGACTTGGTCAAGTATAGTATAGGTCTAGCCTTAGAAGTTACAATTGAATACACATATATTCTCTTGGATCAACATGTAGATGGCTAATGTGGATTGTTGCTGAGGTTGATAGAGTGTTATAATGGTTAAAGATGATTTCCCTCCCTATAGGTTTCCTTTTGGAAGCCGGTTTTCTCTTCCCCACGGTAATTGAAATATTTTTGTCTTATATGCATTCCCTCCAATTGAAAAATGCAAATATAACTGTAAAAAGGAATTTGTAAACTATCGGTCCAATCAAGTGTAGACATGTGTACACTTCGACATGGAGCTTTTTTTTCTCCCTTATTCTATAAAAGGGAATTTAGGGCCAATGTATAGGGTCTTTTGTTGAATCCGAGATTTGAGAGTGCAAAATTGTAATACATAAAGCATATACATTGAGTCTATGTTTTAGAGTTTACAATCAAGTAGGAAAATTTTGTCAATTATGGGGTTCCTAAGCATGTTTGTGTCGAATATGATAATCTTTTGAGTATATTTTTCTCTCCAATTATGATACTTTGCATGAATTATTAATGAAATATTAGTCAAAGACTGGTTTTGTTGATTTTCATTGTTCTTTACTGTGAATTATGCCATAATTATGGCTCTGGTTCAAAGGATTAGTTAAATGGTTTAGTTATTATGTAAGTTCATGCAAGTTGGAAACTAGATTTATAAGTAGTAATAGATTTCTGGTGTGGATACGTGAATTGTAATGCAATTTATATAGATCTTAACTATTTAGGATGAAATTTGCCTTGTATTTCAGTTCTTTCTCATTTGACTCCATGCTTTGGAATATGGCACTAATATTGAAGTAATGGTTGTGTTTCTCATAGCTTTGGCTTTGATTTTGGAACATTTATTCAAAATAATTTTCATATCGACCTGTCTTTGTTGTATTTGAGGTTATCTGCTGATAGGATTTGGATCTTTGAAGTAATCACCAATTTCTTGAAGGATTTCATCTATTCAGGGCTAATGGGGAACTTATCTATTGTTACACAATGTTTCTTTGAAATTGTTTTATTGTTTGTAAGAAGCACATTATGGGATCACCCTCCCAGGTCTTATAGTGCTTGAAGTGTAGGAGAGTAAGCATTATTGCTTCTTCTCATCAAGTTGGCCAATCATTTCCTAAGCTTTCATTATTGAATATAGAAAATTCATAGAAGCTTTGAGGAAATCTGCTTGGGTTTTAAAAAAAACCAACAAAACTAAAGGATTTTAATGGTACCTTGCTAAAGTGTTGTGAAGTGTTGTAACTCACTTTCACACTTTTCTAGGGTTTTATCAAGTAATTAAGCATAATAAACATAATTTTATTCATAATCAACATTAATCTTTCCTTATTTGGAGTGTTGTAAAGTGTTGTAACACACTTTCACATTCCTCTAGTCTTGTCATTAATAATTGGGCTTTCTTATGCTTTAATTGGCCCTATTTTGCATCCATAAGCCTCATTTATTGCATCTTTTTGAGGAGAATCCCAACACCAATCAGTAACCAATCATAATTCAAGTGTTCCTAGCTTGTGTGGCCTCAATTTAGTGTCTACAACTCATTCACCACTATTGGTGAATGAGTCCCACCTAGGTCTTTTTGGCCCCAATGCAGGTTTCACACATTTCTAAACAATTTTCATTTTTGGTCCCATACATTATGTGTGATGGGACTCATTCGCCACCTTGGGCGAATGAGTCCTATGTGAAAAAAATTCAAATTTAATTCAAATTTTTGGTGGGATTTTATTCTCCTAGATTAGATGTTGGCTTGTAGTATTGTAATTTGAGGAATTCTTGCATAATTGAGTACAAATACAAGGTTCTTTCACTCATTTTATCCTAACAAGAAATCAAGTGATCCTTATAGATAATTCAGTTCACAAGAGCATTTGAGCAAGAGCATTCAAGGTATTCAAGGGTAAATTATCAATCATTATTCAAGTGTCAATCACCATGTCAAATATTGCTTGCATCATGTTGTTTTAGAGCTAACAATTGTGATGTAGGGTTTGTGATTCAAGCAAGTGCTTCATTCAAATATCTATCAACATCAAGAAAGATTCCAAGTCTACATCCATTGGAGCCATTACTTACATGTTTGTAGCACCCTATTGCTATGGTTTGGTGAGTTTCAACATTGTTATTTGTTCATTCATCATTCTCCCTTCATACTTGCTTTCATTTCAAGGTTTAATTACCAATAAGGGGTTTGACCAAGGCAACCCCCTATTCTCTAACCCCACAACATTTTATCTCTTCTTATGTGTGATTTGTAGATCTAGGTTGCGGATTTTCCAAGAAGCCAAGTTGGAGGAAAGTTGTCAAGTCTCTAAAAGTTGTCAAAGTTGTCATCAAGTCTTGGAGAAGCTTGGAGAAGACCTTCAGGTGGTATTTTGCAGATTCGGATCTGGGAACCAATCAAAAAGAGAAAAGTAGACCAAGAGACACAAAATCCAATTTTGAACTTCTAAAAAAGAAGAAGTGGACTGATTCACCACTATTGGCGAATGAGTCCCACTGTACAGGCTTGATCAAGATTTTCATAGATTTGGATACCCTTTTGACTGAAGCTTGCTCCAGTGCATTTTCCTAGAAACTGGACTGATTCATCCAGCTTGGAAAATGAGTCCCAGTCAACTTCAAGAACATATTTTTCAGTGATCCATACCTTCATTCTACCTTCTTCAATCTTCTAGGTGCACACTTCCAGTTTCATAGCTTTTTATTGCATTTTGTTCATCTTTCTAGGAAATTTTGCATATCACATTTTGTTTTGCAATTCATTTTCTTTTCCAAGTTTGCACTTGGTGGTGAACCCCTCACTTGACATCATTCATCCCCTAGAACAATCCCTTTGTTAGATTTCAATCTCCTTAGCATTGAAATCTCAAGGGCTTGTTCTTGAGTGAAGAGTAAGAAAATTGACCTCTCTCATTTTAGGTCAAAACCATAGAAGCAAAGGAGAGGCCCAAAATTTTCACCTTTTCAAGACCAAAACTGCTTTCATGCTAAAACAAAGTGCAATACATAAATGTTGAAATGCACACAAGACAACTGAAGGGGGGGGGGAGGGGGGGGGCAAATTAATTGTATCAATACTTTCACTTATAAACTTAAATAATTCCACTTTATCTTCAATCTACTATTAAGTGTAAACATGAAATGCAAATAAAAGAAACACAACACCAGAGACACCAGATTTATGTGGAAAACCCAATGAGGGAAAATCATGGTGAGGATTAACTCACAATATAGTATAATGCAAAAACCGGATACATAGGCTCACTGCCTGAGGGCTCACTACCCAGATATAAAGGCTCACTACCTAAAAAATTTACAAAAAAAAAGTTAAAGATCCACCACTAGGAGTTTCACACACTTCGCAACTTGATCTAAAGAATATAAATACAATGAAGTATTGTTTCCACAATTCACTCTTCCACACTCTTCTTTTCACACTTATTCACACATACTTCTCTTGCTCATATAGAATGATGGATGGATGATCAATTTGCTTCAACTTGATTCGCTTATATACCATCTTCAACCTTAGAAACATTCATAAGGTTGGCTATGCAATTACAAATTACAAATTGAAACAAGGTCAACTACTCAACATTCCCGTGGTGGATAAGAATGTGAGAGGACCAATTACATATTTAATTTAGGACCCAAACAAAATCTTGGATCATGCACACACTTTCTCAAACCAATGAACAAACATAATGTAACGTGTAAACACCAGGTTGGCCAAACCTAATGAAAACATCGATGATCTTTGAAGTACATGCATCACCAGCAAGATAAACATACATGGATGGCACAACACGCTTCACCAGTCATTTTACCATCTCTGAGAACAACTTAGATACATCCACAAGAACTTCAACAAACTTCATTTGTAGAGAACATTTCATCAGTCCAACCGGGACAACTAGTCAGAATACTGAAGCTTTGGAACAAGTCTTCCAGAGTGCCAAATCACAAACAACTTTGCCAGAACACATAAACCATCATAAAGAGTAATCTCCTAGATCCACAAGATATGAAACCAAATAACAAAGGACTACAGAGCCAAAACATTTTTCCCAGTCCACAACCAGATAAATCTACAAACCAAGTTCACTCACCGATGAACATAAATTTTACCCTCCATCAACCCAGAAGCTGAAACTCAAAATATACAATCCATTTGATCTCATGAACACACCTATAAATATTCATAGGCATAAGATCAACACAGACGAAGTGCAAACCAAAATACTAGTTTTTTCTCCGAACACACTTCAACACTAGTTTACATCATTTCTCAATTTTCTTAAAAGAACTTGGAAAATACACAACTTACTAAACCTGTATAGTGTTGACATCAACGACAAAATTAATGACAACACCACCAAACATCTGCATACTTGCAACAATCTCCCCCTTTGTCATTGATGGCAACACATGATGTGAAAAACCATCAAAGATAGCATACATGATTCTCAGGAGTGACAACCTACCAAGCATAAAATATTCACATGATCTCTCTTCCATATCCTACATGATTTTTAGAAGTGACAACCTACCAAGCATACAATTTTCACATAATATCTCTCCCCTTTGACATCAATGGAAAAGGAAATTCTTTCCATATAAAGGTCTATCCACTTCCCCTAAGTAGTACACCCACAACACATACCGCAACAATGCACTTCTCTACCCCCCTGAGGAGTAGACCTCAATCATCAGTCTAGAACAAAAGGAGTCTGTGAATCCACTGGACTAATGCACCTCCATGTGCACTTAGTTCAAAGGAGGAAAAGAAACCCCTAACTTCCCTCTGAGATACTTAAAAGTATCCTTTAGAAGGGCCTCAAAGAATATGTCTACAACTTGTTCTTTGGTAGGCACATATTCAAGTCTAACTTCATTCCTCAACACCTCCCTCAAAAGGCAATACTTAATAGATATATTCTTTGTTCTTGAATGCATCACCAAATTCTTTGAAATGTGTATAGCACTTGTATTGTCACAAAATATAGTAGTAGGTTCATCACTCACTACACCTATGTCCATCAAGGTTTTTTTCATCCACAGTACCTATGTACAGCAGGATGCTACTACAATATACTCTGCTTCTATAGTAGATAAAGAAACAGAATCATGTTTCTTGCTCAACCATGCAACTAAGCTTCCTCCAAGAAATAATTCTCCTCTACTTGTACTCTTTCGGTCATCTACACATCCAACCTAATCAACATCAGTGTAGGTATTCAATGTGAAATCATTTTCCTTTGGATACCATAGCCCAAAATATGGAGTTCCTTTAAGATATTTGAATATCCTCTTCATAGCTATAACATGTGATTCCTTTGGTTCTGCTTGAAATACTGCAACCAAACATACTTTCTCAACCTTAAAGTAAAGATTGTTGTTTGCGGACCCTTTTTTGTCAAGTATCTATCCAACCTAGCATACCAAGCTCTGGGAGCTTGCTTCAGTCCATATAATGCTTTCTTCAATTTATAAACCATGTTTGGTTTATCTGATAGTAAAAAACCATTTGGTTGCTCCATATATACTTCTTCTTCCAGTTCCCCATTCAGGAATGTAGACTTGACATCCATCTGATATACCTTGAAGTCTTTATGAGCTGAAAATGCCAAGACCATTCGAATGGCCTCCATTCTTTCTATAGGTGCAAAATTTTCTTCAAAATGTATGCTTTAAACCTGTGAATATCCTTTACATACTAGAGTATTGCTTTATTCCTAACTACTTCACCATATTCATTCAGTTTGTTTCTAAATACCCATTTCGAACCAATCACATTCTTGTTTGCAAGTCTAGGGAGAAATTCCCATGTCTCATTCTTCTCTATCTGTTGTAATTCCTCTTCCATTGCTTTCATCCAAATTTCATCATTACATGCTTCATTCATAGTCTTAGGTTAAATATTGGAAAGTAAACATAAGTTTACCTCAACCAATTTGCTTCTTGTTGTCACTTCTTCACTTTTGTCTCCAATTATTTGATCCTCCATATGATTTCTTTAAACATATTTAGGAGTCTTCGATGCAAGTTCCATAATTTCTTCTTCTTCTTCACTTTGTTATTTCTCTTCCTTTTCTTCTTCCTATACTTTCTCATAAATAGATTCATCAGGTTCAACTCCAGTTATCGCCATTGGTCTATACATAGCTTCATCAACCTTCACATTAGTACTTTCAATGATTTTTCTCAGCCTCTTATTAAAACATCGGTAAGCCTTGTTGTTATTAGAATATCCAAGAAATATTCCTTCATCACATCTAGCATCGAATTTTCCAAGATTTTCTTCATCTCTTCTAATGTAACATCTACTACCAAATACCTTAAAGTATTTCATAGTAGGAGTCTTACCAGTCCATAACTCATAAGGAGTCTTAGTGTTGTTACCTCTAAATTGAACTCTATTAAGAATGTAAATAGTAGTATGTATGGCATCTCTCCAATACACATTTGGAACATTTGATTATTTCATCATGGTTCTAGTTGCGTCTTGTACAATCTTGTTCTTTCTCTCAACAACTCCATTTTGTTGTGGGGTTTTAGGAGAAAAATAATTTCTTTTTACACTATGCTCTTCATAGAATGCATTGAACTCACCAGATGTAAACTCTCCACCCCACCTCTATTAGATCTTAAACATTTAATTCTTAGATTTTCTTCATTTTCTACTCTTTCTTTAAACACCTTGAATCTATCAAGAGCCCGAGCCTTTTCTCTAAGAAATGTAACCCATGTCATCCTAGAGTAATCATCATTTAAAAGTATAAAGTACCTGTCACCATTTAGGCTACCTGTTCTTGTAGGACCACATAGGTCTATATGAATTAACTCAAGAATTTTGGTAGAAGATTGATATTTTCCTTTGAAACCGCTTCTTGTCTGCTTTCCCATCTGACAACTTTTGTAGATTGAATTAGAAGGCTTTGTGATTCTAGGAAGATCTCTCACAACATCTCTAGAATTGATTCTAACCATATTATCAAAATTCACATGTCCCATTCTCCTGTGAAGAAAAACACTGACCGCCTCCTTTAAGTTGATAGATATTTCCATGAGTTCTTCCAGTTGCAACCATAGTTCCGGATCCTTTTATGATCTCACAAGTGTTATTCTAAAACACAAGCTTAAAACCTTTGTTGCACATCTGTCCAACACTTAAGAGATTATGCCTTAAACCATTTACATAATAAACATCAACAGTATTGTGTTTTCCATCAAAGATAATTATTCCTTTACCAACAATATTAGCACTAGAGTCATCTCTAAACATGACTATACCTCCATCACACTTCTCAAGTTTAGAAAATTACTCTTATCTCTAGTCATATGATCTGAACATCCATTGCCAATTAACCAAAAGTCTTCATCTTGTTTGGCATGAAAATAAGTCACCAGAGTACCTTCTGCTTCATTCTTCTTGTTCTCTGAACTAGATTCCTTTCCACATTTCTTTTCCAGGGCTAAAAAAAACACTCATCTTTATCTTCCTCAAGATCTGATTCATCATTAGAAATACCTGCATCTTCTTTGACATAATACAACTTCTTGAACTTCCTATCCTTCTTATCCTTGTAGTTATTTTTATTACCTTCCTTATTCTTCTTTTGTGTAGCTCTATTAGGACATATTGATGCATAATGACCAATATTTCCATAGCTGAGCATTTAAAAGGCAACTTACCTTTGTATTTACCAGTACCTTTTTTCAATCTCCTTGTGAAATTTGCTTCCAAATCTTCTATATCATCTTCATCATTATCATCTGCTATCTTCATTTCTTTAAAGGATGTTTCAGTCTTCTCCTTATCTCTTGCAAATTTTCTCATCTCAAATGCAGTCAAGACACCAAATAGATTTTCCTTAGTGAATGTCTTAGAATCATACTATTCTTCAAGAGTAGATACCTTTTCACTATAATTTCCTGGTAAGGTCATCAAGATCATCTTAATTATATCTTCATCCTTCATGGTACCTCCTTGATTCTTGATTTCAGTTGCTATAGTCTCAACTCTCTGATAGTAGCTTGCAATTTCTTCTTCGTCTTGCATTCTAAGATTCTCAAATCTTCTCTTAGCAGTGAGTTTCCTTGATAACTTTACTCTCTTTTTCCCTTCATAAATGTCTTTCAACTTTGTCCACATTTCATTTGTTGTAGCCAGAGAAATAAATTTTTCTCTTTCATTTTTAGATAATTCACTAAAGATAGAAAACCTCACTCTTTCATTCTCTTCAAAAGATGCAACCTCATTAGGAGAAAAAGGTCTAACTACTGGAATAACATACTTCATCTCCATAGCTTTCTAGGTATCAAAACTAAGTGAAATTAGATAACTTCTCATCTGTTCTTTCTAATCACTGAAGTTAGCTCCATCAAACATAGGAAGTTGCAACTTGTGCGTCATCTGATTTGCCTCAAGTGGTTAATTTTTTTCACCGAGGAACCAGAGCTTTGATATCAATTGTTGAAATTCACACAAGACAACTGAGAGGGGGGGTGAATCAATTGTATCAATACTTTCACTTATAAAATTAAACAATTCCACTTTATCTTTAATTTGTTATGAAGTGTAAACATGAAATGAAAATAATATAAACACAACACCAAAGACACCAGATTTCTGTGGAAAATCCAATGAGGGAAAAACCAGAGTGAGGATTAACTCACAATATAGTATAATGCAAAAACTGGATACACGGGATCATTACCTAAGGGCTCACTTCTCAGATATAAAGGCTCACTACCCAGATTAAGGGCTTATTGCCTTAGGACTCATTGTCCAAAAGAGAGGCTCAATGCCTATAGAATTTACAAAGAAATAGATAAAGATCCGCCACTAGGAGTTTCACACACTTCACAACTTGATCTGAAGAATATAAATACAATGAAGTACTATTGCCACAATTCACTCTTCCACATTCTGCTTTTCTCACTTATTCAAACACACTTCTCTTTCTCGAATCGAATGATGGATGGATGATCAATTTTCTTCAACTTGATTCACTTATATACCATCTTCAACCTTGGAAACATTCATAAGGTCGGCTATGCACTTACAAATTGCAAATTCAAACAAATTCAACTACTCAACATTCCCACGGTGGATAAGAATGTGAGAGGATCAATTAAATATTTAATTTAGGACCCAAACAACATCTTGGATCACACACACGCTTTCTCAAATTGATGCACAAACATAATGTAACGTGTAAACACCAAGTCGGCTAAACCTAATGAAAACACTGATGATCTTTAAAGTACACACATCACCAGCAAGATAAACACACGTTGATGGAACAACACGCTTCACTATTTACCATATCCGAGAACAACTCAGATACATCCGCAATAACTTCAACAAACTTCATCCATAGAGAACATTTCATCAGTCTAATCAGGACAACCAGTCAGAATACCGAAGCTCTGGAACAGGTCTTCCAAAGTGCCAAATCACAAACAACTTTTCTAAAACACAAAAACCATCACAAAGATTAATATCCAAGATCCAAAAGATCTGAAACCAAATACCAGAGGATTGTGGAGCCAAAAAAATTCTCCCAATCCACAACCAGATAACTCTACAAACCCAATTCACTCACTAGTGAACATAAATTTTACTCTCCATCAACCTAGAAGTTGAAACTCAAAATATACAATCAATTTAAGCTCATGAACACACCTATAAATCCACATCGGCATAAGATCAACACAAAAGAAGTGTGCACCATAATAACGGATTGTTGTTAGAACACACTTGAACATTGGTTTACATCATTTCTCAATTTTCTCAAAAGAACTTGGCAAATACACAACTTACTCAACCTGTACAGTGTTGACATCAATGGAAACATTAATGAAAACACCACAAAACATCTCCATACTTGCAATAATAAATTAGGTCATCCCAAACCTAAGAAATAATTCTTTAACCATCCACGAAGCGTACACCACTTTTCCATGTCGATCAAAGGGATTTACAAAGCCTATATGTTGAACTTCTATCATTTATATCTTTAAACCCATTCAACGAAAAATCATTGAAAAATCATCCATAGATGCAATTAATGGTCCTAAATAAATTTTTAAAGCCACATAGGTTGATCTTTTAATATGAACAATTTTGGACTAGATTACCGAATTAGAGTAACAAAAGCACTATTTACCAGATGAAAAAAACTATCACCAAACAATGTTGGCATCAATGACAACACATCTAAGGGATTCTTCTTCATTCTTCAAAAATTTCCCCCTTCATCATTGATGGAAACATGTTCCAAAAATGGATCTTCAAAGAACTTGTCTTCACACGAGCTATGCAAGCTCCCCCTTTCAACTCTACACAAAAACTATACAAGACTTCTTCGAAATAAAAAATTTCTCCACAACAGTATCTCCCCCCCCTTTGACATCAAGGAAAAAGGGTGTGCCAATGATGAAATTACAAAAAAAAAATGTAAGAAACATTTAACTGGAACTGGGGAAACCCTCTAATTCTATGAGAATAGCTTCCCAATAAGGTTTTCCATCATCCTAGATCTCCTTCGCTCTAGAAAGTATTTTATGCAATGATTCCAGTTCTACTAAGCATTCTTCTCCTTCTTCTGAAGTGGATGGATTAAGATTCATATTTTCTAGTTTTTATGCATCCACCAAAGCACTTGATACAAGAATGTGTCTGGACATTACCATATCTCCAAGTTGTCCAAACCGCCTCATTGCATCTTCTTTCTACCTTTGTAAGGTGAAAAAATTTCTCTACAAGTTTGCAATAGAAGTCCAGGTGGTATAATTTATGTCATATGCAATTTTGTAGGCTCTAGAGCCATTGGCAAGTTGAGACTCTATTGATTCCATTAAGTCTTTAATGCCTCGAGTGGCATCAGGCCATCACATGCAATGCACAAATAGAATTTGGGCTTCCTCTTCACAATCCTTTACTTTTTTCAAACATTGCAAGACCTTGTTGTGTGTGGTTGCACATTTATCCTATAGAACTAGTAACCTTTTCTCCAAAATTCTTGACTCTACCTCTTTTTTAGTCTACTTCTTAAGGCTAGAGGTATATTCTTTGAGTGAGTCAACTAGGAACTTTAAGTTTTCAATAGGATCTAAGGAATCATCAATTGTGGCACCAAGAGTTGTCTCCTACAAAGCCTTAATAACATCATTTACTAATTCATTCCTTTTCTAATAGGTTTCAACAATTTCATGTGTACCAGAGTCAAGAAGAGTACCACAAATCTTTATCCTTTCAACTGGTGAGATCTTACTCAGATCCACATAGCCTAGATGTGATGTAAGTTGAATCAATTAAGGTGGTAGCATAGGCTGAATCCTTGTTTTCCTTGTTAATGGAACCTTAATATTATTTTTGGATGATTCTCCAGATGGCTTTGATGGCTCAATGGTATTTAAAGATTTTTCTTCACTTCTTCCAATATTTGTTTCGTCCTTATTTTCTTATTTATTTTCTTCTTCTTCTTCTTCTTCTTCTTCTTCTTCTTCTTCTCCAGAGGGATTTTTTGATGGCTTTTCTTTATTTTCTTCCTCCTTCTTGTCTTCATCATCTTTTCCATCATTACTCTTTTCATCTTTGTTTCCTTCATCTTCATTCTTGTCTTCTTCTCCACTATTTCTAATATTCTCATGGTGTTCTTTTGGATTGTTACCAGTATCATTTTTATGCCAATCTTCAGTGTGTTTACAGGTTGTATCCTCTGTATCATTCAGAGGAGCAGAAATATCTGAAGCTACATGAATATCACCAACCTTATCCAAAATAGGATGTTCCTTTACTTCTGTGACATTAGCAGGCTCCTATGCTTGAGCTGTATGAGATGAAGAACTAGTTCTTATCTCATAATTCTTTGCCAATTACCTTACTATATCAAGAGTATCTTGCCTCAACTTTTAGGTGTTGTCTTTCTCTTTAGTCATTAGAAGAGTGACTCTTTGTTTGAACTTGAACAACTTAGAACATTCATTTAATAGGGTAGCAACATCTTCCTCAGATAAGGAGGATCCATATGTGTTCAAGGCATCATATTTGATCTTTGCATCAATAGTTACAACTTCATGCCTTCTATGTACTAGAAGTTCCCATACATTGTTAGTCACCTTATTCCTTATAGTTTCCATATTGTCATAAAAAAATCCATATATTGAATAAAAGCATTTACAATTGTTTCCTTATCCTCTTCATTAACCTCATCAAACATCTTAATGGTAGCTAGGAATCTTAATATTCTATCATATTATTTACTAAAGATTCCAACTTTAGGGGTGAGTGTTCTCTTACCGAAGGAAAGTTGGGCATGTCCTCCATAGGTTCTAATGTGTCTTATTCACCCTTCTTCTTATGCACATGAATTGTGAAAGCATTCTTTTCTTCCTATGTCTCTTCTTCATCAGATGAGATTTCAACATTGTCTCTAGTTTTTGCTTCTTCATGGCTGGTGGAAGCACTACTTCTTGTATTCCTTTTCAATTGAATTTCCTCTTTCAAGCGAAGGTCAATCTCTTCTTGTATAGCATCACTCAAATTCCTTTTTCTATTTTGCTTTTGCTTTATTCTTCTTCCAAGGGTTGCAGATGGTGCAACCAGGGGTACATTTCTCTTCTTAGAAGCTCTAGTGTGGGGTCCAGAGGAAGCAATTACATTAATTTCCACTGGGGTATTGTGCTCTTCCTTCTTTCCTTTTACTATTGCTATTGCACCGGGTGTTTTAGGTAATGGAGAGGTAGTGGTGGAAAGTTCTCTTCTTGATATTCTAGGCTCAAAGGGAATTTCAACTAATCTAGTCCTCTTCTCTTCAACAACTTCCCTTAGCCTTTCAACATCATCCTTGGAAAGTGAATGTATTTTGAAAAATGCCTCAACATTTTTATTTACCCTTCTAGCCCTTTGAGGTGTTGAAGTTTCCAAATGCGCTTCGACAAACTTCTCTTCATATGTAACATGTTGAGGCAAGGTGGGATCCTTAGGGATTTTTAACAACATTTCAATGAAGCCCTCAACTACTTGCTGATTAATCTCATATCTTAGAGGCTCTATCCATAGAGTTCTAGGTTCTACTACCTCTATAATGCACTCATTAGCGGACACTAGGAAAGTTATCTCCTTTGCATATTTCTTTACTAAGCTCCTTGGAACTTTTTCTCATTCATACATATTATTTTGAAAAGACTATGAAGAATGTTGTTAGAGCATTTCCCTATGCCTTGAAGTCCCCAATGCTATGTAAATTCTCAAAGATTTGATGTGCCATTGGTCTACTGATATTCCATATAATTTTTTTCTTTCTAGGTAGCTCCCTCAAAAATTAAAGTAGGAAACATGCTACCAATGTACCAAACTTGAATGGATATTTCTTTGTCTTAGTTTGACTTAAATTATTCATAAGTTTCTACTGGAGCAACTCACACAAATCATAGTCTCTTCCATTTACCACCATATCATGTGCAACATAAATTGCAGTTGCAGACACAAAATTTCCTCTGTTGGTGAAGTATATTTTTTGACCTATCATGATTGTAGCATACTTCATAGTAGGGTTTGTAATGGGTTTGGTTGTCAGTGCTCGCCCATCATATGTGGCACCAGTTAGTTTCATAACCACATCATTTTTCACGGCCTTTAGCACTGGTACAAGTCCAGTGTCATAGAGACTAGTCACAAATTTAATCACTTCCTTCGTAATTACTCCAGGACACTTGTCCATACAATTTTTTCATACACTTTGCTAATTTATATCCTTACAAAATTTACATCCATTCCACTACAAAAATCTAGGAACCAATTCCATACATCTAGCTTCTTCCGTACAACATTTTCATATTTTGGCTTTACCGATGAATTATCTCCAACTAATTCCTTTAGCCATATATTTGTGAGTTCTTGGTGATCAAATTCTTCTAATTTCCAATGAATTTAGGTTCTAGTATCCTCGGTGGGTAAGACATGATTTGAAATTTGTGAAAATGCACTCATGGGTCCATTTCATAAACCTTCTGAATTTTATTTGGGGTCTCTCAGAAACTTCAACCATAGTGGGAGTGGCCATTTTCCCTCAATTACCTTGTATAAGCTTATGGAAATTACTAATTAAAATCCACAAAGTACAGATAGCTATAAATACCCTTTTCGCACTTAAATGAAAACTACCTAATTTTATGCTAGATGCTCTGACTCACATTCAACTCACTTTAACTCTCTCTGCTTTCTACAAATGCGTAAAAGTTATTTAGCTCAACTTAAATTTTCACTTTATACCTTACCGATCTACCCTGATTTTGCATTTAATGCATTCCACCCATAAAAAGTTGATAAACACTTTATGAATACACTGTAAACCCTAAAATGCTCTGCAAATCTCCAAATTTGCATCTTTTCTGCTAGCGACTTTTTCAACATCTTTAGAATGACATTTCACATCACATATCCTCATGTCACTACTTGACACTTCTTATATTAGGGGTTTATTATATTTCTCTTTAATTGCTTCCCCTAAATCCACTATTGGGTTTAGTTTTTAGAAGAAATGTATGCACTAGATGTAGGTATGAATGCATTTGATTCATCCTTATTCTTAGGTTCTTCCCTTTTCTTCCAAATTTTCTCCATTTCATTTTTGAATTGAGTAAGATCTAATTTATTCGCATGTTTATTCCTTTGTTCTGGATTAGATTTCTTCCCATTTTTACTTCTGCAAAATCTTGAAATATGTCCTAGTTTATTGCAGGTGTAGCACACAACATTTTTCTGACTAGACTGATTTGCATTTAACCTTGATTTGCACTATTTAGCTTTATGTCAAAATGCATAATATGTGTAGCAATAACATTGAAAATATTGAATCTATTCATCATTATCTAACTTTTGCACTCAGTAGCTCTATGTCCAAGATTTTTGTAGGCAAAACATTGTCCAAAAAAGAATCCAACATTTTGGTTCATTCTACTTCTATGTTATGTTGTTCTATGACCAAATTTATTGCATGAGAAGAAAATTTCATTGAAAGATGGGAACCTTTGAGAATTAGGTTGCTGAATAGGAGTTCTTTTGGTATTGCTTCTTGATTCATGATTTGTTTACTTTAAATTCCTTGATTCTTCCTTTGATTGTAAACCTTGTTAGGAGTCTGATCTTCTTTTGAGGTTTGTCCTTCTTCAAATCCTAAACCACCTTTATCCTTAGAAGGTTTTTGAAACACAATCAAATCATCAATAATTGTATTACTTGTTTTGAATTTGTCCTCATGAGCCTTTGCTTTCTCTAGGTTAGACCTTAGGGTTACTATTTCTTATTCAAGCTTTGTACATTCATCAACCTTGCTCTGAATTTCAACTTTCTAACAGTCCTCAATTCTTTTCTTTTCTTCCACTTGCACCTTTTTTCCAATGATGTCTTAATTTTCTTTCTTCAACTGATCACTGACTTCTCTATGCCTTTCTTTGAGTTTCTTGATTTGTTCTCTCAGTTTCTTAATGCACTCATTTGCTTCTTTTAAATTCTCCCTCGGCTCGTTTCTTTCTTATTTTCAATTATGTCCAAATATTCAAGAGCAATATGGAGTTCTTCAGTTGTAGAGATCTCTTCTGGAGGAATAGGACACCTTCTGTCAGCTATGTGTTCAAACTTCAAGATCTTCCTTAAGTTGTTAAACTTTTGAAAAGGAACCAATCTTTGATACCAATTGTTGAACACATAGAATACTGAGAGGGGGGGGGGGTGAATCAATATTTTGCTAAACCATTTAACTGCTAACCATTCAATAATTAAAACATATCTAACTGCAACTATAAATAGAAACATGAAAGGAATCATAATACCACATGACACATAAACACGAAGATTTTTATGTGGAAAACCCAAAATGGAAAAAACCACGGTGAGGATTAGCTCACGATATATTATAACCGGTCATAAGATATTATAGGGGCACACTACTAGGACACACTATCCTTGAAAGGCTTACAGGCTAAAAAAATTTACAAAAAAGGAGTGTGGCTCACTACAAAAAGATGAACTGATGAATACACCTTCTATGTGTTGAGTTCAATTCCAATTAAGCTCTAGAATACAAAATCCTGCACCAGTTTAATATTGGTTCACAACAACTACCAACAACTTCACACAATATCACACTGTCGTGCATCACTGCTTATTACTCGTTTCATATCCAACACTTAACTATGTCTCTTCAATACAAAAATATTTCATATATATATACACTATTACATCTACATACATCAATTAGATAGGCCTAATTGAGTGTAAACATAATCGATTCAAAATAGCTTGTCGGCTTAGACCAAAACTTCTTTTGTGCTCAAAACAAAACATGCAAGACATAAATTAGGTTGGCCCAGACCTAAGAAAGATTTCTTTAACCATCCACGTAGTGTACACCACTTATCCATGTCGGCCAGAGGATATACAAACTCTGTATTATGAACTTCTGTCCTTTATATCTTTCAACCCATTCAACCAAAATCGTTGAAAACTTGTCCATAGATGCAATTAATGGTCCTAAATAACATATTAAAGCCACATAGGTCGATCTTTTAATATGAACAATTTTGGACCAGATTACCATATTAGAGTAACAAAAGCATTATTTACCGGATGGACAAAACCATCACCAAACAATGTTGGCATCAATGACAACACACCAGAGGGCTTCTTTTTCTTCATTCTTCCAATAGTTAACATATAATTTGTGGATAGAAGAAAGTCTTGTAAATGGAGCTTCAAGATAAATTCAAAATATCATATACAAACATGGAAGTGGCCCATGCGATCCAACACCATATGTTATGGTTGAATTTGATAATTACTCTAGAATTTCATTTGAAGATGCATCTCCAAATTTAATTCCTATTTCACCAATACAAAGGGGGACACACATGCCAATTGCAATTATGATTAGCTTGGGTACTGTAACAGTTGTCAAAACCAACTTCAGACTCCAAGATCACCTACATGCAAATGGATACCTGTCACAAGGAAGAGAATGAATGGAGAAAACAAACAAGGGTTTGAAGAAATATTCAACCACAAAGAAAGTATTGATTGATTGATAGATGGACAATTACAAAGAGTACATATGTTTGATTATATATGCAAGTGTTAAACCTAGAATGAAAAGGATGTTGCCAAGTGTTCAAATCACACTTCATGTGACAACAAGAAACCCTAACCAACTACCTAGGGAATGATAACAAGATGGAGATAAGTTCTAAAAAAGACAACTCATCTTCTAGAAGGGAATATTATCTCAACAACATTATTAAATGATTAAATGCAACTTAAGACTAATATGATTAATTAAAACCTAAGTTAACTTATGTTAGTGTAATAATTAATTAATTATACTAACACCCCTCCATAAGTGCAACTTAGGGAGACTAGATAAGCATGCACCTAAAACTAAGATGAATGCAAGAAAGCATGAATGGGTCCCAACAATAAGACCTGATCAGGTACCTATGTACAAATGCAATAATGAGGTAGAGAAGGAAAACCCAGTGGAACAACCCCCCTACAATGAGATAACTATTGCAAAGAAGCACTGGAAGAACACTGTGGAGTAACACTGGAACCGCAATTTGGCAAGCAAGGAAAGATACTTCTGTCTACAAAAAACCATATCGGAATCATAATAATGCAACAGCAGACCCGATGCCACAGAACATTCAAAAACACCAAACTAGAACAACCCTAGAATCCATAAAGCAATAGTAGATGATAAAACGATGACAGAATCTGGAAGCCATGAATCTCGATGCCAATGTCAAACTGAGACTAAAAATTTTCCATGGGAACAAGTACCATAAAGACTCAAGAGAATTAACCACAAATTTAGTGGCCCTCAAACTAAGATGGATCCGATGCGGATCATTAACCATAAACTCTCAATCTAAAGTGTGAATTGATATGAATCTGATATGTGTCAAGCTAAGACAAAATATGGCCAAAAGAAATTAAGAAACCAGATTACAACCCATGCGAGTTGTCATCAAAACACAATGAAGATCAAAGTGCATGCACACTCTAATCAGATTATTATACAAGAAACCCCTCTGATGGAACTTTATATCAGTTCATTTATTACAATACCCAATGATTGCAAAAGGAGAGAATATGCAAAACATGCATAAATTAAAAACAAAATGCAAACCTATTGCATGCAAACAAAAAAGAGTGCATGCACAAACTAATGTTTACATCTGCCTCCATGATGAAAATAACTTCAGATTTGTGTAGATGACCAAATCTGAAAATATGACATACACCATTATGAAGTGCTCGAAACAAGCTTTCCGTCAATATCTCGTTTGCCAAAAACGAACATCGTGGCCAAAAGTTATGAATTTTTCAAAAATTGAATTTAGCTTGCAGGAAACGAATTTTCTAGCAAAAGATGTTTATTTCTAACTTGACTTTTGGAAAATCTACTCACTGTTTGTAGACAAAAATAAAAACTCAGAAATATTTTGATGCTAGAAACAAAACCCAAAAAACATTTTTTGATCCAACAAGCAGAAGATGAAAAATTGATTTTTTTTTTAACCTTTAGCTAGGAGAAAAATGACGTGCACTGCTTTTTCAACAGTGATTTTCTTCAGATCTGTACAAGATATGCAAAATCTAAAAATACCCAATTCAGATTTCGATGCTGGCTACAAAACCCAGAAATCGTTTTTCCTGCAAATGAGTGAAAACTGGATTTTTGAAGCAAATATGATGACGGCTCCAATAAAAAACGACATGCAACAAACCCTTGTAACTCCAAATAGCTCCAAACTCTTTAAACAAGAACATGAATGCAACAGGAAAGCTCTGATACCATGTAGAAGTTGTGAAAACCAACTTCAGACTCCAAGATCACCTGCATGCAAATAGATACCTATCACAAGGAAGAGAATGGATGGAGAAAACAAACAAGGGTTTGAAGAAATATTCAACCACAAAAAAAGTATTGATTGATTGATAGATGGACAATTACAAAGAGTACATATGCCTGATTATATAGGCAAGTGTTAAACCTAGAATGAAAAGAATGTTGCCAAGTGTTCAAATCACACTTCATGTGACAACAAGAAACCCTAACCAACTACTTAAGGAATGATAATAAGATGGAGATAAGTTCTAGAAAAGACAACTCATCTTCTAAAAGGGAATATTATCTCAACAACATTATTAAATGATTAAATGCAACTTATGACTAATATGATTAATTAAAACCTAAGTTAACTTATGTTAGTGTAATAATTAATTAATTACACTAACAGGTACTAACAATCCACAAATCACAAAAATTGACTCTTTCTAAAGCAACAATTGATATAGGACCAAGAGAAAGAGTAAGCTTAATATTTGTTGCTATATCATGTGTTAAATCTTTCGATGAAATTAGAATTTCAGCACCATTTTCATATAATTGTTATAAGAAAATGGAAATAGGGAAGCAACTCACTAAAAGGAGAGTTGTGGAAGAAAGACTCAATTCTTTGAAAACAAAATAATTTTATGTAATGTATACATTATTAGATACAATTTTTCTATTAAAATCTAACTACTTAGCATTGAGATTATATTTTTGGTTTGATATGAAATGTCTCATTTATTATCTGTAATATATTAATTGTGCATTTGATAGAATTTAAAATAATTCAAAAAAAATTAATAGACAAGATTAATATGAAAAGTCTCATTCATTATTTACAAAGGATAATAATACTTTATTCAAACACAAGAAAAGATGCTAAATTAGTATTATACACACCACACTATGGATGCTACTAGCATCAATATTTTAAATACATCTATTTAAAAGACATCGAAAGTTATCATCGTTTATCTATTCTCAATAGCAATTTAAATTTAGATGCCTCAACATCTTTTAGATAGATGTATTTAAGATATCAATGTTAGTTTAACTTTAAAAAAAAAAAAACAATTGTTAAATGACTTATAGATATATGTATTTAATTGTGTTGGTAAAGAAAAATTTGAAAGTAAAATTTTGAGGAGAAAAATAAGAAAAAACAAATATGTGCAGGCATATGACATATTTTATTATTATGCAATGGCTGCATAATTTCAACCCCATATTTTTTTCAAAGATTCTAAATTGTCTTTTGTGCTTAATTTAAAATTTATATAGGTATGACTGTCTTTACTCCTAAAATTTGAATAATTAATCTAAATAAACAGCTGCATGGGACCACCCTATCACCTTATATTCCTCGTTTATGGATTCTTTGAATAAAATTTATGATAACTATGTAACCATGAAAAGGCGACTGTAACTACAGCATGTCCAATTGTAGTATTGTGATTCCAGCCAGATCTTGTTTAATGTCTTTCTTGTAATGTAAAAACATATTCATTTTCCTATGGTAAATATTCAACAGATTCAGTCTTCTTCCGTTCTCTATAAATAGAAGTCGCCAAATGGATCATTGTACAGAGAGAAGATATTGGCAATGCTTCAGTCGACCATAAAAGGGGTGGGCGGTGTGGGGGAAACTGAGTTCAAGAGATAGAGATATATACATCTCCTGTTAGTTTTCCCACCACCTCCCATGCCTTGTATGGCAAATCGGCAGATTTTTTCTTTATTGTCCTTGCCTGTTATTTCTGTGTGCTTTATGACTGGTTTTATTGATTATAGTGAGTTTGATTAAGATTTAAACTGGCTTATGGTTGTTCTAGTTACCAATGACACACCTGCTGTAATTTCTGCATATTTTTATTTAGATGTTTACATTTTATTAGTTTAATTTTATATATATAGAATGTACGAGCTTTGTTGGTTTTGGTTTACAGGTAAAAGAACAGTGGGAAGATGCCTCACATGGTTAATGTTTGGATCATTTGAGAGAAGTCCCGGACTTCTCCCATGGTTAATGAAGATTCTATTGGAGTTTTATGAGATGCTTCTAAGTGATTTAGTTTAATGGTTGGATCAGCTAATTGGAATGTGGTGATTTGTCTTATGCAGTTATGACAGAAGCTGCCTTCTGGATCATTGGATTGCAGTTTGGTGTTTTTCATCTGATATTGAAATCTATCCAAGAAATCTTTACAAAGCTTCTTAGGGTTCCTAAATATCTTGATATGTCAAGTTATCAGCGTAGTTTTTAAATGGGTCACAGCCAAGATGTAAACTTTGATAATGAAATTCCAACTTTATCCAAAGGAATTTCAATTCTTAATCTAAACATTTATAAAAGATTATGGTATAACTTCAACGAATGTTATGAATGAAAGTTTGGTTCTTTGTTCAGATTTATGAAAATTTTCAAGAATAATGAAAATAATATTTTGTAGTAAAGTTTAACATAAATTGTAGTGGATATTTACATAGTGTGTTGGTGTCTTTCATTTATGATCTCACAAATTCATAACTGTAGATGAAAAGTCTTTATCTCTCTTCAAAAAAGTTCAATACAAATTATATTATGTATAAATCAATTTTATTTAAAAAATATTATATTTATAAATTTATTGACCTGATTTGAAATAATCTAATCTAAATTTGATTATCTCTTTAAGTCTAATAATTAATCTAATAATAAATTTAATTTAAAGAATATATAATTAATCTAGATTAATCATTAATAATCTTTACAATGATATTTTTATATCAAAAACTGAAATATTGAATATTAAAAAAAGTATAAAACAATATTTCATATTTAAATCTAAATAAATTATATAAAAAACTCCAAACAATTTTAAATCATATAATATATTTATATTTATTATTTAAAGGGGCAGGGAGCCTAATTCAATTGGCTAAAGCATCCTATTGTAAGGAAGAGGTCATGAAGTCTAGTCTCCCTCCTCATCCCCATGGTATTGAAGTGTGTGTCGTGCCAAAGTCAATGGTAGTTTACCAAGTGCACTACAGTGCTTCAATTCTATTCCTATATCATATAATTATGGAATTTCAAAATTGATTTCAAATTTCATACTTTATGTATAATGATAAAACAAACAAAGTTTTATGTTTTCCTTTAGAATATATATGTGTGTGTAGAGAGAGAGAGAAAATATATTTGTTATATAAATATAAATATTTGAAAAATAAATTATTTTGATCTTTTTGAGGTCAATGTGAAGAATTTACAATTTGAAAATAAAAATTTAATATTCTTTTAAGATTTTTTGAGATTTAATAATTTAGAGTTTGAATGTGATATTGAAAGGAGTCACTCTCAAGACTAGTTTTGTTGCACATGAGTTATGGGTAAATTTTTATGTCCATTTGTATTTAAATGTAAAATCACTATAAATAGAAATAGCAATTTGAATTGCTTTAAATAGTTTTTTTAATTTAATTACCTTTTTGTGCATCCGAAAGTGGGTCAAGATTCTATGTATTTTGGTTTGATTGTTGAAAAGAGAATATATATGATGTATCCATTGATTAAGTCTTGTTTCTATAAATTATATTATATATTTTACATCGCGATTTGAATATAATTTATTTAATGCAAATTAATTATATTGTTGGATATATACACATGTATATAGTAAAATGATTTTATATTATTTTTTGAGTCAATTAACAAGTTATAAATCGTATTCATAAATAGATGTATATCCTAGTATACCTATCTTTAGAAGAACCTATGTAAAACATGCTTATATATATATATATATATATATATATATATATATATAGCTTCTTATTCCACTTATATTTTAAATCCAATAAAAAATTAGGCGCTTCAAGAATGATAGCTCTTCCCATATTTTACATAGATTTTCCTAAAGATAGGTATGCTAGTAATTATATCATAACCAGTTGTTGAAACATTTTTCCTGATATTATTGAACACTTATAAGTTCTAAGAGTTCTGCATTCCTTTGTAAGTAAATTAGAGTACTTTTGGAACTTAATTATGTGATAATGTTTGAATCAACACTTAAGATCATATTCCATGATCCATCATAGAGAATTTTTTTGTCATCCTAATGATGGATCATGGAATATAATTCGAAATATTGATTCAAAATTATCATATAGTTGTAACCACAAAGACTAGGACAAAAAGAGATGGGCCTTCATTTTTATAGTGGAGCTAATTAGGAATTTCTTTGATAGGCATAATGAGGGTCAAAGAAAACTCTTTGAATATCAATTGAGTCTAAATTAAAATTTGGTCCATTTAGTCTTAAGGAAATTATCATCATACATAAATGATTAAGAGTTCAAGTACAATTGTAATAGTTGATCGAAATATTTTTTATTAGGCTAACAATCTATATAAAAAAGATTTAATTATATATAAGTAAATAGTAGTAATTTATAGTGTTGGTTAATATGTTTTCTTTTGATTGTGTGTGTGAGATTTAAGTTGAATACTTATGAAAATTTTACTTCTTTCATTCTTAATTTATCTTTAGCTCTTCTTTATTTTAGGGTGGTGACATCACATATATGATATAAATAAGGTTTTGGAAAGGATTATGTGGAGGAAGCTTATTTTCATTGAGTTAATTCAATAGTTCTCCACACTTTTGTTTCAAATATTTTGATGATAATCAAAGATAAAACGACAAGGCCTCTTGGAAAGAATTAATTCTAAAAGAAACAATATGAAAACATTGATGCTACATTCAATAGTGATATTTAGGTCATATGTGCCTCTCTACCTATCATAGGTCAATGGTTTCATGGCCCCATCTTATTGGCCATGGTCTAGGAGATTAAGGACCCTTTAGTGTATCTACTAGAAGAGGGTGTAATGATTTAGGAGTTACTCATAGGTAGGGTTAAAATTTACAAGACAAAAATAGATGCCATGGTTGTTCTTGAATGCCATTTAAAAGGGTTGAAGAACAAGAAAGTTTCAATAATGTCAAGGTTGAAAAATAATTACATTTTTTATCTACCATGTTGGAATAGTTAAGGGCTTAGATGGGATCTATGAACAAAATTTCATCAAACTAGAGGATGAAGGTGGCATAGCTTAATATGGCTTTTCTAACAACATAGCATATATAAAAATAGTGTTAATATTGTTTATAGTATGTATCATCGATGATGACCTACAAATTTGACTAATTTTGTAATCTAATTTCCATGCTCAAAGAGTTTGTATTGGAGGCTAAAATTTTGTGTAAAAATTTATACACACATACATATAATTTTTTAAGTATAAAGAGTAATAATTATGAAAAATTAAAATGTATATATACATATACATATATATATACACTTTGATTTTTCATAATTATTTCTCTTAAAAAAAAATCAATTAAAATCTAGTTTATAAAGTTATGTTTTTGATATTAGTCAATATTGAAAACTATATTCCCATGCTCTATGAAAATTGTGACTTGTCATCCACACTCATATATGTTGTGAAGGTGTTGCACACCTTATATATTAAAATATAATATTTTGTAATTGTGTAATATTTTATTAGAGGATGTTATATGTGCTATTACAAATGTATTTAATATCCTTGAAGCATCATGAACATCTCGTTGATTAAATTTATTAGAACAATACATTTAATATTTTAAATTAACTTTAATTTATATTCAATAATATTAAAAAAACATATGTGTGAAACAAACTTAATTTAAAGAAACAAACAAAATACTATTAAAATACTTGAACATTATTGATTTATATATTAATTTATTTAAAACATTAAATAATGATATCCAATGTGACAAAAGAACTTCTAATGAATATACTCTTAATATACTTAGAAAATTAAATTTAAATAGAATGATTTTAAAATTAAAAATAAATTTATATATTATTAAGCAAATGTCAATTAGAAGTAAATTATAGAAGATATAACCAACGAGAAAAAAACTTTACTATCCAGCTTGTTGGGAAGGGACTTTCTCTCAAATAAGACTATAATAACGATTATGACGATGCAATGAGCTGTTTTTATTATATTTATTGAACTTATTTCGTTTTCTTTCCTTCATCTTTGTAAGTAGATAGCCTTATTAAATCTTATTAAATCTTTTTATTTTATTAATATATATGATATTTTAATTAAAAAAGCTGCTTTCAATGTTACTATAGATAAGGTTTATATCATTTTGCTTCATTTCGTTGTCATGGAACAATTCTTTATTTTTCAAAAAAAATATTTATTTTTATTTTATTATATTGTTTTAATTGGTGTGATTATTTGGTCAATTCTTTATTTTTGAAAATAGTATTTTGATTTAATTGATGTAGTTATTTGATCAATCATTTATTTTTCAAATATTGTTTTGTTTTCTTTTAGTTATTTTTTATTTTATTATATTGATTTAATTGATGTGACTATTTGGTCATTTTGTTATTTTTATAAGTATTGTTTTATTTTCATTATTTTTTATATTATTTTGATTTAATTGATGTGATTTGTCATAATGATGTGAAAGTTTTGTGTGTGTATCAATATTGAAATATAATATTTTTTATGTAAAATTTAAAAAGGTTGATTGAGAAATCCAATAATTATATTAATTAAAAAACTAATCATGTTGCATTAGTAAAATCTAATAATATTATTAATGGAATCTAAAAAAAATTTAATGAAATTTATTAGTAGGTATTTGAAAAATGATATCAACTATTTTGTAAATGATTTTGGAATAAAATAAATCTAGATTTTATAAAATGATGATATTTTTTCAAAATCCTTTCTCATAATGCATTGTTAGAAAACTATTCAAAATTTTGATTATTGGAAGCTCTATGAATATATCATATTCACACATATGTCTAAGATATGTCAGGGCACTCATGCTAAAGTTAACTCACAAAATCATTATTGTTACAAATGGAGTGGAAGGTGAATTTTGTACAATATGAAAACAATAACACAATCTAAATTTGTAATGAATATTTTTAATCGTGTAGTTCGAGTTTCATCATCTAGTTCTAGAATCATAACAAAATTTAGGGTAAATTGAACCTTCTTGGATGTATCCATTGGTGGATTTAATTAATCATGTACACTTTTATATGTTTTGAAGATGGACTTGTAAATTCATTGTAATATAATCCGTGGATTTATTTTGTAATAATTTATAGATATTCATTGCAATAATTTATAGATAATACATTAACTAATGCTTTCTTATTTGGATGTTATTTGTATTAATAGTAAATTTCTATCTTAAGTAGATATGCTATATTAATTAAGTACTCTTAAGGATTTGTGTTATTCTAGATTTAACTATACCTTAGATAGACCCATTTTTTAGATAACTACTTTCCAAATACTATCCCTAAAATCCACCACATCTATATAGGATGATAGAGAGCTAGTGGTTGAGGTATTAAACTTTAGAAGATAGGTATCATAATTATAGTGAATTTCAAGAAGCTATTTTATTTACAATAAAATGTGGTAGTCATGCTCCTCATGTTTTAAATCTATGTTTTGTTATTTAGTTTCATTGATATATAGCTAAATATCTTATGATAGATATAATATTTCTAGAGAATATTAAGCTTTTAATATGGAATTAGAGCCATATAAGCTTTACTTCATGCAACATATAGGTATAAAGATTAAAAATGTGTAATTTTTTTCTATGCATTCAAATGTCCATTGTAATTTTATTTTCTTCCAAGCAAGTTTCAAGCCCAAAACTTAGTAGCTTACTACCAATAATTTGTAATGAAATATCTTGCACAATAGAAGAATATTATAGGAAATATGTTGCAAATACTTGATAATAATAGAGAATAACAAGCCATTTCAAGGGGGGAAACGTCCTGATATCTCCAATGAGAACACAATTC
This sequence comes from Sequoiadendron giganteum, assembly GCA_007115665.2. Classification (NCBI taxonomy): domain Eukaryota; kingdom Viridiplantae; phylum Streptophyta; class Pinopsida; order Cupressales; family Cupressaceae; genus Sequoiadendron; species Sequoiadendron giganteum. The sequence goes on along the minus strand of CM021103.1, from coordinate 572,918,786 downwards.
ACAATATGATGATGAAATAAGACTCACTACCTCCTATATACCTATTTATACCTAGGATATCACCTAAGCCGACTTACATAGCCCTATATAAGCCTTAGGTTGACCTAAATAATTAAATACCAATATAATAATGATAATATGCATTAATTAAGAGTTAAGATAGCCACAAGCTGATTATTCATAACCCAATGTATACCAATATTAAGGGCATAGTGTGCCCTCCCTCTTCAAAGAATAATTTTCCTTAAGGCTAATAAAGTGTGAATTATTTTGAGTGAATTCTTCATCCTCCCATGTGGCATCTTCAACTAGTAAATTCTTCTATTGAATGAGATACTCAGTTAGACTTTTAGTCCTTATCTTCTTTGTGTGCATTTGATGAATATAATCTAGTTCCAATATGATCTTCTTCCTTCTTCATCAAGCTTTGGTAGTAGTATTTGAGTTAGAATTTTATGCCCAATAACCTTCTTCAAACAAGAAACATGAAAAAATGGATGTATCTCTATTGTTGGTGGTAACTCTAGATTGTAGACAACACTACCGGTCTTTTGCATAATTTTGTATGGGCCATAATATCTTGGAGACAAATTATTGTTATTTTTTTGTTGCTTCAGTGATATTTTCTTATAAGGTTGCAATCTCAAGAAGACCCAATCCCCAACTTCAAAACTTCTTTCACTACAATTTTGGTCCACCTGCTACTTCATTTGATTTGTGCCATAGCTAAATTCTCCTTGAGTCCTAAAAGTACCTATTGTTAATGAAGCAAGTGGTCATCCATTGCTTTAACTCTTGGAAAAACCTTTATTAATGATGTGATGGAAGGAGGATGATATCCATATAGTGCCAAAAATGGAAACATTTTTTATGAGCTATGAAAAGAAGTGTTATACCACCATATTGCTAGTGGTAGCCAGCTACCCATTGAGACTTTTTCTTTGAAGTGAAACAATGTAGATATCCTTCCAAACATATAACAACATAAGTTTTCCAATTTGATTGATGGTGGTATGAAGAGATATGAGCCAAATGAGTAACCAAACATGAGAATAAATATTTCCAAAAGTGACTAGTAATGATAGGATCATCGATAGTGACAATAACCTTAGGTGTCCATGTAGCTTTTGTATATTCTCCAAAAATTATTTTTCCACTATAATTTTTGTAAAAGGATGTGATAATGCAATGATATGTGCATATTTATTGAGGTAATCAACTACTACCATGATGACATTATGACCTTTAGATTTGGGAAGCCATGTGATGAAGTCCATGGATACCTCTTCCCAACGTTGGCTAAGAATAAATAAGGTTTGCAAGAGACCTGGTGTCTTAATTGTCTCCCCTTTATTCCTTTAACAAACCAAACATTTAGCCATAAATTTTTGAACATCATCTTTTAGCCCTCCCCAAAAAAAATATTTCTTGACTCGATGATATGTGTTCATAAATCTTGAATGACCACCAATTGGAGACTCATGAAGTTTTGTGAGAATCTTGTGTTTAAGAGTGGAATTCTTGCAGAGATACAATTGATCTTTATACCAAAGAGTATCTCCCTTCAAACAAAACTATTGAACTACTAGGATCTCTCTTTAATTGTTGGACAAGATTACGTGTAGCAACACCATTTTGCCACTCTACTTTGGCTTCTTCCACCCAATTTTCTTGTAATATGTACAAGGCACACAATAAGGCTTCATCTTTCTCATCCTTCCTAGAAAATAAATCTACCACAATATTTTCCTTCCCTTTCTTATATGCAATCTCAAAGTCATATCCCAATATCTTAGTGATCCATTTTTGTTGCTCTTCAAAAGATAATCTTTGTTCCAAAAAATATTTTAGGCTCTCATGATCTATCTTAACCTTGAAGTGTCTACCCATTAGATAAGGCCTACATTATTTAATTGCATGAAGAATATCTAGCATTTCCTTCTCATAAATAGGTTTGAGTTGATTCTTACCCTTTAATTTTACTCTCAAAATAAATCGGTTGATCCCTTGCATGAGTATTTCTCCTATACCATTTATTGAAGCATCACATTCCACAATAAAGTCCTTGGTGAATTCTAGAGTGCCAAGCAGTGGAGTTGTACACATAGCCTCCTTCAATCTCTCAATTGTTTCATTAGTAGACTCATTCCAATGAAAATAATCCTTCTTCAATAAAGATGTGACGGGTGTTGTTATATGGCCATAATTTTTCACAAATCTTCTATAGTATCCCATAAATGACAAGAAACCACTCAATTTCTTAATGGCTTTTGGAATAGGCCATTCTATGATAGCCTTAATTTTGCTAGGATCCACCTTTGCTCCTTCACATTAAATTATGTGTCCCAAATACTCTACCTCATTAAGAAAAAAACCACACTTGGATGGCTTAGCATAGAGTTGATGATCTTCGAGTATTTGTAATGCTTGATCTACATGTAAGTGTACTTTCCATGTCTTGCTATAAATCAATATATCATCAAAGAATACTAATACAAACTTCCTCAAGAATTTCTTAAAAATGGAATTCATCAAACTTTAAAATGTAGATGGTGCATTGGTAAGACCAACTGACATCACTAAAAAATCATAATGACCACCATGAGTCCTAAATGCTATCTTACAAATATCTTCTTCCTTAATTCAAGTTTGGTGATAGCTAGATCTAAGATATAATTTTGTAAAATACATAGCACCATTCAATTCATCTAGAAAATCATCAATTATTGGAATAGGAAACTTATCTTTAATGGTGTACATGTTGAGTACTCTATAGTCCTAACATATGTGCCAAGTTTCATCCTTCTTATGTAACATCACTAGGGGCAAGGAGTAAGCACATTGGCTATTCTCTTAATACCTCTAGCATATCCTAAAAAAATTTGTCTATATCACTTTTCTATATATGTGAGTACCTATAAGGCTTGATGTTGGGTGGTTGGCTCCTTGTAACTAGTATCGCATGATAATGATCCATATTAGGAGGAAGTCCTGTAGGCATATCTCCAAAAACTGGATTGAGTCATGATCAATTATTTCTTATAAATCTGGATGGGTAGGAACATTAGATTGAGAGAATTCTAATGAACATAACTAGGCCACAAATCTATAAATGCCTTTCTTAAGAAACTTTTGCATTTGATGAGATTTTACCATTTTTAGGGACTTTGTTTTCAATCCTCTTAGCTCTATTTCCTTTCCTTCTAATTGAAATCTCATGAATAGTTAGACTTGGAATTTTCTTTGAATTGTTCCCAATATAGTAAACCATTGTACTCCCAAATCAAAATATGTTGCACCCATGGAGATAACATACATTAAAAACTATCTAGGCACTGATAGTATCCCATTGATAACTTGATGCTTAGCATTTCCTAGAGCAACTAATAGTACCAATATCTATAATCAAGACTCAAAACTTTGAAGCTAGATATATAAAACAATTTAAATGAGTAGCCAATTTTTTGTTGATGAAATTATGATTACTACCTAAATCAATCAACATAGTTACTTTCTGCTTCTTTAAGAAACCAACTACCTTGAGAGTTTGTGGAGCACTAAAACCTAAAAGTGCATGACAAGAAATGATTAGTTGGGAATCATGTGATTCCTCATCTGAATCCCTTGCACCTTCTAATATTGATTCCTCCACATCTTCCTCACTCAAACCTTCAATATAGAACAATTTATTTTCATTGCTTTTATGTCCTCGACTATATGTTCCATCACAATTGAAACATAACCCTTTTGTTGGTACACAACTATCTACTAAGAGGGGGTGAATTAGTAGATCATTTAAAAACTTATCCTCTAAACTTTTAATGTAGATTAATTGAACTTGCAAAGATAAAACACACACACAAGTAAACATAACACCAGATATACATGGAAAACTCAATATGGGAAAAATCACGATGAGAATAGTTGTTAGGATCTACTATCCTAATCTATTCTCACATTAAAACCTCACTAGTTACAAATTTTAAGGCTACCAACCCTAAGGAGACACCAATCCCCCGTTTAAGAGCACCAACACTAAGGAAGCACCAACTTAGCTATCTGATGACACCAACCAATCAAATTTACAATGAAAATATGAAGCTACAACTCCTAATTACAAGTGATTCAAATGAATCTAATTCTATGTTACCGACCTATTCTATAACTAATCATTCTCTATGCTTCTCTACAATAATTTCCTCTCCTAGTTGTTGCTAACTCAACATCTACATACCTCTATTATCTTCTCTCTTCACCTATTTCCACTATCTCTCAACTCCGCACACTAAATGCATATCCTAGATTATATTCGGTCCAGGTCTTCCTTCTCATCACATTCACTCTTAATCATTAAACATTATCACTATTCTATTAGTCTTTTCTCTACTTTCTTCATTAATAAATTTCTACTTTTTCTTGAGCCATGCACCATCACCCTGATTCACTATATTTTCTATTTTTAGCATATATCAAAACTAAGGTTTTAAATTGCATTAAATGACCATTCTTAGATGATTGAACTATATCTGATATCATAGCTAACTATGATTGATGTCACCAACCATTACTTTAAATCACCATTAAAAAAATACAACTAGAGTGGTTACAATAATTAATTTTTTTCAGTGTGTCGACTTCCACCACTTAACTAAGTGTTCCACCACCTAATTGTTGAGAGAATTAGATATTTGAATGTTGATCATAGATATATAGCTTCACACCAATATTTGATGAGCATCCTTCAATCACCTCAACATTAAAGCATGATTGTTTGATTAGATCTCTTTTAAAAGTGTGTTGTAGATCTCTATCGCATACTATTTGCCTAGCACATTCTCACTTTACACTTGAAGAATTTAAAACATGATGTAAAGGAGTTATGTGATGTAATTAATTATTTCCATGCATCATTTATATATCATCATGGATATGCAGTAGCATACCATGTTCCCAAATAGCTAAAATGGGGACCCACCATCCTTTCCACGAAATAGCAGAAGTGTGCCATCTATCTCGTAAACGTCATGTTGGACACATGGTGCCATGTTGCATATCACAAACTCAAGCTTGATCCCACTAGACATGTGGTGGAATTATGTTATTCCACAACTTCATGTTGACATTATCCTTATAGATTTGTAGGTGTGTGGGTGATGTTTGATCTTCAATTACTAAGCTCCACCATTGATCAAGCTAGGGTAAATATTAATCCTTGGTCTTAAGAAATATTAATGTGAAAACACTTCATTGAGCCAACAATCACTAGGACAAAGCAACCAATAACACGATGGCCCTTAAGGCTTAAGTTATGACTTAAGTGAGAAACCACCTATAGCCAATCAACTGGAAAATATAATTCCCTGTGAACTCCATGAATTAAACCCTTAAGGTTTTTTTGCTAAAACCTAATCAAGCTAGAGAGAAAAGATAATTCAATTCTGAGCTCACTACTTATCATCTAAACCTACAAATCATATATCTAGAATGTACTCAAAAAACCCGCAATGCATTTTCTATCAATTTCCTCTACAACCTTTCAAAAATAGTCTTTGTAAAGGTATGACAACTTTTCATGACAATATTGTAGCTTTTAATGCAATATTACAGCTTTGTAACACATGATTTTCTCTCCATCAAACTTCATCATTGTGATTGATCCTCTGATATTAATGAAATCCATAATCCATGATTACCAACATTCTCCCTTTTGACATCGATGACAATCATATTGCCAACAATCTCCCCCTTTGTTATTGATGATAAATAAATGCTCTGCTCTAATGCTCTACCCTTAAACATTCTATTGTTCTGATCATTCTCTAAACTTGATTGTACTTGCATTGGCTTCAGATGAGTGTGGACTGAAACTATTCACAACCTTTCTCCCCCTTAAGAAATGGAGCATTTGCACTCTCCTCCTTTAATTAAAAAGAGAATTTGCAAATTTTCTCCCCCTTTGACATCAATGGAAAAGGGATTCCAACTCAAAGGGACTTCTGATTTCTCCCTCTTCAATTCCAAACCTTTTTATCCCTTTATCAAATAAAAGAGTTTTTCCAAGAATATACAACCATCAAGTCATTAGAAATTTGTAAAACCAATCATAACTTTCATTTTCTCTCTTCTTCCAAGGATGAACAAGGTTTCTATGATTCACCCCTTGGACTCATGACCTATCACTATGATCTAGTGATATGAGGCTAGAGCAACTACTCCCAATTTCTATCTCAAATACTCAAATTGTACTTTAGGAAGAGGTTTAGTGAATATGTCTACAACCTGATCTTGGGTTGGCACATATTCCATTGTGACCTCTTGGTTTGCAACCTTTTCTCTTAAGAAGTGATACCTGGTTGATATATTCTTAGTTTTAGAATGCATCACTGGATTCTTTGATATCTTAATATCACTTGAATTATCACAAATAATAGAGAAAGGTCATTTGTATTCTACCTTCATGCCTTTAAGTATTTTCTTCATCCACAACACTTGAGTGCAACATGCCATTGTTGAAACGTACTTTTCTTTTGTTTTAGAAAGAGTAATTGACTCTTTCTTTTTGCTCAAGGGCCAATGCAAGAAGTTGGATCCACAAAAAGCTCAAAAAGTGGAAGTGCTTTTGTTGTTCTTAAGAATTTGTCACACTTGGACTGAAAATTTGAGGCACTTACACAATGAATCTTAAAAAGAGTCAGTATTATGAAATTTTGAATTTTGAATCTAGTTTCCAAATATTTAACTAATTTAAATACCCATATGATAGAAATTAAATTTTGATAAGGATGTATAAAAACCACTTTGTAAAAGTCCATATTTTTTTCCCATACCATGCATGTGTATAGACACCAGTTTTTGACCGAAATAAAAGTATTCTCTTAATTCCTTTTGGGGAAAGAGACCTAACAACATGAAGATTGATGAAGAATTTTTTTTGTAATTTTTTTTTTGAATATTTTTTATTGAATTTTTATTGGCCTTAATTGTTGTTTTTTAAAATCAACGTGTACGGACAACATAATTGGACCTAAAATTAAAAAAAAATGATTATTATTTTTCATTGTGTATCTATAATTGTCTAAAGATTCATGCCATATAATTTTTTTACAAGAAACTTAACCAAAAAAAAGTTATTAAAAAACAAAAAAAGCCTAATATTTCAAGTTTAAGGACAAGTTTGCTTAGAAATTAATTAAAAAATATTAAATATAATCCAATATTAATAAAAATTATATATTTGAAAACTAGACATCATGGTCTCTAATGGGTTTTAATTTTATAGATTGATTCAGAAAAAATGTCCATCAACCATATTGCCAAAGTTGGACAATCTTCTTCAATCTGCCTTAGTTTTTTAGTTGTAGGTCAAAGGCTAAGGGTCAGATTGCCAAGATTTTCCCAAGCCTAAAAGCAAGGCTACATGTGGGTTGGAGATTCAAATTTTTAATAACATGTATGCGTTTTTAAAAATGTGTACGTATTACAAAATACATATGTGTTCTTTATTTGTTTGATTATTTTTAAAAAGCTGTTTATTTTTTTAAATAAATGACTTGTATGTGTTATAAAATGCATATGCATTATATAACATGTACACTTTTTTTAGCACATACATGGATTTTTAGGCTTGGGTACCTGATGCATAATGCATACATGTTTTTTAATAATGCGTATGCATTTTCTATGAGATTTTTTTTACCAAAACTTCCCATCTTCGTGGATCCAACTTCTTGCTTTTACCCTCAACCATGAAAAAAATTTGTTTCCAAGGGAAGAATGCACCACCATTATTGATTCTTCTATCATCCACACTTCCTACCCAATCGACACATGTATATGTTGTTAAATTGAAATCTTAATCTTTAGGATAACATAGTCCATAGTCAATTGTACTCTTGATATATCTAAAAAAAAATTAACTGCATTGACATGTGACTCTTTAGGGGTAGCTTGGAATCTTGCAACCATGCACACTGCTTGCATGATATTAGTTCTTGATGCAGTTAAGTATATCAAGCTACCTATAATTTATCTACACATGGTTTGATTTGCATCAAGGGATTCATATTTTTTTCTCAACTTACATCTAGTTACCATGGGAGTACCTACTGGTTTGATGTCTTCCATTCCAAACTTCTTGAGAATTTCCTTAGTATATTTGGTGCGAGATATAAATATATCATAGACATCTGATCAAATTCATTTTGCATTTGAGTAGAAAACTCTTTGCACATTATATCACTGCTACCACAAAAAATGATGTCATCCACATAGACAACACCAATTATCATATGCTCACCTTTTGATTTGAAGTACAAATTATTGTCTACACATCCTTTATTGAATCCTTGTTGTTGCAATGATTGGTCTAGTCTTGAATACCAAGATCTAGCTATGTGTTTTAAACCTTACAACATCCTTTTTAGTTTGCAAACATAATCTTCTTCTTCTAACAACTGAAAAACTTTAGGTTATTGTATGTAGTCTTCCTCTTCTAGGTTCCCATTTAAGAATGCAAACTTGACATCCATTTGATAGAATTTAAATTTCTTATAAACAAACAATGCTAGAAAAATTCTTATGGATTCCAATCTAGCAACTGGAGCAAATATTTCTTCAAAATCTACACCTTCAACTTGTGCATATCCTTTGCACACCAATCTAGCCTTATTCCTTACAATAGCTCCATCCTCATTGAGCTTGTTTCTAAATACCCACTGTGTACCTATTACATTCTTATTTGGGGGTCTTGGAACTGATTCCCAAGTTTTGTTCTTTTCAATTTGTCTTAGTTCTTCTTCCATGTCCTTTAGCTAGCTCTCATCCTTTCTAGCTTCAACATACTTCTTAGGCTCTATCTGACATATGAGAGAAAAATTTACTTGCTCTTTGTTCTCTGCAAACCTTCTCCTTTTCTAAACTCCATATATATTACCAATAATATTCTCTACAAGATGATCCTTTTGAACATATCTTGTAGGTGCCTTATCATTTTCTTCTCCAGGTTCTTAATCAATGACTTCCTCTACATAGATATCTCTATTAGGTTTAACATGTTTTAAGTCTTCATAAACCTTGACATTGATACTCTCTACAACTCTATGTAGCCTTTTGTTTTAGCATTTGTAGGCATTGCTTTGGGTGGAATATCCAAGAAATATTCCTTCATCACATCTTGATTCAAACCTTCCCAAGCTATCTTCTTCCCTCCTCATGTAGCACTTGTTGCCAAACACTCAAAAGTACTTAATAGAGGTAGGTTTTCCATACCATAGTTCATAGAGGTCTTCTCAATGTTTACTCTTAGTTGAACTCCATTCAAGGTATATAATGTTGCATGTACTACTTTTCTCCAATATACATCATGTAACTTTGTCTCATTTAGCATTGTTCTAGCCATCTCTTTATCTATGTAGTTATTTCTTCAAAAACTCCATTTTGTTGTGGAGTCCTTGTTGCAAAATATTGCCTTTTGATTCCATGCTTCTTGCAGTATTCTATGAAATCATTGGAGGTGAATTCTCCACCTCTATCAAATATTAAGCATGTTATTCTTCATCCAATCTCCTTCTCAACCATGGCCCTAAATATTTTGAATCTTTCAAATACTTGAGACTTATCCTTCAAAAAGGTTACCCATGTAATTCTTGAGTAAGCATCTATCAACAATATGAAATACCTTTCTCCTTTTAATCCTCTTGTCTTTGTGGGGCCACATAGATCAATGTGCATTAAATCCAAAGGCTTTGTAGTTGTCTACTCTTTTGTCTAAAATTTGACCCTTGCCTGCTTGTATTGCTGACATTCCTTGCATGTAGTTTTTGTATGTTTGGTAATCTTAGGAATGTGTCTAACAAAGCTTCTTTGAGCTCAATTTTTCTATATTATCAAAATTGACATGGCCCATTATTCTATTCCATAACCATCTCTCATCAAGCTATCCCATTAGAAAACTATTACTATTCACTTCACTAAGATTATAAATATTTCTTTCAATTATTTTTCCTTCTACAACTAATCTCCCTAATTTCCTTATCTTACAACCTTCTACATTAAATTTGACTTTGTATTTGTTGAACAGTTCAGATAACTAAGAGGGGGGGGCGTGAACCATTTATTCCAAAACACTTTTATTTTCTTTAATTAATCTAGAGAAATCTTAAACCAATCATATATTAATTAAAACAGATATGAAAATGCAAGCACTTAACAACACCACACACAATGAACAACAAAATTTACATGGAAACCCAAGATGGGAAAAACCACGGAGAATGCTAATTCTCAATAATAAAGCACTGGTTAAGGTGATTTTTACAAGGGCTCACTGTAGGTAAGGCTCACTATCAATGGGCTCACTGCCCGATTAATACAAAAATCACTAATTAAAAGATGGAAAAAACATGAACTGATGAAGTTGCATCTATATATGCATGAATTTAGTTCCGATTAGGAGCACATTTGTTTTTTGATGAATAAGAAGCTATCTAAATTAATATAAAGATAAAGTTTTATATTGACAAAAAAATGGTGGGTGGTAAAAAGGCAAACCTCGAAAGTCACATGGGAAGCGCATAGAAAAAGCCAAAATAATTAACCAGTCACATGGGCTGAGCCTGTAAATCCAAGATTAAAAAATATAATAAAAAACTCCATTAAGTGGCCAAAGCAGTGCCAACAGAGCCAAGAGGGTCTTTGTCATCCATGTGTTTCCCCCATACATCAACGGGGTCTAGATTGATGTCAGGAGGAGCACCCCAACCATCGTCATCATATTTTTTCTCTTTATCTTCTTCCTCACATCGAGGTGAGATTGCAAGTGCCAGATGCGAGAAGATTTTACCAGTATCTGGCCATCAAGAACTAGAGGCAGGTGAATCATCAAAGAGCCATTTCAAACTACCACAACCACTCCCTAAATCACCACCAGAGGGCCACCCCTGGCTAGCTGGTAGTAGAGGAGAGTGAGCACACCGAGGAGGGTGAGAGTCCCGCTGAAGAGGAGGCTGAGAGAAGGGACATGTAGAGCCATTCTGCTGCCGGCCCCAAGAAGGTGATTGGATGTGGGAAGAGGTGGGTGAAGCAGGGACCCGAGCAACAGTACATGAGGCATTTCCCTAGTGGTCCAACAAACCTTGGAGGTGAGCAATCTCTAGTACAACTTTGTTAGCTTGCACCTGAATTTGTAAAAGCACATTAGAGAAAATAGTAGCTTTAGCATATACAGATACATTAATATCCAAAGCTAGGTAAACTTAGCAAGGATTCTAGGTGAGTCTCCCAGCAGAACCATATGCCAAGAAAAAGGTCAAAAGAAGTCATGAATCCAAGTCCAAATTTGCTGAGCTCTGGAACAAAACTAGAAGAGATGCTTGGGTATGTGCAGGATCATCATGGAAAAAATAGGCCCTTAAGTGGCAATAAAATTCAGAAAAATCAGAGTTAGGCAACTTGACATAAAAATTTGAATAAGCTATCTATATTATTTCAAAAATATGTAAGAATAGAATTTGTAGAGAATTGAATGTAGTTTCTAAACTACTAGGTTTATTTAAAAAACAAAAAAAATCTATTTGGTGAAAATTTGAAATTTCAATGCAATAGTACTTAAATTTTAGGGAAAAATAACAAGTATGTGTCTGTCTGACCACCCTAGAACCACAATAAAATGATAATATTTTTTTATAATATTTTAGATATAAGTAGAGGACTCATGTCCCAATGTGATGCATATTTGTTTGTAATTTTTTTCCAAGTAAATAATTAATTATGATTTTTTTATTACAACATTTAAAAATATAAAAAATTGTATGTCTGACCACCTTAACTTGGTCAAAACTTCATTAAATTCCTTTTTTTTTAAATCCTATATTATGTGAAGCATAGAATGTGACGCAGGTTTTGGATTCAAAAAATGTGATACTGTTTGAAAGCTATAGATTTTTTTCAATCAACCTATCAATCAAGACTTTAGTCATAATTCAAATAGAAAATGAATAATATTTATTTATTAAATCCAAAGTAAAGTATAATTTATATTGGTCGAAAGCTAAGAATATCCTTTAAAAACCCTTTTCATTTCATCAATTTTGGGTAAAAAGAAAGTCGTCAGCCACATGGGCCATCATATCACTTACATATCGCCACTTTTTGGCCCATCATGATCCTGCACATACCCGCTTAAAAGTCTTAGCTTGCCCACAAAAAGGGCAGGAAGGGTCCTAGACCCCCAAGTGAACAAGCCATGAGCCCACAAGAAAGCCTTGGAAAATAATACACCAAGAAAAGTGGGAAAGCTTCAGACTAACACTTGCAGACGAAGTGGCAACAAATAGTTTATGCCAGACATGAGCAAAAGATTGAAGCAGCCACCTCTGGTTCAAACTTTGAATCATAGGAAAATGAGGTGAAAGCCACCTGTAACCAAGCCAAGGCTTGTAATTTCTAAAAGGGATGTCTAGAAACCACTTCCAGTCTTTCCACCAGGGTTTAGTCCCACGAATTCCAACTTTATGAAGCATCTCTTCTGGAATAGCACTCTCCAGACCATCATAAGTAGCATGGTCCTTGTTTTGAAGTCTGTATTGGGCACAAAAATATTCCCATTGCATGATATGTATAGTGGGTCTATGAAATAACTATTGCAGGGTCTGAATACCCTTTTTGTAGAATCTGGGCGCTTTAAGCAAAGATGACTTAACCAACGACTAACCATTATACTCAAAAAGAGGAGACCACCAAATATTATGTTGATTGGGTGAAATCCCATCACAAAGTTGAGAGCTATCCCACCAGAGCCAACGCATAACAGCCTCCCAAGCACACCAAATACTTTTGGCTACAAAATTCCCAACAATTTGGATTGGTTCCTTCATAAAAAAAAGGGTTTGAAATTTGATCCCCTTCCAAGCGGGTCTGTGAGCAGGAAAGCCAAAATGAATACAATGCATGAGAAGAATTTTCCAGGCTTTGTCCCTAGTAAGGGCATGGATAATCCACTTGACACACAGAGCACTTCATTTTCATTGAGTGGAGAGAAACCCAAGTCCTCTTGAATCTCTGGGAAGGCAACATAATTCCCAAGCAACATGGTGAAATCCTTTGTTAGTTTCAAAAGAGGCCCAGAGAAAATCTCTGAGTAATTTTGCAAGCTTTCCATAAGAAGCTTTGGAAGGGGCCCAACATGAGGAATAATAGAAATGGGTGGCTACCAGAACTTTAGAGCACACCTAGAATTTCTCAGCCAAAAAAAGAGGCTTGGTAATCCAATAAGAATTTTTTTGCTCGACCCTGGAAAGCACAGTTTGCCAAAGCTCAGTCGAGGATGCCTGGAAAGAAAAAGGAATGTTGAAGAATCAAAAAAAATCTCTTGGCCCAATCCTCTTCCAATTATACTATTGAAGCCAAGTAGGAGTGGGAAAATAGATTGTTTATAACACAGAGTCTTGTGCCACTAGATAGCATAGCTAGAAGCTAGATAGAAGATATTGAGACATTCAAGGGTTTCTTTAATAGTCTCTTCTTCCTCCAAGAGAGTGAGGAAGGAATCATCTGTAAAATGGCCATTAACTAGTTGAGCTTGACAGTTGGGTAGTGAAATACCCTTGACATGCTATTGAGAAGCTCCATTGGCCAAGAGGTAGCCAAATCCTTCAGCCAGAAGCACATACAAAGAGGGGGTAAGAGGGCACCCTTGTCGGATTGAATGAAAAATACCAAAGGAAAAAGATTGGTGGTCATTAATGGTTATACAAGCCGAGGCATCTGCAAAAGGCATATGAACAACCTGAATGAAATTGGGCCCAAACCCCAAAGCTTGCATCATTGCAAGAATAAAAGGCCATTCAGTGCGGTCATAAGCTTTGGAAAAATCAATTTTAATAAAAATGGCTTTCTAGTTTGAACGTTGGGCCCATTCCATGCCTTCCCAAATAGCAATAATATTATCCAAAATGAACTTGGATTTGATGAACCCAATTTTCTCTGGGCATACAATCTGAGCCAAGAGATGGTGAATTTTTAGAGCCAAAGCCTTGATAATGATCTTGTAGGAGACATTGAGATGCATGATAGGCCTCCAATTATAGATGTCTTCTGGATCCCCAAATTTATGTATGAATTTGATATTGCCTTTGTTTATTAAGTTACCTAGAGAGTTAGCATGAAAATACTCAAGGTAAACATGATACGAATCTTGTCCAACACAGTCCCATAGGGCCTTCAAAAATTCACAAGGGAAGCTGCTGATCCCCAAGGCTTTCGTTGGCCATAAAATGAACAACTTCCTTGAGATCATCAATTGTTAACAATTGATCACAAAAATTCCTCTGGGCTAAAGAAAGCCTATTTGGCACAAGAGAAGGGCAGTCTTGCAGAGCTTGTTGTTGCATAGGCATGGGTTCCTGTGCAGTGAAAACTTGCTCATAATGGCACACAAAGGCCTGGAGAATGTCAAGGAGCTTAGAGAGCACCTGAATGATGTCCTTGATTTTTTTGATGCCCAGGGATAAGTGTCTGGAACGTAGTGCCAAAAAAAAATCTTTGGAGGCTCGATCACCAATTTTAAGCTAATGTAGCCAAAATTTGATTTGCGTACCTCTGGCAGCGTAATTGTCAGCCACTTTTTTTTGTGCCTTAAATTTTCCACCCTAACTTGCAATGATGGGGAAAATGGGCTGGCCACCAAAGTCTCAATAGTCGAGTGTAGGTCGGCGGTGGCCACTTCATAAGATCGTCGGTGAAAAATAGCCAACTAGCACCCATAAATACGCAAAAATCTAGCCATGTTTGTGATGGCATCATTCCACCAGGTAATCCAGCCTATTTGATTAGCTGGTCTACACCCCAAATTCCACACTCTATGGATGTGGGCCAAGGTAGGCTTGTGGTAGAGTAAAGACATGTTCAAAAATAATTTATTTTTACACATGCAAGGCTAACATGACTCTCATTCAATGCGAAAAGAAATAGGGAAATGATCGGATAGAGTCACATCCAGTAACGACTTAACTGGAAAAATAGAGTTGTCAAAAGAAAAAAAGTTTGAGCTGAGATCATTGTATGATCAAGGCATTTAAATATTCTGTCAGATTCGGCCCTGTAATTACACCAAGTATGCCAGAGGGAATGCGAATGGTGGTGACCAATATTGGGATCAAAAAGCCCCAATTTATTACACATGTAAAACCATGCCTCCCGCTCGCTAGCTTCCCTTTTGAATGGCAAGGTGCCATCCTTGTCATACGCCATCTCAACCATATTGAAATCCCAATAGAGTAACCAAGTGGCGACTGGTAAAGAGAACAATCCAGTGCCAAAGCAAAGAGCGCTCCACAACATCATTAGACCTACATAGACATTGATAATCCCGAAGGAGTGATTATCAATGTTAAGAAGAATTTGGATGAGCCGATGAGAAGGATCAGTCCCATGATCAACAACACAAGCTTGCCATCATGGGGATAAAAGGGTGATGAATCTGCCACACCTAGCCTCATGCATAGTACAAAACATTTTACTGGCCGACCAAATAGAGCAGCAAGCCAAAGCAAGCAAAAAGCCAAAAAAATTAACCTCTTGGAGACAAAGCACTTGAATACTAGAATACTTTTGCAAAGTATCTCTAACATAATACTTTCTGGAGAGGTATGTTAAACCTTGAACATTCCATGAGAGGAATTTCATGGATGAAACTCTTCCATATTGTCAGAATCTGGTTCCTCTTCATTCAGGGAAGAGAAACGATTTTGCAAAAAATCCTGTGGATCTTATCCAATTTGAATAGGAGGGGAAAACTTCCCCTTTGCTTGCACATATTCACCCTCTTCACATGGTGGAGATGGGCTATGAGACCGCCTTTGAGCTCCTGACATGAGAGGGACATTTGGTTGAGCATACATAACAGCAGTAAGCTGAGGCGTCACTTTTGTACTGGGCTACACAAAAGAATTAACAACTCCAATAGGAGCATCTGTCCCCTTCTCTGAAGGGTTTGAAGCAACCTTTGGTGGTTCAGAGGCTTTAGAGGCTGATCCAGAACCAGTTAACTTATTTTTCCAATTTGTAACCATAGTCCACTTTGCATCAGCCTTAGTAGAAGGCTCTGCTTGACGAGGCTTTTCAACATCTCATGACGGGGAAGGTGTATGAGGCACTACCAAAGAGCAGTCTTTAATCTTGTGGTCATCTGAATGGCACTGATAGAAATTATTAGGCAAGTTAAAATATGTGACTTTCTGGGTATATCTGAGAGCTCCAACTTGGATATCAACGGATTCTTTCAAATCCTTGGATAGGTCAATTTCCACATAGACCCGCTTTTGGGGCCGGGCCTAGAGAAACCTATCTAGCTCAACACAAATAACCCTCCCCAGTGAGGAAGCAATGTGATTCAAAAAAGGCACACAAGGCAAAGGAAAGCCAGGGAATTCAATCTAGATCGGGACCCACGATTTGGTGTCATCTGAGACAGAAAAATCTCGGGTCCATGCCTGGAAAACCACCAAGGATGACCTAACATACCAAGGACCATGGGCTAAGATAGCTTGGACATGATTGAATTCTGCAAAGCGAAATAGAAAAAAACCCTGGGTCAAGTTTTGGACCATATCAAGGCGGATCCCATGAGGAACCCAGGCCTTGCTGACCCATTCTCTTAGCACACTTTCAGGGGGATTCATCCCAACAAAATAACCCACAAGGGTGTGTTGTTCAAGCCACTGGCAAGCATAATCAAAATATGGTAAAGGAAAAATCACATCAGTTGGGGAATCAGAGTTCTTACCTCGTGAAAGAATTTCAGAAAAAAATTATAAGAACATTTGTTTGGAGGATGAGCCATTGAGCTATGTCGTTGAACCACTAACACCAACATGAATTTTTTGGTTAGAGCTGATTGAAGGCATATTAAAACACTAAAACTGCAATAAATGTGGTCGTACTCAAGGAGGAAGGGTTTCCTATGCAAGATGCATAGTATGACGCAAGAGGAGCCAAGGGTGACCACAGAAACCAAAAAACCCTAGCAGAGCTCATACACCTTGTACTCTTCAAAATAACTAGAGCACAATATTTGACTACAACAAATTTGGTGAAGAATTTTCTGCACACCTTCCTTGCACAACCTCTGCAATATAGACTGCTTCTTCTTGACACTTGTCTTCACTTCCTTCTTTGTTTCTTTTTGCACAATCTTTTGCACCCTTATCATTGTTCGTACATACCACACTTCTTGTTTGAATACTCACTAAGATGTTCTACATATATATATGTGTGTGTATGTGTGTGTGTGTGTTGGTGATCCCACAATATTGGATTACAATTTCTGGGAGATTCTGATTTGTGCTAAAATCGCATATTTTTAGAAAATATAATGATTTAAGCCTTAAAAAGTTCCATTTGAAGGATTCCAATTTAAGAGGGTCTGATTAGACAACCTTAGATCAAACCCCCTTCGATAGAACCCCACTAATTTCAAACCATACCTATAATGGAGTCTCCTTTACACCTATCAAAATGTTGATAAAAAACCACTTTTGATTTACCTTTTGTGGGATCAAATGAATTCATTTAAAATTTATTTTTTGTAAGTATGTAGTCCTTATTATAAGCTTCCCAAAAATAATAATTTTAAATAAATTTAATTTTATTATTATATTTATTTTTTATTTCTTGTGAATGTAGGTTTTTAACCGAAAATAAAGCTCTCTATTCTACATATGTGGAAAAATAGAAAATTATAAAAAAATAAAATTAAAAATATCAGTGCACTAGATATTGAAATCCTTGATCCAACAAAATAAAATTGAATTTCGATACATACAATTTTTTTTATGTTGTATACAGTCTGCCTATGTCTGAATTGTAATTAGTTTGACTTCGAAACTTGATTAAGGAAAAAATATTCAATAAAACACTATGAAACCAAATGAAAGGGCTAGATATCATAGTTAAAAATCTAAATTTGAAAAAAATAGAATTTTATCTTTCGTGGAAAAAAAAATATGTTCTATACAGTGAGCATCACTCCTTAAAAATGGTGTTGAATTAAAAAATTAGTTTTCAAAGGAGATGGAAAAAAAAGTGCAATTCGATTCCAATTTTTTTGAAAAAAAAATATTTAGAAACTACAAACAAAATTTCACAAATCACTAGTTTGCATCATCTTCAAATTCCTCACGGTATAGCCGCTATAGGTGCATGAATGTGAAGATTTAGTTAGAAAAAATCAGTTCAGTGTCTAGTTTGGCCAAAAATTGTAAACCAGTATTGTGGGATCACCTATATATATATATATACCCGAAGAAAAAAATGAGTTGTCCTAGTAAAACATGTCGGCTTGAAGAACAACCTTCAAATATTCAATAAGGCTTGGCATGCTAGCACCAGACCCAAAAGATAGGTTTCACATAAAGATCTTCTTACCACGTTACACCAAGACCCATAAATAGGTCATACATAAGATATAACACTATTACCAAAAGATAGCTAACTTTGAATTACATGAGATATATTCTGGAGCAGATGGAAACACCACAACCAAGACCAAATCTTGATCATCATCAATTGATAGGAATGCCGCAACCAAGACCAATTTTGATTAACATTAATTCTAGTATCATCCGGAGGAATGAAATTCGACATACCAAAACTTGTAACATGCTACATGAATGTTTAGATAGCAAGGATACTTGAAATAAGCTTTAGGCATAGCAGCTGGTAACAAAATGATTTTTCTTCATTTTTCTATATTAATTGTCTTCCATAGATGTCCCAAAAATAAGTACTATCATACGTAGATCAAGGATAACATCCACACTATGCAACATTGTAGCATACAATATGATAGATCATTTATGTATACATCCAGAGCATAATATTCTGGATCCCAAGTTTTGAAATCAATGACAACAATGCCACATCAACAACTCCTCGACAATCTCCCCTTTTGGCATTGATGGAAAAACATCAAAAACTCAAAACTACAAAAAATCCAAGAGCAAAAAACTCCAAGCTCTCCCCCTTTGTCAAGCAATTCAATTCCTCTTTTTGTTTTTGTTTTTCTCTTCGATTTCTCCCCTTTTTTGCCATCAAAGGAAAAGGTCCAAATAAGATCATTTATAAATCAAGTAAAAATAACCCTTTTCACATGAAAAATTTTCTTGTACCTTTCTCTCACAATTGGAAGAATCCTCTTCCAATCTTGCACTATAGAAACCATTCTTGCACACACACTTTTCTATAGAACCAACATCCCAAATGAAGATGACCAGTCTAGAGACATGCATTGTTGTTCACAATCCTCTGCATCCAAAAGTATCTCGGAGAGATGATCCAACCAGACCTTAACAATTTCTTTAACCAACTAGAAGGTTTTAACCAAATCTTCCCTCTGTCTCTGACTAGACAATAACTTAGCTTTGAACTCACCAACTCTTATTCTTTGTTTTCCATCTTTCTCTTTGAAGAAGTCAAAGCACTTCCCAATATCATTCAATTCATATTCAATAGCTTCAATTCTTCTTCTAAAATTATCAACAGCTATAGGCCACCAGAGATAGTATTTTTAGATGCCAGACATCTCCTTAAGGCAATATCTTGTCTCACCAATGTGTTTGGATAATTTTTGTTTACCTGTGACACACCTTATTTCAATCATAGCTTGGAATTTATCTCCTTCATATTTTTCCTGCAACAACCTATCTTCAATAACTTCTACCAAATCATCTCGTAATGAGTCAGTAACAACAGAAATAGTAATACCCTTTTTGAGCAGATAATCCACCAAAGCATCTTCGATTGTAGGCCTACTAATGGAAGAGTAGGCATTCCACATTTCACCAATCCTTTTCATATCACCCTCATCCAACATAGAACAAACTTAATCTCTATCAGGTAGAGACTCTTCTTCCTTCTCCTTCTCTTTTGAGATAGTGATGACATCCTTTGTGTGAATTTTATTCCTTTTGGGTTGCAAAGGGGAACCACCAATGACGACCTCTAACTGCCTCTTACCAAAGGTGGAACCCTCCTCAAAGTGACTGATAGGTGTAGCACTATATGTACTATCACATCGAAGCACATATTAATTTGAAAGGATAAGAAATAAAATTTGCATGCATTTTCTTTATCTTCCATACATTCTAAATATCTATAAGATTACTTTTTGACAAGGATGTCGGACTTCCACTTAACATTTTATTTTGACAGTAACGAATTCATAAAGTAGAACACTAAACAAATGAGTAGAGACCCAAACCAAAAGGGATAACTGTCAACCAAAGACATTTTCACATTCTCAATTAGGTTTTCCATTACTAGGCTACATAGGTCAAACTGTTGATTTTTCTTCACTATATTTTGTGCAAGATATATAGCAATAGCAGATGTAGAACCTTCATGATTTCAAAAAATATATTTTTTATGAGATACCATAAGCAACATACCTTATTGTGAGATCAGCAATGGTATTTATCAATAGAGCTCAAGGGTCTTTGTCGATACCAGTAAGTTTCTCCACATCTCTGTGTTTCACCATTTTCTTCTCAGGGAGGTCACCAACTCTGCACAATCCATTAATAACTTCAATGGATTCCTTAATGATCAGATAGGGTTTGTCCAAAATGATGCAACCATCCTTGAAATGAATCAACAAGAACAAGATAGACTCTTTGTCGACAAACTAGGGGAATTCTCCCCATAACTCCATGCCTAGGGCACAAACATTTTAAAATTTATTAGCCTTCAACCCTAGCTACATTTCCTTCATCTTTCGATGATCAAATTCATCCAAGTCAACTCCATTCAACTCCAGTGGAATACCGCCATTGGATTTTCTGCCAATCAACATGGATTCCATCGTCATGCTTAGCCTCTTCAATATTTTTTATCACTCAATGAAAACCTCTTCTTCTTCTTTGCAAACTATGAGAAATGACTTGAAACTCCATATTTTATCCTTAATTGCTCATGATGACTTTTCCACCAAAATGTTCATCGATGACGCCAACAATTTCACTTCACTTTTCAATTAGCCAGATTAAGCTTCATCATGCAACATCACTCGGATCTATTTTAGTCATGCCTAAAACACACCAATCTTTCTTCGAAGAGGTGGAACCATTAGGATATGCATTCCAAAACTCCCCTTGAGCCAAGGAAGTAGGATCAGATTCCAGAAGAGCTTGTACTAGGATCTAGTATCATAGAAGAACTCTCCACACTCATTTCCTTTTTCTTCCAAACCATGGATATCTTCTTGGTTTCATTTGATTCTGCAACCTCCATTTTGTTTTTAGTCTTTTTCAAAGCAACATATCTGCATGTGTTAGCATAATGTCTAGATTCATTGCACTTGTAACATCTTTTCCCTGACTTAACTGAGTGAACCTTGGATCTGCAATGATTAGCTTTGTTACCATAACCATGGAATAAGTAGCAATGACCATGAAAGATAGTATTCATTCTATTTCTTCAAGCTAGATTAAATAATTGACTTTTGTAATGACTTGCTTTATGACCAAACTTGTGATAGTTAAAGAATTGAATACTCGGTTCCATGTTTCTTCTACACTTTACAGCCTTATGTCCAAAATTTTTGCATAGAAAAAAATGACCATTAAATGATAAGTACCTTTGAGAATTTGGTTGCCTCACCAGAGGTCTTTTAGTCAATGTTCTAGAGTTCCAAACCTTGCTTGTTACAACAAATCTTGCTTTAGCTTCAACTACTTTGTCTTTACCCTTAGTATCTTGATTCAAGCTTTCCCTAGAGAAGCCAAGTCCTACCTTATCCTTGTGGCATTTCTATAGGGACAAAATTTGATCCATAATTATGTTGGTTTCACATACTTTAGCTTTTTCTTTCAGCCTCCTTAACTCTTGATCTAACTTCTCATTTTCTTCTACTTTCTGTTTGATGGTATCTTTGAGATTTTATTTAGTCTTCTTCCATTCTTCCATTTTCTATTTGATGGTGTCTTTGAGAATTTCTTCTATCTTCTTGCATTCATCCAACCAAAGCTTTAGATTCATAGCACTTTCCTTTGACTCATTTAGTTCTACACTGACCTCTCTCTGTCTTGCTTTGAATTTTTGGATTTTCTCCCTTAGCTTTGAGATGCAAGCATTTGCCTCCTTGATGTTTTCTTTCAATTACTCATTTTTCAGATTTTGTACTTTCCATATCACTTAATATTGACTTTGGTTCTTCCGAAAAGTAATAAGCTCTTGCCATCTGTTCAAACTACCGAGATCTCCCTCAAGCAGTTAAGCTCTATCTGCAAGGGAACAAGCTCGGATACCAATTGTTGAACAGTTTGGATAACTAAGAGTTTTGGGTGAATCAGTTATCCCAAAATGTTTTTCTTTTCTTTAATTAATCTGGAGAAATCTTAAACCAATCATATATTAATTAAAATAAATATGAACATGCAAGCACTTAACAACACCATGTACAATGAACACCAGAATTTATGTGGAAACCCAAGATGGGAAAAACCATGGAGAATGCAAATTCTCAATTATAAAGCACTAGTTAAGGTGACACTGGTTAAGGTGATTTTTACAAGAGCTCACTACCAAAATTCTCACTGTAGGTAAGGCTCACTAATGGTGAGCTCATTGTCAGTGGGCTCACTACCCAATTAATACAAAAATCAATGATAACAAAATGGAAAAAACGTGAACTAATGAAGTTGCATCTATATTGTTGGCATATGGCTTATGTTGTTGTCATTGATGGAAACCCAAGTCATTGATCCAGTCCACACTTCAGTATTTATCCATACCGAGGGACAGAGTGAAGAACAGGGTATCTGACTAAAGTTAAATCTACTTACATTACTAGTTTATCAGTTTGAGTTGTGGATCCTAGCGAAGGTCATTGGAAATTTAGAATATCTTACTCTTGAATTTTGTGTTGTCACATCAATCGGTGTATGAGTGACATTGATTGTAAAGTAGTGAGCCTTTTTGTTTTTATGTAGTGAGATCTAGGCAGTGAGCCTGAATGCAAGTGCATTCCCATTTTGTAAAACTTATATTTGAGTACTCAAATTGTGGATTGACCTCCACTATGGTTTTTCCCCTAATAGGGTTTCCACGTAAAAATACTTGTTTTATGGTGTTGTGGATGACTATTTTATGTGTTTATCTTTCTTTGGTTCTATGTTGTAAGTGGTTTAAGTATCAGATTAATTAATTTAAGATTTGTAGAACACTGATTCACCCCCCCTCTTAGTGTTCCCTGATTCCAACAATTGGTATCAGAGCCTAGTCCCTCAGAAGAAGTTTAGTAGCTTGAGGTGGATCTTGGAATGTAATGGACTCTGGTAGTCTTCAAGAATAGCTTGTGGTGGCACTTGATGATCTTGATTAGTCTAAAGTAGAAGTCTGGGAATTGAAAGCAAATCTTAAGGATGCTGAGAAATTCATTCAGACATTGAAGGATAAAATTGTTAAATCTAGGGAGAAGAGAAAGGATCTATGTGATTAGATTAAGCAAAAAGAGAGCAAAAGAATGGATGATGTTCACCTGAATTAAACATTTAAGAAAATAACTGAAGAATGTGAAAAGCTTTCCAAATACAATGCTACACTAAAACATGAGATGAAATCTATGGTGATGAAGCTAACTAAGGAGATTGAAGAAAGAAAGAAGAATGAGTAGAATCTTGATCAGTCCTTAAAATAAAAATCTGACGAATATGGAAGAATTAATGGAGAATTCATTTAGTTGGAGATTGAATTGCAACAATCTAGAGACAATGAAGAAGAGCTTGAAAAATAGATTGTTATTCTTAGAGATGAACTTGCTACTACAAATGAATACAAGGATAAGTTCAAGATTAGTTCAGTTAAGCTTGATGAGTTGACTCAAGGACAGAAGAATGGAAATGACAACTGAGGTCTTGGATATGAGAAAGGAGAAAGTTTCGGATCTAGACAAAGGAATTCCAAGAAAGGAAATTAGATGAATAAAGCAAAAATACATCTGGTAAGACAACCTAATGCTCAAAAGTTTAATGGATATTGTTTTTCTTGCAACAAATTTGATCATATGACTACTCAATGTAGAATTAAAATGAAACCGAGTGATCCATCATTCTCTGATCAGTGTTTCAAATGCAATAAGTTTGGTCATAAGTCAATTGAATGTAGAAATATGTCAAACAACTCTGTCAGTAGAAGGAATGTTAAATGTTTTACCTATGGAAGATTTGGGCATATTGCTAACCAATGTAGATCAAAAATAAATCAATGAAATTATTTTTTTGGACAAGGAAATGTTGTGTGTTATAATTGCAACAAATACAGTCACATTGCAAGATTCTGTGGAAACAAAAATATGGATAGAAGAGGTCTCACATACAAAGGAAGATATAGATAGAAAGATGATAGAGAAAAAGGAAAAGTGACTACAGATGAGATAAGAGATCAGATGAAGAAGACATGGGTAAGGAAGAACAAATCAGATGCAGGAAATGGTTCTGTACTGGAACTTGCTTCCGATAATTCCTCTAGGAATTGATGTCAAGCCATTGGCCTAGGGTAAGATTTTCAATAAAATCCTTTTTCCCATGTCAGTAGTTGGTACTGGAATGCAAAAATTGTCAATAGTTGCACTGATGATTTACAGATACACTGGAAAACACTCACAAGGAAATTCAAGGAATTGTAGGTCCGCGAAAGAATTTATCTTGCGCTATCTGAGAAAGTAGGGTATCCAGAACACCTAGGGAAAAAGAATTTAATACAACAAAAATTTAGGTGTGCAAAGTTATAAAAGACAAGTTGAAACCCTCATTTTCCACTTTATATCAAAGAAAAGGAGAAGGAGAGTGCTCTGCAACATAATTTCGAAGGTGTGAAGTCAATTTGGCGGTGAAACCCTAATTCATTAGGTACTTCGATTGTATTGAGAAATTTTCATTTAATTTGGTGCACTTCTTTGATAGAAACAAAACATGAGTACGGAAGGTAGAATGGAACAAATCAAATAAATGGTAAACCTAGATGAGCATAACAGTGAGAAGATTAGAGTTGTAAGAAACTTGTTGTCGCCCAACAAATTGAAATGGCTGAAAGAAGCTAAACACAAAAGCTTGGATATTTGGAGTGAATTCCCCCATTTCAAAAATGTAGAAATCATTAAGTTTATTTTGGATAAATTGAATGACAATACTCTAATTCTAGATAAACCCTACCATATCTCGAAAGAATTGATTGGAACTTTAACTAGATTATGCAAAGTTGGGGATGCACCAAGAAAGAAGTCAATCTAGAATAAAGAAGTTGAAACCCTAACTAGAGTTATTGGAGATCAAAGGGCACTAATAATCTCAAAAATTAAAAACTCTATGACAAGGTACATTGTGCATGAAATATCCTACAAAATCTTCTTTAGAAACAGAGAAGGTGCAACTTCAATAGGTGTTGTCTATATTTCACACGAGATGATAATGGAAGATCAGGATTTTGACCTTTGCGGATAGTTGAAAGATCAACTAATGGAGAACATTCAATTGAAAAAGATGATAGATTACCCTTTTAGGTTTGGTACTTCGGTTATATGTATTAGATGTACTTTCTAAATTTCTTAATAATGAACAACAACATAATATGGAAAGAGAGTGAACCAGTTTGCAAACAAATTTACATACACTCTACCAATTTGGCAAATTGTGATCAAGAATATGGAAGTTTCTTTAAAGGTTTTCTAGGAAAGTTTGTCTCATTTGGTATTTCCCTTCTAGTAAGGGCACTTGAAGTTGGTTCCTCCTCCGATGAGATGGAGAAGAAGAAGAAAAGAGAAAAAGAAACTAATGTCTATACTCCTCCTGCATGTAAAACTCCAAGAATTGAAGGGAAAGGAAAAGAAGAATTGATTGTGGATATACCAGATGAAGAATCTAATAAGGAAACTAAGGACACCCAAGAAAAATAATTAGAATCAACTAAACCAAAACAAGAAAAGGCCATGACAGAAGAACGTGAAGAAGAAGGTGACTTAACTAAAGAAGAGCCATTGAAGCTTATTCATGAGGAAGATGGAATGCAGAAGATTGCAAACATATGGTCTATCAGACCTTCATATGATTAGGATATGATTCTAAACATACTAAGTGCTCATCCTATGCAAAATCATATTAAATTAGAGATTTTTCATAATACTTTGCCAGAAGAAATGATTGAATGCATCAAGGAAATCATGGACTCTGAGTCTCAAAACAAGGAAGAAGAAGAAGTGATTTTACACCTAAAGAAACAATATAGATTATCTCACACCAAGCTAAAAAGGAACCCGAATCAGTTAAGGAAATGCATAAATTTAGCAAATAGTGTCTATATCTAATGTTTTTGTTGGCATCATGCAATCAAAAAATACAAAGAAAAGTTGGAACAAATTGAAACATAATTGAACAGTATTGGACAAAAATTTTACATGTTTCATGATCAAGATGGTGCAATCAAGAAAAGGATTCAAGATTTACAGATAGATTATACAAATGTTCAAAACACCAGAAATATGATTGTTGACACCTTTTGGAAAGTGAAGGACATAACAAAATTTAGAATGGAATAGTTGATTGAGATACTAAGGAAAGGAGAGACATTAGAAGAAGCCATCACTATTCTGGAATCACTCATCAAGATTATCAAATGGACATCTGAAAATAATAGCATGATTATAATCACTAGGATTCCAATAGAAGCATGGAAGAATTTTATTCCAAAGATGAAGGAAAAATACAAAATAATATTCTAACACAAGTAGCGACTGTATGTCTTCAAAAAATTTGAGCCAATTTTGAATAAGTAATTTTTCGGTTATACTCCAGAAGAGATTACTATAGGGATTTTTTATTTATTTTTAATTGATGTCAAAGGGGGAGAGAGAGCAATGAAAAATGCCTCATCAAACTTAGGGGGAGTTGTGTCAGTTATAACCTTTTAAAGTATTGAAGGATTGCAGTATGTTGGTTCGGAAAATTAGTCATTTTTCATTGTGTTGCCATCAATTCCAAAGGGGGAGATTGTTGGCATATGACTTCTGGTATTGTCATTGATGGCAACCCAAGTCATTGATTTGGTCCACACTTCAGTATTTATCCATACCGGGAGACAGAGTGAAGAACAAGGTATCAGACTAAAGTTGAATCTACTTACATCACCAATTTATCAGTTTGAATTGTGGACCTCAAGGAAGGTCATTGGACATCTGAAATATCTTACTCGAGTTTTGTGTCATCGCACCAATCGGTGTACAAGTTAGGAGATCCGACTTATTGGGTTTTTGTCTATTAGTGTAGAGAGATGACTTGGTGAATATGGTAAATATAATATGTTGTGGATGTTTAAGGAGTAATTGTCTAAAAAATTTTTTTTTTTGAACATATTGATTTGGGTCCTCACTATGCTATGGTCGACTTTGGATGGTGTACATTAAGAATTGGTTGTCAATTTAGCCGACAGTTGGAAAATATTTTGTCTTATTAAAGCCAACATATGGTTGATTAAATCCTTTATTGTGGATATATATAAGAGATCGATTATATAATTTTGATAGGAGTGATGTGAAGTGTGTTGGTGTGTAATGCGAAGCTTAGAAGGTTAATAGAGTGATTTCAATTGTGCATAAAAGATTTGTGATGTGAATTGCAAAGCAAAGCAGAGTAGAATAGTAGAATTAGAAAGAAGATCAAAAATTGACTAATGTGCTCAACTAGAACTATTCTTACGCATTTGCATATGTTAATTCATATTTTTCCACTTATATTGTATTTTGACACTGATTGTAAGGTAGTGAGCCTTTCTATTTTTGAGCAGTGATCTCTAGGCAGTGAGCCTGAATTGAAGTGCATTCCTATTTTGTAAAACTTATATTTGAGTAGTCAAATTTTGGATTGACCTCCACCATGGTTTTTTTCCCTAACAGGGTTTCCACGTAAAAATCCTTGTGTTATGGTGTTGTGGATGATTGTTTTATTTGTTTCTATCTTTCTTTGGTTCTATGTTGTAAGTGGTTTAAGTATCAGATTAATAAATTTAAGATTTGAAGAACACTGATTCACCCCCCCTCTTAGTGTTCCCTAATTCCAACATATATATGCATGAATTCAGTTATGTTTAGGAGCACAATATCTAACTATAGCAAATCCAATGAATAAACTTATGCACACCTTCCTTGCACAACCTTTGCAATATAAATTTCTTCTTCCTGACACTTTCCTTCACTTCCTTCTTTGTTTCCTATCACATAATCTTCCACACCCTTATCAATGTTCACACATACCACACTTCTTGTTCTAATACTCACTAAGATGTTCTACATATATATGTATACATATACCCAAAGAATAAAATGAGATAGCCTAGAAAAACATGTTATCTTGAAGAACAACATTGAAATATTCAATAAGGCTTGGCATGCTAGCATGAGACCCAAAATATAGGTTGCAAATAAAGATCTTCTTACCACGTTACACCAGAACCCATAAATAGGTCATACATAAGATACAACATTATTACCAAAAGATAACTAACTTTGAATTACATGAGATATTTTTCAGAGCCAATGGAAATACCACAACCAAGACCAAATCTTGATCATCATCAATTGATAGGAACGCCACAACCTAGACCAAATCTTGATCAACATCAATTTTAGTATCAACTAGAGGAATGCAATTAGACATACCAAAACTTGTAACATGCTCCATGAATATCTGAATAGCAAGGATACCCGGAATATGCTTTAGGCATAGCAACTGGTAACAAAAATATTTTTCTTTATTTTTATGTATTAACTATCTTCCATAGATGTCCCAAAAAGAAGTACTATAATATCTGGATCAAGGATAGCATCCACACTACACAACATTATAGCATACGATAGGATAGATAATTTTTTTATATATCCGAAGCACAATCTTCCGGATCCCAGGTTTTGACATCAATGACAACAATGACACATCAAAAAAATATCAATAGTATCCATTGTCACACATTTGGCTAGCACTTTGCAAATTATTTTTTAAACCTTCAACATAAAGGACATCATGTGTAGGCAATTTTCCATCAATACTAAGAGTTCCTTTACCATGGATTTTCATTGCAGTTTGCCTCCCAAAATGACATACCCTTCTTTGCATCTATTCAGTTTGATTAACTTGATCTTATCACCAACCATGTGGTTAGAGAAACCACTATCTATTACCCACAAATTTTGCTTCTTGGCATGAAGTGGAATTTGAGCAATCATTGATTGTGCAACATTCTAATCTTTATCTTTCCACACCTTTTTGGATTTATTTTCTACCTTCTCTTTAACTTTTGCAAAGAATTCTAAACCTTTTTTCACATTGGGGGCGTGCCTTTCTTTCTATTTTGAATTATTGGTCTTACAAAAAACTTCTACATATCTTAGCTATTTTACCAAAGTTATTGCAGTTATAGAAAATTATATTTATATCTACCAAAGGAGCAAATGAATTTTTACTCATAAAGTTTATTCTCCTTTTAGGTATAACTCTACATTCACTAGCCCTATAACCAAATTGATTATAGGTATAGCAATAATGATAGAAAAATGAATAATACCCGTTCATAGCATTTCTTTGTCCAGGATGAGGAGATCTTGACTTTGGCTTATTCAAGTCTCTGACCCTTATGAAACCATTTGTATTGGCTCCCTTTGTGTGTTTCTTCTTCTTCAAGTTTCCAAAGATTGATTTATTATTCTTCTTATCTTCCGCATCTTCTTTTCTCCTTCAACTTTCTTTGTATCAGTAGTTCTTGTGTTTTTTATTTACATCTCTAGAGGTATTCTTCTTAGAATATTTAGTGCAATCCTTCTTGTTTCAAGTCTTTCCTTATGCTTTGAAGTTATCATATAATTTTGTAGATGTACTAGCTATATGAATTTTTCCTTTTTCAAAACCAAGACCATATTTTTATTTTGATGGCTTTTGTGAGTTAGTCAACTCATCAAGAATTATAGAACATCATTTTAGCTTCAAATCTGTGTTTATTTTTTGTTTATATTTTTCAAGTTCTTTTCTCAAAACCACTATTTTTGTTTCTAACCTCATGCATTCAACTGATTTAGAGTGTATTTTAGACTTGACTACATCTTCTATTCTTTTAGCCTCTTCAACCTATTCCTTTAGGCTAACTATCATTTGATCATATTCTTCAAGGATTTTGGTAACTTTTTCAGCTTCTTTTTGTGCATGCTTCTTCTACTTGCTATTCTCATTTCTTAGCCTATCACTTTCATCTAGAGAATAGATGAGTTCACCCTCTAGATCCACTTTTCCTTCCTCTTCTTCATTAGAATCTTCAATTTCTCCCTTTTATTGATTCTCATGTAAGTTGATCCTAATGACATGAATATAGATTCATCTCCCTCAACAAAAAATGAACAATCATGGTCATCATCTAACCTATCACTAAAATTAGATTAATCACTTTCTTGTATTGTGTATAGGATTTTCTTATGTTTAAAGAAGTTCTTCTTCTTAGAGAAGTAGGGTTTCTTCCTTTTACAATCCTCTTCTCATTCAATGTTATCCTTTTTTATATAAGGTCATTTAGTAGAAAAATGTTCTATCTTACCATGCAATTAAAGAATTTAAAGGGTAACTTACTTGTGTACTTTCTAGAGACTCTTCTTAATCTTCTAACAAAGTTAGCTTCTTCTTAATCAATCTTCTCATATTCATATGTAGATGCCTTTTCCTTTTCCTTTTTGGCTACTTTGAATGCGACTTCTCTCATGCTTACTCTATTGCAGAGATTTTAGAGTCATACTTGGATGGTAGAGATATTAGGACCTTTTTAACAATAACATATTCATTCATTTATTCTCCAAGGCCTTTGATTGCATTTACTATTTCATCTACCCTGAGGAGGTAGTTTTTAATTTTCTCTTCTTCATTCATCTTAAGACTTTCAAACTTACCTTTGTAGGTTTGTATCTTAGCCAACTTAACTTTATCATCACCTTCATAGATGCTCTTCAGTTTTCCCTAAACATTACATGTGCAGTTTGACAGTATATTACTTTGAAAAACTCTAAGTTGGACAATCCACAAAGAATATAATTCTTTTCCTTGGAAATATTCTCATATGGTTTCTTGTCAGTCCAATTAGTAGGAGGTGTAGCAAAAAAATTATATCTATTTAAAACAAACATCCATACATTAAACCCTAATAAAGATAAATCTTCTTCCATTCTAATTCTCCAAAATGCATAGTTTGATTCATCAAAGAAAGGTTCTTTGTTTGAGGAAGAACCTTCTTGACTAGCCATTTTTGTTCACTAACCAAGATCTAGTTGAGTTGATTAAGCTTCTTTAGAGGAGCTAGTGCTCTAATACCAATTGTTGGAACACAACTATCTACTAAGAGGGGGGTGAATCAATAGACCATTTAAAAACATATCCTCTAAGCTTTTAATGTAGATTAATTGAACATGGAGAGATCAAACACACACATAAGTACACATAACACCAGGTATACATGGAAAACCTAATATGAGAAAAACCATGGTGAGAATAGCTGCCAGGATCTATTGTCCTATTCTAACCTCATAATAAAACCTCAATGGTTAGAAATTTTAAGGGAACCAAACCTATGGAGACACCAATCCCTTGTTTTAAGAGCACCAACTCTAAGGAAGCACTTGCTCCCTAACTAAGAACCAACTTATCTATTTGATGGCACCAACCAATTAGATTTACAATGAAAATTATGGAGCTACAACTCCTAGTTACAAGTGATTCAAATGAATCTAATTGTATGTTACATACTTATTCTACACTTCTCATTCTTTTCTCTACTCTACAATAATTTCCTCTCTCTCATTTGTTTCTAACTCATCATCTGCATACCTCTCTTCTTTTCTCTCTTCCCCTCTTTCTGCTATCTCTTAACTCTACACAATGAATTCATATCCTAGATGATGTGATCAATATTTGATCTAGGTCTTCTCATCAAATTCACTCTCGATCATTAACCATTCTCACTATTCTTCTATACCTATCTCTACTTTCTTCACTCATAAATATACTTTTTAGTGAGTCATGCACCACCACCCTAATTCATTGTATTTACTATTTTTAGCATATATCTAACCTATGGTTTTAATTTACATTAAATGACCATTATTTCATGATTAAACTCTAATTTATTTTGTAGCTGATTGTGCTTGATGTCACTAACAATACCTTTCAATCACCATTAAAAAATGTGGTTGGAGTAGTTACAACAATTAATTTTGTTCACTATGTTGACTTTCATTTCTTGACTGAGAGTTCCACTGCTTGACCATTAAGAGAATCATATCTTTGAATATTGGCCATAGATATACAAATTCACACAAAGATCTGATGATCATCATTCAATCACATCAACTTTAAAACATGATCGTTTGATTAGATCTCTTTTAAACCTATGTTGTAGATCTCTATTGCATACTATTTTCCTAGCATGCTCTAACTTTGCACTTGAAGAATTGAAAATGTGATGTAAAGGAGCTATGTGATGCAATGAATGATTTTCACATGTCATTTCTATATCATCATGAATACTTTTCGATATACTATTTTCCTACACAACCAAAATGAGGACCCACCATCCTTTTTGTGGAATAGCAGAAGTTTTCCATCTATCTCGCATACATCATATTGGACATGTGGTGCAAGGCCGCATATCACAAACTAAATCTTGGTCAAACTAAACCTTGTGTCGACATCAACTTAATAGCTTTACGGGTGTGCCAGAGCCACTCAATCTTCAATCACTAATCTCCATCATTGATCGAGATAGGGAAAATATTAATCCTTGATCTTAGGAAATATTAATGTCAAAACACTTTTCCAAGCTGGTAGTCACTAGGACCAAGTGATTGATAATTTGATGACCCTTAAGGCTTAAGTTATGACTTAAGCGACCAAAAAATGCCTATAGCTAGTCAATTGGAAAATAGAAATCCATGTGAATGCCATGACTAAAACCTTTAAGGTTTTTCTGCTAAACCCTAATCAAATCAAAGAGAAAAGATAATTCAATTATGAGCTCACTACATATCATCTGAACCTACAAATCATATATCTAGAATGTACTCAAAAAACCCACAACAAATCTATTGTCAATTTCCTCTACAACCTTTCAAAAACAGTCTTTGTAAAAGAATGAAAACTTTTCATGAGAATATTCCAACTTTTAGTGCAATATTGTAACTTTGTAACACATGATTTTCTCTCCATCAAACTTCACCACTATGACTGATCCTCTAACATTAATGAAATCCAAAATCCATGACTATCAACATTCTCTGTTTTGAAATCAGCATCTCCCTTTTGACATCAATGACAATCATATTTCCAACACCTTTTTCTCTCGTCTCCTGAATTTATTATGGGGTAAACCTAGTAGGTTGAGGGACAAAATTTGTTGAATATCCTTTGTATCTTATCATATTAGCCCATTTCTTTCTAGGAATTGAATATTTTTCTTCTGCCCTACGTGCTAAGACAAAAGAATCAGATATAGAGCTAGGAATAAACATGCATACCTCATGTTGAATGTGGTCCTTGAGACCACCCAAGAATAAATCATTCAAGTTCTCCTCCATAATTTATCCACTCTTAAGGATAGATTTTGGAATCATTGAATATAATCCTTAACAAGTCTAGTTTGTTAAAGTTTAGCTAGCTAGTTGAAGTTGTATGTCACACTATTGCTATATTGTGCTTAGAGTTCCTCTATAAAAATTAACAATGAGACAATGAGACCCTTTTTCTTTCAATGAGTACAAAGCCAACGATACAAAATGAATTGATTTGGTTCTAGATATAGGGAATCCATCATGACCTTTTGTCTATTTGGGATTTGATGTACTTTAAAAAAATATCTATTTAGTTTATCCATGTTAAAGGATCCTTGTGATTGAACATGCACATGTGCACCTTTGGTATCAAATTCCTAGATCCCATAAGAGTATTAACATTTGGGTCAAGAGTAGCTAATCTAGAAGTTTCACGTTGGTTGCTTGAGACCTCTTTTCTTGGTTCATTCATATAGGTTCTTAACATGCTTCATATGTCTGATATATCTCTTCTTAGGCCACACATCTTCATCTTCACTAAGGAAATGTCTATCTTGACCTTACTATTTTCCTCATTGGGATTAATATCCTTTATTGTTACCTCATCCTTATCAAGGGATTTTCTCATTGTGACAATATCCTTTTTGCCTCTTGTTACAAGCCCCATCATGATGGAAACCAATTATTTTGAAATAAATCACAGATATGAAACTTAAATTCTCTAAAAAAATTAATGTAACTTACTATGGCCAAGATACCACTAACCTAAAAAAAAATCCAATAAATTAGCATATTTGTAGCTTTGAGAGCGATTTAAAAAAAAAAAAACTAATTTTGCAATAACTCGCTTATTTCTACTTCAATTTATCTAGGGTCCTGTATTATGTCTTCCAAAACCCACAAAAATAAGGCACCATTTCAGTAGTATTTGAGAGATATGCACCTTCCAAATAAATTGGGTAGAAACCCTAATTCTACAATAATTCACTCAATTCTACTCCAATTTCTCTGAAATCTAGACTATAGCTTCTTGAATATGGTCTTCAAAAACCTTTTAAAAATTAGAAAACAATCTACCAAAAATTTAGAGATATGCACCTTCCAAAATGACCTCCAATATTAAGAAGACACATTGCCTCTACAGTGCCAATATCATGCTCTGATACCACTTGTAATGAAATATCTTGCAGAATAGAAGAATATTATAGGAAATATGTTGCAAATACTTGATAATAATAGAGAATAACAAGCCACTTATATGGGGGAAACCGCCCAATATCTCCAATGAGAACATAATTCACAATATGATGATGAAATAAGACTCACTGCATCTTATATAGACCTATTTATGCTTAGGATATCACCTAGGCTGACTTAGCCCTATATAAGCATTACACCAACCTAAATAACTAAATATCAATATAATAATGATAATATGACTTAATTAAGAGTTAAGATAGCCATAAGCTAATTATTGATAACCTGATATACACCAATATTAAGGGCATATCATAGCTAGTCTTATTCTCTTATCTTTCTCTTCATGGTATTTTTCTCAAAAGACCCAATAACTAGTCTTATTCTCTTACCTTTCCCTTCAAGGGATTTTAGTTGATCCAAAGCTGGTGAATATAGTGAAGTACAAAGGATTGAAGCTAGTTAGATATCTAGAAATATCCTAATAATTGTGTTATAGCAATTTTTGAATGCATATTATAGTGTCTACATATCTCATAGTATATTGGAAGCACTTAGGATTATTTTTCTCAATTAGAATCCTCTCGCTCATTTGATTTTATGGCTCAATAGCCATAGGAAGCTACTCTCATCATACCTTAGAGATGAGATAAAGCGGCTATAGGATAGTGGAATAATCTATATTTAGTGCTCTAAAAATGGGTTGTGTTCATTATTTAGAACTAAACAAGTACATCAAAGAGCCTATTGATCAAACACCTTTAAACATAGAATTTCTTAATAACTTTGGTTACTCTGAATAGATCTATGTTCTAGGTTAGTTGCATGCATGTTTAGTATAGTATTTTAGAAAAATATAGAGAGATTTAATTTTATAAAAAGTATGTACAAAGACTATAGATGCTTATTTTTGGTAGAAATAAGAAATATTTTTTTTTGTTTATGCAAAATTTTGAAACTTGCATGAAATATATTCATAAAAGTAAAAAGCTACTTATTCAGAGATAGCATCATTTTTATTTTCTCATTAAGGCAATCATTTTTAAATCTATTCTTGTTTTTTAGAAAAAAAATCTATATAAAAAGAGTTGTCTATTTTTTTGTACTTCCAAAATAATTTCTATGTGTATCTTTGAAAAATAAAGAAGCACATTTCTAAGCTTTTTTTCCAAATAACAATCTCAAACTTGTGAGCTATTATTTCCTCCTCCATTGGTTTCTACCAATGCAAATAGAAATTTAGATTTGTAGCATCATAAATTGTCATCCATGACACTTTCACACTATATTTTGTTCCCCTTAAGTGCATGGACCTAATTATACACCTAATTTCCTAAATTATGCATTATATGGCCCATTTAAATATTTAACGACAAATTGTAAGTAGAAAACCAAAGAATTCATTTAATATTTTATCCTTGACACCTTAAGTCTCATAAAATAAGGTTGGGACATAGACAACTAGGGTGACTTAGTCCCCCTTTTTTGCTCCAAAATTGAATATGTTAGAGTTAGCATTTTATTATTTTAATTTCAAATGTCCAATGTTGGCTATCGATGTTTCCTTTTCAAGAAAATAGAATAATAGCGTATAAATACCTAGTCATTTCATCATGTTGAACACTCAAAATATTGAGAGGGGGAGTGAATCAATATTCCTTTAAACCACTTAAATATTTAAACATTCAATCCTCATAGTATATTCAATTTGCAGTAATCAATGAAATAATGAAGACAACCAACAACATCACATAACACATGAACACCATATTTTTATGTGGAAAATCCAAAATGGGAAAAACCATGGTGATGATTAGCTCACAATATATTATAATTGATTATAAGATATTACAAAATTGCTCACTATAGGTGGAATTATTGTCCAAGTGGACTCACCGCCCACTAAAAGAAGAAAAGATAGAAGAGTGGTGGCACACAACTAAGATTTGAATTTCTAAAATTTTATCAAACATATGCATGAATTACAATTCCATGGAAGCTTAAAATATAGACTTTACACACTTGATACAAACCTGCTCTAACACTCTTCTTTACTCTACATTCACATTATGTTTACACAATTTGCATCAACTGAACATTATATTACATTACCATTTTCAAAACACTAAAAAATAACTCGCATATATTTGCTTTACCCTCAAACACCTACAACATCAATTAGGTTGACCTAATTAGATGTATCATACAAATTATACCTTGTCAACTCAACATACATACATACATGCTTTTCTCCAAGATTTAAACTTATAAAAAATCAAAATAGGTCGGTACGGACCTATAATATCTCCTTCATAATGGATCAATACATATTCAAACTCCACAATACCCAAAACTTATTAGGTCAGCACCGGTAATGACCTAACAACAATATTCATCAATTGTTCAACCTCAAATAGACATGTAGACCTCCAAACTCTATGCCACTTAGAATATATATGCTCTATTCACACCTGTTATCATTCCCACAAATTTGTAAAGACAAATTCCAATCTGTAGAGAATTGTGGATTCACCAAAACATGTACACCAAACTGGAAACCTCTACTATTGCAAGACCAAACTTCTATCACTCATAACTTCTTCACTAGAAGACAAAACAATATGAAAAATCTAGGTATAAGCTTCTCTAACAACCAAGAAAATTATGTCAAAAGTATAGAGAAAGATCTTACACAGTAGACCAATGTGGACCCAATATCAGGATCTCTTGTACAAAAAATTCCCTATATTGACATTTAGTCAATTTCCATATCAAATGAATTCACTAGATCAAACCTTCTTGCAAAATTGCACTTAATAGTCATCCTCAAATGTGCTTAATTTATACAAACTAATCTACATAATGGTCTTCATAACACAATAAATTTTTAATGACAACACTGTAATGCAGTGCAGTTATCCCTCATGCTCATGTTGGAAACAAATGCATCAATGACAAACTCCTTATTCTTCCAATGCATCATTTCAAAACTAATGGGAAATTACTGGAGAATTTATGATCAATAGATTATCAAGAAAGTCTTTAGAATAGTCACGAGCATATTTATTGCAACAATTCAAAATAAAAGCATCATTTCAAAGTGTATGTGATTTTGTTCATGTTTATGTTATCATATTGTTTATGAGATCTAACCCTTATATATCTTTAAGAAAAATCAATTCAACAACAATCAAGCATTGAGGAGACGTGCATGAATTCAATCCTTAAAGGAAGCCATTTTTTAGAGGTGATTTATAGTTCATTGTTGATTCATCATTATTTTATCATTTATAATCCATCCCTTAAATGGATAAGCTCTTTTTCATTGACATTTCCATTGTGGAAGTGGAAAAACTAAAACGGGGTTTGACTAAGGCAAGCCGTTATATGGAACAACCCTTCCTCTCTCTTTGAATGTGCATGTTTTAAATCTAAAGAATATTGGGAGAAGTTTGAAGGTCAATTTTTCATTTTCATATTTAAACCATACATCTTGACGATAAATGGAAACTCAATTATCTCAACACCCAACGAAGATCTGATAGTGCGACAAGTGGGAAAATAAAGCTCTAATCTAGCATGAGAGGACTATGAAATCAGATCTAAGATTTATTTACTAGGAAATAGTCACCCAAGGTGACTTGGTCCTCAAAAATTAGCTCCAAATTCATATCATAGGTGCACAAAGCCCTACTTAGTCTATTTTTGAAGTCTAAATTTCTCTGTGACTTTTTAGATTTGTTGCATTTTCATCATAATAGTTAATTGCATCATTAGCCTATTCATTTCATTGTATTTCATTCCAATTTTGGTCAAGGGTAGGTTGACTTTCCTTTTAGGTTGTAAGTCGGTCTCATACCTTGTCCAAATCTATTAAATCTCTGCCACCTCAAATTCCAAATGAAATGTTATGGAAAAGTATCCAAACCCTAGATTAAAATCCTAGGGTTTCAATTTTTCTATGTTTCATTTTGGTGAACTTGATGTGTTAACATTATATACCTTCTAAAATTTGAAGAAAAACATCCTAGATCTAGTTTTAACATTGCATTGTTTTGCATTAATCATTTAGGCATTCATTCTTGCATTATAAAAGGCACAAAAATTCAAATATTTGTATACAGTATTACATCATAGGCTACAATATGGAAAATTTTAGTCATCATAGGTCAGATCAACATTCTAATTGAATTTAAAAATTTACATTAGGTCATTTAAATCTGGAAGAAAATCTAAATATGTTCATTGCATTCATTTAGGCATCTTGCATATAGCTCAAAAAGTGAAAAAATTGCATTGTTTTGTTTCAACAAGGAATCAACATCATCATTTTCAGATTTTGGCATATATAATCAGTCAATTATTGTATCTTAGATCTAGAAATTGTATTTATAGTTTTTGTTTATTACTTGAAAATTTTGTAAATTGTTGCACAGTTGCATTGTCAATTACACAATCATAAATTGGGAAAATTCTGGAAAACTATTCATTGTCACAACTATATGCACACAAAAACATGAACTTTAAATAGTATTATACATAGTTGAAATTTGAATTTTGCAAATATTTATGTAGGGTATAGTCACCTTGGGCACCCTTGTCTAGTCATTTTGACCTAATCTATGCAAATCCTTGTGTGTGTCCTTTGTTTAGATCTGGTTTCTATTTTGCATTTCTATTTTTAGACCTATCTATTTTTTCTCATTTGATCCATAAGGTGAGTATAAAAATGTTTGATTTTCAAATATGTGGTTTGATATGGTAATGCATGGCTGGTATAATTATATTTTTTTTCCTATGAGAAAAATCTAAGAAAAAAATTGAAAAAATTAACAATCATGTTAGTTCTTATCCCAATATTCTCTTACTTGTGAGAAGCTTTTGGTGCAAGAAGATTCAATCATGGAAAATCATGACAATCATATTTTTTCTCCTAATACCTCACCTACTTGTGAAGAAGGTATCTTGGTGTTAGAGGATCCAATCATCGAGTGCCATGAGGATCTTATTTCTTTCTCTCCCAATACTTATCCAACTTGGAAAGATATTGTGGGACAAGAGGATGAGATCATTAATACATTTCTTTCAAAATATAGTAATATCGATTGCATATATGAAGACGCTAAATTATCATTAGATCCCCCATTCATTGAAGCTAATCAACAAGTAGTTAACTCAGTTGAGGTTTTAAATGCATAATTGGCTATTAGATCTCCTTTAATTATTGAACCTCCTAAAACTTCTTTAACTATTGGACCTCCCAAAAGTCCTCTAATTATTGAGCCTCCTAATTCACCTCTCATTATAGGACCTCCTCAACCTCATCGCCATATCCTAAAATTTGCAAAACAACTCACTAGTAATAATAAGAGGAAATAATAAGCAAGCAAAAAATGCCAACATCCATCCCATTGCCCTAACTATACCTTCCACCCACACCTAATATTCCTCAATGTAGTGGTAAATAATATGATCTTGTTGAGAAAATTCGTAATAATCCAACAAAAATATCCCTTTGGGATTTGATTCAAGCATCACCTACATGCCTTACGATGCTCCAAGAGCCTTTGTAAAATATTGATATCCTAAATTATGTTAAACCAAATGATGCAGCAGCCTTGTTTGATTGTATGCAAGTGAAAAAATTAGATATTACATTCCCTCAACATGAATTAACCTCACTTGAGATCCAAAACAAAAATGAATCTTTAATGATAATGATATTAATAAAATTGGGGTTAAGTGTACTCTCATAGACAATGGATCAAGTCTTAATATTTGTAGCATTAATCATCTTGATAAGATTGGTATGGATAAGAATCTTATAGAACCTAATGATCTTTCAATTTATGGATTTGATAATGTTAACAAGAAACCATTAGGAGTGATCATACTATCAATCAAGGTAGAACCTATGACTTTACAAACACCTATTTATTTTATTCCAAGACCTCTTTGATATAATATTCTTCTAGGTAGACCATAGATTCATGCCATGGAGTCTTGTCTACTCTAGACTCTGAGGTGAAGTATGAATATAATTACAATATATACATGGTTAAAGCAGATTAAATGAGTTATAAGTTATAATTTGAAGCTGAACATAATTTTTCCAACTCTCTCAATAATTTCATACTAACTTCAAAAGTAGAACCCTTGATGAAATCTTTGGATGATGATTAGGGACCATTATATTTTACACCTTGTTTCAAAGTGGAGCCTAAAATATTTCCATCAAAGTCCAAATAACATATACAACTTGATGATAATCTTGATTGTATGTCATCCATAAAAAATCCAAAAACATCATCCCATAATGGTGATGGGGGCTCTATAACTTCCATCCCTCATGAGTGTAAGATGGCTAACTTTAAAAAACTTAAAAAGGATTTATGTGCTAGGGAAAAGGCCAATTCTTCTCAAGATAATGTAGATATTGTTTCTTCATCTACGATAGAAGAATTTTATGGAATTGGATACAAAATCCTTTCTAAAAATGGATATAATGCAAACATGGAACAAAAAAGTAGGAATCAAATGAAGTCTATACCGTACTTTTCTAAATAGGTTCTAGGTTTTCAACCTACATCCCCATCTTGATCTAATGATTTATCATCCAATTTATGTATGGAATCTTGTGGTAAGAAAACAATATTTTCTTCACAAAAGAGAGGAATGCCTCATACTACTGATCAAGAGCATATTTTTTCAAGGATTTTCAAATCATGTTTGATTTCTCTCCCTCT
This sequence comes from Sequoiadendron giganteum, assembly GCA_007115665.2. NCBI lineage: Eukaryota > Viridiplantae > Streptophyta > Pinopsida > Cupressales > Cupressaceae > Sequoiadendron > Sequoiadendron giganteum. The sequence continues at coordinate 572,877,233 of CM021103.1, read as the reverse complement.
GAATACATGAAAGGAATTTTATAAAAAAAACTCATTTTGTTCATACCATCAAGTGCATGGTCATTCTACCAATGAATTTCAGGCCTTGAGTAATAAAATTCAATAAATTAATGATTATGGTGCTCTCCCATGTGATGATGCACCTAATCAATCAAAATAATGATGTATTTATTCTATAGTGTTGCTCCTCACTATGTGGCACTTATAGCATTATGTATTTTCTCATTTCCATTCATGGTGGTACAATCTTAAGTGAAAACATATTTTCCATGATAGCAACATGATAGTCTCTTGCATGGTTATATTTTCCTCTACACTTGGGGGGAAATGATAACTAGTTTTGGGATGTGTGAATTCTCTTTAAGGATCCCCTCTTCCCCTTGTCTTCCTTGAAATATCAACATAAAAAGTATGTTGACATTTTAAGGGGGGCATATATTACCCCTAGTCATTCCATATATGTCTTGTGACATTTGACTTATTGACACACCCCCTTAGTGGTGGTGTTTTTTATAATGCCCCTTGAGGCATGGTTATCAATTTTCCCCCTTAGACGTTTGTGCACCTTCTTAGGTGATCTTGTCATTTGTCTACTTGTATTTTTTAACACCTTCTTAAGTGAGGCTTGTTCATCCCCTTGGAAGATAAAATTTGGCAAGATAGTGCATAGATTTGGCATAACACAACTTGCTAGATCCATGTAGCTTATAAGTGATTTTACATCCTTGTGAGAGTATCATTTCGTTTAGATAACACATTTGATGGAAGATGTTTGGTATTTGAGACAAATTTAAGACTGGGGCCTCTTTACCTTATAGACTCAAATCCTTTTAAATATAACCTTGTATTTTATTGTGTTTATTTTGTGTGTATTCTTTGTGTTTTCATTTTGTTTGCATCGTGTTTTTTTTACTTCATTGTTGTCTTTATGTTATTTTATGCCATGTTTTTCATGTATGCTTCATGTTTTCATCATGTACATTTTGTGTTTAATTGTTGCATTACATACATGTGTGTTCCTTTTTCCTTGTGTTGTCTTTCCATAGGATCTTGGATCTTGGGGGCTTGTGCATCCTCTGAGATTCATTGCCATCCTACCTCTTCAATATTTGGACAATCAGACCCCTCTTGACATATTTTCTACTTTAGTGTGATTTTGAGCATAAGTTCATATTCTCATTAAAGTGTGCGCTAAATTTGGTGTCATAAATGGTCACCCATGACAATTTCACACTATGTTTTGCTCCCCCTTAAGTGCATGGACCTAATTGTACACCTAATGTGTTAAATTATGCATTTCATGGCCCATTTAAATATTTAATGATAAATTACAAGAAGAAAACCAAAGAATTTATTTAATATTTTGTCCCTGACACCTTAAGTCCTGTGAAATAGGGGTGGGACACAATCACCTATGGTAACCTACTCCCCCTATTTTTCCTCCAAAATTGAATATATCAGAGTCATAATTTTATTATTTAAATTTCAAATATCCAATGTTGGCTATCAAGATTTAAGTTTTGAGAAATTAGAATAATAGCATATAATACCTAGTCATTTCATCATTCCAAAACTAATGGGAAATTATTGGAGAATTTATGATCAAGCAAGTCAAGGGTAGTCAAGAGCAAATTTATTGCAGAAATTCAACATCAAATCATCATGTCAAAGTGTATGTGAGTTTGTTCACGTTTATGTTATCATATTTTTTGTGAGATCTAACACTTATAGGTCTTAAATAAAAATCAAGACAACAACAATCAAGCCTTGAGAAGATGTGCATGACTTCAATTCTTCAAAAAAACCATTTTTTAGTAGTGAGTTATAATTCATTATTGATTCATCATTCTTTTATCATTTAGCCTCTATCCATTAAAAGGATAAACTCTCTTTCATTGACATTGCCATTGTGGAAATGGAAACACTAACACAAGGTTTGACTAAGGCAATCCCCTATATGGTACAACCCTCCCTCTCTCTTTGAATGTGCAGGTTTTAGATATGAAGAAGATTGGGAGAAATTTGAAGGTCAATTTTTCATTGTTGCATTCAAACCCTACATCTTAACAACCTACGAAAACTCAGTTATCTAAGCGCCTGATGAAAATCCAATAGTGGGAAAAGTGGGAAAATAAGACTAATTTGGTACCAAAGGACTATGAAATCAAATATGGGATTCATCTACTAGGACATAGTCACCCAAGGTGAGTTGGTCCTCAAAAATAAGCTCCAAATTCATATCACAAGTGCAAAAAACCCTACTTAGTCTATTTCTCAAGTCTAAATTTCTCTGACTTTTTAAATCTATTGTATTTGCATCAGAATAGTTAATTGCATCATTAACCTCTTCATTTCACTGAATTTCATTCTCAGTTGCATTCCAAGTTTGGTCAAGGGTAGGTCGATTCACCTTTTAGGTTGTAAGTTAGTCTCATACCTTTTCCAAATCCTTCAAACTCTTGCAGCATCAAATTCTAAATGGAATGCCAAGGAAAAGTACCCAAACCTTAGATTAAAATCCTAGGGTTTCACTTTTTCTATGTTTCAATATCTTCCTTGTGAATAAAAAGGTATTTTAGATAGCTATTATTTGGAGTTACTATTGTTTAGATGATGAGCCATAAGGGGAGAAAAATCACCTTCACCACTATTTCCAAAACACTAGAGTACACTATAGCTTCAACCTAATTGGGCCTATATAGTATGAAAAAATATTATTCATTAGCAAGGGATCCTAGTGAACCAAGTATGATGAGATTGTAACTTTATTTTGGTCTTGAAAACATTTCCCAATTGTTAATAACATAATATCATGAGACTCGTCATCAAGCCTCTAAGCATCATGAATAATGAGAAACAATGAAAACATATACTTTGAATAATAATAACACAAGGGACTTCTTTTCTCAGATGCAAGTATGCTTCTCTAATTTGGAGTAAATTCCTTCCCTTTGGAATATCATGGTTTGGATCTTCCCTAATTCTTTCAAAAAATTTATTGATCAATGGATTTTCCCTTTTCCCAATCCCTTGTTGCAACTATTATGGTCATTGATGGCTCCTCATATTGTACGGGGATTGTGGAAAGAAAGAAATGATAGTCTTTAAGGAAGTCAAGCTCAAGGAAGGTGCTATTTTATTCAAAATTCACAAGGTGATCATTCAAAAGTTTAAAGTTAGGTTCCCGGACTCTCCAACTGCTCAAAAGTCTACATTGTTGAGCTATGAGTTGTTGGAGTCAACTAATTAGAAATTAATTTCTAAACTATTTATTCCTCCTAAAAATCTTAAGAAATCAAGAGAGAATGTACATTAGAAGAGTCCTCCTCAAGGCTGGATTAAAGTTAATTTTGATGGGGCAACCAGGGGTAATCCTAGGCTTGTTAGTTTTTTGTTTTTTTTCAGGGGGGGCTGAGGGATGAAGATGGTAGGATTTTTTTTGTGGTGGTGCTCCCATTGGGAACCCAAAAAAATCATTGCACCGAAGCTAAAGCTGCTTTCTTGGTCATTAAGACTAACTTTGAGAAAGGTTATAAAAGAGTTTGGGTCGAGGGTGACTCCCACAACATTGATAGATGCTTATAGGCATTGCACAAGCCTAGTTGGATAATTGAAGACCTTATATATGATTCCTTTTCTGTGACTAATGCTTTTGAGGAAGTACAATATAGTCATATTTTTGGAGAAGGAAAATCTCTCACAATTGTTTTTACTAATGAGGGTGTAAGTCTTATGAATGTTAAGCTATGGGAAGGGTACAAATAAGTACCCAAGCTTATAGTCACATTATTAATATATGACAACCAAAATAGATAATGAGGTAGAGTGTGTTTGGAGGGTAATTATTTCCCTTCCCTCCGGAAATTTTATGGGTATTCTAATTCCCCTTACCAATGATATTTTAAAAAATAGAAAGCTCTAGATTGTTAGGCAGAGTAGCAATAGTTTCTATAATCAGAGAGGAAATTGTAGGGAAGTGATGGGGGGTGAACAAAGTAGGGTGAAACTCATCTCTTGTTACAAATGGAGGAATAATCCAAAGGTTTGGAAGATATTGGAAAAGGGTGGTCTTATGCCCTATATAGAGACGCTTCATGGTTTTGACCATGAAGTCTCTAATTTTTTTGTCCAAATTTCGCATAATAGAATTTTAAAGGTGAAAAAAATGGTCTTCCCCATTAAAAAGGAATTTATATCCCAAATAATAGGTTTCCAATTATAGGGGAGGAAATTCTTCAAAGAGAGGAAGAGCAACAATGAGACAATGGACTAAGTTTTCAAGAAATATGAGAAAAAGAAATTGGTTTAAGTTGACTTCCTTGGGCCATAACTAGCTATCAATTAAACCTATTTGGGCTGAAGGTGTAGAGGTTATCATGAGGTATGTGACATTAGATGTTCATTTTAATACTATTTTTGGGGTATCACTTCACATTTCTCAATCATTTTTGATACAATATTTTGGTGTCCTTTCCATTTTTTTGCTATGTTCAATGGAGGCCTCTGTGTATGCTCATCTCAAAAACCCCCACACCCTTGTCCTCCATGAGGGGATTATTTTTATTGTAATGGAGTTTTTTAAGGTGCATTCCTCAGCTAAAGTGATTGAGGACAAAGAACCATTTTTTGTGGACCAATAGAAGGTAGTTGATTACTTTGTTATAGATTCTAGAACGAATGAAGAGGAAGATAAAGAGTGGAAATTGGATGAAGAGGATAGGGATCAAGAGGTAGAGTTCTCGTCCTCTTCCCCTATTGAATCATCTCAACATAAGAGTAAAAAAGGTTATAAAAAGATCACTCCTAAAAAGAAGCCCAAAAATAAAGTGAAGGAACCTCAATGTTCATGGTTAGGTGGTTCCCAGACTGGGAGGATGAATATTATCAAGTTTCTCCCCAATAGGAAAAGGAACTAGACTATGTAATGAGTGGATGTGTCCCCATGGCGATCGAGGAGGCCCACACATAGCAGCATATGGTCTCACAATAGGAAAAAAACAAGTGCAAAGGCAAAGAGAGAATATTTGATATTACAACTAAATATGTGGGTAGTAAATTAGGAAAGATTAGGTTCTCAAGTAGTGTTCATCCCCTTTCTAATGATTTCTCTTACCTTGATGATGAAAACCCTAAAATGATGGATCTTGTAGACATGGATATAAATGACACTACTTGTAATTTTAAGGTTGTTGAATGGGTGATGAATGAGTTTAACAAAGTGAATATCCAAATCAGAAGCCTTAAGGAAAAAATTTCAAACCTTCCCAAGAGTTCGAATGCTAATTTTCTCATCGAGAGACTTATGGATTTGGATAAATTTATCTCTAATTTTAAAAATGATTGTGAGAAATTCCTCCAAGGAGTGGAAATAAAGGTTAGTGAAATAGAGGAGGATATAAAAACTACTACAAATTAGTCATATCTCCATTAAGAATAGTGCAGATTCCATTAAGGTTCTTTTGGAAAAGCTAAGTACTCTTAGGGAAGATGAGATTAGTACTAGGCTTTAGGTGAAGGATTCTCCCACCAAAGAGAAAGGCAAGAAATTTTTGAAAGATGAGGACAAGGGCCTGAGTGTAAGAACTAAGGGCAACATGAAGAAGTCATTTGAGGAAGAAAAGAATGAGTTGATCTCATTGGTTAATCTTCACTATAATTAAGAAATGGAGGTGGCTAACACCTTATAAAATATGAGATAGTATCTCTATATTTTTTGTGTCTTTTGTTTTATTCTTTTGGTTTGCTATTTTTAAGCTATTAATTATTTGTTGTTTTACCTATATTATTTGTAGTATTAGCAAGATTTTGTTGTAAAGGGTTTTGGGTCCCTTAAAAACCTTTTTTCTCAACTAATCAAAATACAAGGGACTTACTTACACTTCTTAAAGGAACAAAATTTATTAAGGTTCAAGTGGGTTTACCAAATTAAATATATACGATATGGGTCCATTGATAGATATAAATCCTAGATTGTAATAAAATATTTTTCATAGGTTTAAGGTGTTCACTATCATTAAAAATTTAATTTATTAGCTAATAATAATTTCATCAATCTTATTCTCTACTTGGCTACAACATAGGGATGGGAATTTCATTGAATGGACATAAAAATTGCCTTGTTGCATGGATACTTTTAGTTATAAATCAGCATGTCCTAACTTCTAGGGTCTATCAATAGCCATATATCTAGCTACATGTTTAAATACAAAATTAATTGTGTGTAGACACCTAAAATTTGGCCTTATCCAAACACACCTAATATTATCATATGTTAAGGCATTAATTAAATAAGTAATAATTATGTATTTAATCAATTTATCCCATAACCCCTGTCTTGCCTTCTCCTATCCAATTAATTAAATAAATATTTATTTTAAATTAATTAATTTATCCATTATCCTTATCCCCAAACCCTCCAACTAAATTAATTAATTAATTGTTTTAGGTTAATTAATCCTCATTACCTTTTTCTGTAATATTTAATTCCACTTTATCCCTCAATTCTTATCCATTTAATCCTAATCATTAGATTCATTCACATGGATCACAATCTAAACTTGTCATCATGTGACAAGTGTCATCACATGTTTAACTAAGACCTTGTCTAGATTCATTGAACCTAGACACTTCCCAAAAGTCAAACTAGCTTTCCATCTCATTCATTCATTTCATATCACATCTCTTAATCCTATCCATTCATATAAATATGTTGCCCTAATCCTAGTTCTAAACCTAGACCATATACTTCATGTGACACTTGTCAAATGACAACAACGTTAATTAAAATTCTAATCCTCAATCAATCATAGCCATCCATCAACCAATGCATCTTGTCCTTTCATTTATCTAATAAAAATTATATAAATGAGAGACCTCTCATCCAATTTTAGCATCTCTCCTTATCATATTGCTATGGTACTAAATTTTATGTTACAAGTATGAGTATTTGGTTTTGCCATTGATGTCAACAAGTTCTAGTGTTGTTATTGATGTTAACTATATGAGAAGGATTTTTTTACAAGGATGTGTAGTTGGTGTTGAGTTGGTAGTATCCTTGATGATTCTTTGATTAATTAGTTGCATTATGTTGTCTAATGGTGTCAACCTCTAGTGTTTCTTTGATGAGATTATATTTATGGATGTATGGTTGAGTATTTATGTTACAATTGGCTTGGTGGCAATAAGGAAGTACTGAAGATGTTGATGATGTGTTTTTGGTGCTTGTTTTGCAAGTTCTTTTGAGAAAATTGAATAAAAAGAGGAAACAGTGTGTTGCAGTGTTGTTCTATGTTGCAGAGTAGTGTTTTGGTTTGGTTTCACATTTCTCTTAGGTTGAAGATTTTCTTGTTCAATTCGGATATGTTGATCAAAGGTGTTCAAAGGTGTTGCATCCAAATATTGGTGTGTTGAATCAATGTGCAGAGGAAATTGTGCTCACCAGTGTGTGAACTATATGTTGTGGAGGTGTCTAGGAGAAATGTTTTTGCTTTTCATTTCTCTACAAAGTGGCTTCATGTCTTGTAGATCTAGAAGGGTGCTAATAGTGTTTGTATCTTTCTTCTGTTGAAGTTGTTCATGGTTTGGTACTTTGGAAATCAGTTTCTTAAGTTGTAATGTATGAAAGAGTTGTATGAATGTATTGGGTGTGTGCATTCTTCAAGTGAAATTTATTATGAAGGAACTTGTTGGATTCCAAGATGTTTGTGGAATATTCTAAATTGTGTTTAAGTTTTATGTGGTGTATGTGATTTGTCTTTAGATTTGAGGAAGTGTGTACTTAAGTTTTAATGGTGTTAACATAGGTTTGGCCAGCCTTGGGTGTCTACACTACTTACAAAATTACTTTGATGATCATGGAAGCATGACATGGCATGTATAAATTGATTTAGGTCCTAACTAAGGTGTGTGGTGGTTTTCCTTCATTCCTTTCCATCGTGGGAATGTTTTGGTGCTGACCTAAATTGAATTTGCATGGTTGAGGTGCATAGTCAATCTTGGAGAATGCTTTCAAGGTTGAAAATGATATAGATATGAGGATTTGTTAAGGGATGTTAGGATAGATAAGGATTATGTGAGTAATGAAAATTTGAGAAATGCAGTGCAAGCTTTCATGTGTTAGATTACTGAATGTAGTGAATAGAAGTGTCTACAATTCTTCAGAAAGACTATGAAGGTGTTGGTGATGTTGTGGTGGATTTTTCTATTTCTTTGAGATGGCTTTCTCATTGTAACATTATTCTCTATATTCTCTTCTATTCTAGCAGTGAGATCCTTTCTTTCCTTTGGGTAGTGAACCCTCTCGCAATGAACCCTATTGTATTCGATGTTCATATTACTTTATATTGTGAGTTAATCCTCACTGTGGTTTTTCCTATCTTGGGTTTTCTACATAAATATAGTGTTCCTTTGTGTATGGTGTTGATTTAGTTCTATTTTTGTTATTTTATTTCATGATAAATCATTCTAACAGATTAAGGGTCAACTGGATTAATGTGGATCTGAATGTTTGTGAGGGTCTTGAAGTTTTAAGGTACAACTAATTCACCCCCCCTCTCATTTGTCTTGTGTGTTCACCAATTGGTATCAAATAAAGGTTCCTTGGAAGAAAGCTTAATCACTTGAGGTAGATCTAGGATGGTGCACAAGAAGGATGTTCCTATATTTGATGGATTAGATTATGGATTCTAGAAGACAAGGATGGAAGGCTTTTTGGTTTCTCTTGGATTTGACATCTGGAGGTATGTTGAGAGAGGATATATTATTCTTGCAAATGGTCTAGGTATTGATGATGAGACCAAGGCTTGTGAAAACAATGGTATATCAAGGTATGCTCTCTTCAATGGTCTTGTTAATTCTAAATTGGTGAAAGTTATGAATTTGAAAACTTCTAGAGAAATTTGGGTAAAGTTAGAAAGAATTAATGAAGGAGATGATAAGATCAAGCAAGCTAAGATACAAAATTTGAAGATCATATTTGAGACCCTGCAAATTTTTGAAGATGAAAACATCACAAGCTACTTGTAGAAGGTGGATGGAGTTGTTAATGGTATCAAAGGTCTTAGTGGAGAACTGAAAGAAGAAGTGGTAAAGAGGGTACTTAGAACTCTTCCTAAAGCTTATAGTCATAAATTTTCTACTATTGAAGAACTACAAAATTTGAATCAATACACTAGAGATCAGTTGTATGGTTCTTTAACTACTTTTGAAATTAGAGAATTTGGTACAAGCAGTACAAAGTTGAGACTTCTTTTAAGGCTGGAAAATTAGAGAATACTATGGAATCAGATCAGGAGGATCTTGATAATATAGAATCTAACTTTGTAAGAAGAATGAAAAATGGTACTAGAAAGTATAGTGGTAAGTTGCCTTTCAAATGTTTTAGTTGTGCAAAGATAGGTCACTATGCTTCTAGATGTCCAAATAGAGTTTTGAATAACAAAAATAGGGAGAAAAAATGTAAGATGATTAATAAAAGTTATTATGTTAGAGAAGATGCAAGTATATCTAGTGATGAATCTAATTATGGAGATGATTTAAAAGATGAAACTAATTCTGCTAACTTTGAGAGATGTGTGAAGGAAAGGGATTTGGAAGCAACTGCTAAAAATGAAGGCACTTTGGTATGTGCTTTTCATGCTAGACAATAGAAGAACTATTGGATAATTGATATTGGATGCTCTAATCATATGACTGGTGATAAAATAAAGTTTCTTAAACTTGAAAAATATGAAGGAATTTTTAGGTTTGGTGATGAAACATCTACTAAGATATGTGCAAAAGGTTCAATTAGTTTTGATGGAAAGCATAATATTGATGATGATTACTATGTTAAGGGTTTAAGACATAAACTTTTAAGTGTTGTAAAAATGTGTAGAAAAGGATACAATCTTATGTTTCAATATGATGATTGTGAGATCAAAAAGGCTTCAAAACTATGATTATTGTTGGAAGGACATGTTGAATTGACTATTAGCTCAAAGGTTCTAATGGTTATTATTCCATGACTCATATCCATGAGAGTTTTCTATGGAATAGAAGAAAGTGCAACATCAATTTGGATAGCCTAGTGAGGATAAGTTCAGTTCAAGTTGTGAGAGATCCGCTAAAGATTACAAAGCCTATCAATGATTTTTGTAAGGAATGTCAAGTTGGAAAGAAAGACAAAAGAAGTTTCAAATTCAAAGAACAATCTTCTACTAGACTATTGGAATTGGTGAATACAAATCTTTGTGATCCTAAAAAAGTAATAAGTCTTCAAGGTGATAGGCATTTCATGCTATTGATAGATGATTATTCTAGAATGACATGGGTTACTTTTCTCAAACAAAAATCAAAAGCTCTAGATAAATTTAAAGCATTCAAAGTTATAGTTGAGAATGAAATGGATATGAAAATAAAAAAATTGAGATCTAATAGAGGTGGAGAGTTCACCTCCAATGATTTTAACATATTTTATGAGAATCATGGAATAAAGAGGCACTTATCTTCCCCTAGGACTCCTCAATAGAATGAAGTGGTTGAAAGAAATAATATGACTATTCAAGAAGCTACAAGAAAAATAATGAAAGAAGAAAATCTACTAGAAGTCTACTAGAGAGAAGCAATTCATATTGATTTTTTATATACTTAACAGAATCCAAGAAAGAGATAACAACACAAAGAATCCTTATGAGCTATGGTGTGGAAGGATTCCTACACTTAAATACTTCAGAGTATTTGGAAGCAAATTCTACATCAGAAGAGATGAAGAAAACTTAGGAAACTTTGATGCAAGGTTTGGTGAAGGTGTCTTCCTTGGATATTCTACTAAAAGCAAATCTTATCAGTGCTACAACAAGAGGTTAAGAAAGGTTGTTGAGAGTGTAAGTGTCAATGTTGATGAATATCTATAGAAGAATTCACTAGTGATAGATGGATATGAATCAGATGAGTCTACTTGCAGAGAAGAAAAAAAATTTAAGGAAAAAGAAGTGCAGATTGAAGAGGAAGAAGCTCCAGAAAAGATTCCTAAAACTCCTTAGTATGTGCAAAAGAATCATTTTGAAGAATAGATCATTGGTGATAAGAACAAAGTTGTACTAAAAAGAAGGAAAACTACTAAAGAGAAGGTAAAACCATGTTTACTTTCTGAAGTTGAACCGAAAATAGTGATTGAAGCATGCAATGATGAGTATTGGATCAAGGCTATGGAAGAAGAATTAATACAAATTGAGAAGAATTAGACTTGGGAACTTGTCCCAAGACTAGTAAACAAGAATGTAATTGGAATTAGTAAGTGGGTTCTTAGGAACAAATTAAATGAGAATGGAGAAGTGGTAAGAAACAAGTCAAGGCTTGTATGTAAAGGCTACTCACAAGTAGAAGGAATATACTTTGAGGAGACATTTGCTCCAATGGAAAGAATGTAAGTTATTAGGATGTTTTTGGATTTTGCACCACATAAGGATTTCAAATTTTATCAAATGGATGTGAAGTCTACTTTCTTGAATTGTGAATTGGAAGAAGAAGTATACATAGAAAAACTGAAAGGATTCCAATTATCATATAAGTCAGATATGGTCTATAGATTGAAGAAAGATCTCAGAGATTGGTATGCAACATTAGACAAGTATTTGTTATAGCAAGAATTCAATAAAGGTACTGTAGATAGAAATCTCTACTTAAAAATTAAAAAACATCAAATCTTGATTGTGGTTGTATGTGTTGATGACATAAATTTTGGAGGAAATGAAGCTATGTGTTAAAGTTTGCAGAGGAGATGCCGAAAGAATTTTAGATGTCAATGTTTGGGGAGATGAATTTCTTCCTTGGGCTAAAAATCTATCAGAAAAATAAAGGTATTTTAATTTCACAATCAAAGTATGTCAAGGAAATGTTGAATAAGTTTGGAATGGAAGATTCTAAACTAGTATGTACCCCTATGGTTACTGGTTGAAAGCTAAAACATAATGATTAATCTCCTAAAGTTGATTAGAGAAAGTATATATTAATGATTGGACGATTGAGCATGTAGTTTATCTTGTGGATATGTTTCAAGAAGATCCTAGAGAGTCATATGTTGTAATAGTGAAGAGTATATTTAGATACTTGAAGGGTGCTCTGGATCATGGCTTGTGGTATCCAAAGGATACTAACTTTACTTTGAGTGCTTACACAGATGCAGATTGGGCAAGTTGTGTAGATGATACGAAAAGTATAAGTGGCGGTGCATTATTTCTTGGATCCACATTAGTTTCATGGATGAACAAGAAATAACATTCAATGTATATCTACTAAATAGGCATAACATATTGTAACAACATCTTGTTGCACACAAGTTTTATGTATAATACAAACATTAAATGATATCAGAGTAGTATATGATGAGCCAATTTCTATCTTTAGTGATAATACAAGTGCTATCAATATTTTAAATAATTTGGTAATGTGTTTAAGGACAAAATATATCTCAATCCAATATTACTTTTTGAGAGAGAAGGATGTAGAGAATGAAGTGAACTTGAATATGTTCCCATAAAGGGTCGGGTTGTTGGCATATTTACTATGGCTCTTCCTAAGGATACTTTTGAGTATCTCTAGGATAAGTTGGGGGTTATTTACCCTCCTTTAAACTATATGCATAAGAAGATGAACCCATCTAGTGGATCTCAAGATTCATTCTTTTTTTCTAGAATGAGATTGGTGGCTACCTCTCAGGGGGAGTAGGTAGTGGCATTTTTAGTTGCAGTCAGGATGAATGAGTGTTGTCATTGTGAAATGGTTGTTGATTGATGCAGTTTGGTTTGTGCTCATAAGGGGGAGTATGAAAAGTAGTAAAGGAAAGGAGAGGTGTTCAGAGGTGTTGCATCCAAAATTTGGTGTGTCGAATTGTTCTACAAAGGAATTTGTGTTCACTAGTGTGTGAACTATATATTGCAGAAGTATTTGGGAGAAATTTTTTTGCTCCACATTTCTCTAGAGAGTGGTTCCATGTCTTGCGGATCTAAAATGGTGTTGATAGTGTTTTTATCTTTCTTCTATTGAATTTTTTTGAGGTTTGGTGCTTTGGAAGTCATTTTCTTAACTTGTGGTGTATGGTAGAGTTGTATAAATGTACTGGGTGTGTACATTCTTCAAGTGAATTTTTTTGTGAAAGAACTTGTTGGATTCTAGGGTGTTTTTGGAATATTCTAGATTGTGTTCAATTGTTATTTGGTTTTCATGAATCATCTTTGGATTTGAGAAAGCATGTTGTACTTAAGTGTTAATAGTATTAACACAAGTTCGACCGACCTTGGGTTTTTACACTACTTGTAGTTTCTTTGATGATTGTGGAAGCATGACATGGCATATATGAAATGATTTAGGTCCTAGCTAAGGTTTATTGTGGTTCACCTGCATTTCTTTCCATCGTGGGAATGTTTTGGTGCTAACCTAATTTGAATTTACACAGTTGAGGTGAATAGCCTACCTTGGAGAATGCTTTCAAGGTTGAAGGTGATATAAATACGAGTTGAGTTGTTGAGGGATGTTAAAATAGATGAGTATGATTCAAGTGATGCAAATTTTATAGATGTAGGGTGTGAATTTGAGAAGTGTAGTTTGAGATTTCATGTGTTAGATTACTGAATGTGGTGAAAAGAAGGTGTCTACAATTCTTTAGAAAGACTGTGAAGGTGTTGTTGATGCTATGGTGCATTTTTCTATTGCTTTGAGATGGATTTATCATTTTAATATTCTTCTCTAACTTATCTTCTATTCTAGAAGTGAGCCTTTCTTTCTTTTGGGTAGTGAGCCCTCTGATAGTGAGCCCTATTGTATTCAATGTTGATATTACTTTATATTGTGAGTTAATCTTCTTTGTGGTTTTTCTCATCTTGGGTTTTCCACATAAATCTGGTGTTCCTTTGTGTATGATGTTGATTTGATTTTGTTTCTATTGTTTTATTTCATGATAAATCATTCTAACAGATTAAGGGTCAATTGGATTAATGTGGATCTGATTGTTTGTGAGGGTTTTGAAGTTTTAAGGTACAACTGATTCACCCCTTGTCAATTGTCTTGTGTGTTCAAAAAAATTCTATATATTTCTTCCATATCTTCACTAATCTTTCATCATCATATCCATAGCTATAAATTTGATCTACTATAATTTTAATCATGCCATCATGCTACTTTTATAAGAAACCACATTCCTTCCATCAACATATCAAAAGATAAAATCAAGTGGAGCCAAGGTGTACTCTACTTTAGCTCCATCTGAGGAGAAAGAAGGGTTTTAGGTGAAGTTGCTGTGTGTATTGTATTATCTTCTATGTTATTTACCTTTGATATTTTATTTTCTTAAGTTTGAATTATAATAGGATCATCAATTTTACTTTGAAATTATCAAAAATTTTCTCATCAATTTTAAGTTCAAATATAGTTCCTCTAACCCTAGAGGCTACAATAATAAAGTAAACAAGAAAAATTTGGAAACATGAGTATGACAGTATATGGTGTTTTCATTGATGGAAACCCATTGTAGAAGTGATGGTGCATCTACATGTACATAGTCTAGATAATTCTGGAGAAGACCAAGTGTTTTGGTGAAAATTGCTTAAGTCCTAAACTACAATAGTAAGTAACAAAGCACTAGTTTTGTGGTCTGCATTGCTCATCTTTGTACAATACTGTCATGCAATTCTATAGTAATAATGGCATGTATCGAAGGTATCTATATCTGAAGTTTTAGTGTTCTATGTCTTTTGCAAGTAAAGATATTGTGATAGAGTATCAGGATTAATAAAAGCAGAGTTATAGGTATAGAGTGCATATTGGAATGCTCCACATTTTACCATGCTTGATTATTATGTTGTACAGTTTTGAGGAAGTTTTTGAGGATGTCAAAAGTGTATGCACTCCAAGTGGCAAATTATTTGGTGGTCTTTTTGTCGAGTTGTGGATGAACAATTGGTTCATTGAGTTGTTGTTTCACCAGTTTTGTTGTGTGGTGTCACCTAAGGGTTTTGGGGTCATGTAGAGTTGGATTATGAAAGGAGTGGAATCATGGGATTAATTATAGGTCATGTCAACCTATTTTGGTTTCTTCATCAAGGTATGTGGGTTGGATTTTTGAGTTGACAGGTTATGGTGTTGCATGTTTCATCTAATTAGGCTGACCTAATTGATGATATGTTTATTTATGGAAAATGTATGTACATATATAAGGTAAATTCAATTTGATTTATATGAGATATGATGATCTTAAAATGATAGGGTGATTGTGACAAGTGTGAATTATAATGGTGGTGAAGGATGAAGTGTGTAAAGTTAGTTTTCCTAGCTTAATTGGAACTATATCTTGAGCATGTTGTAGATGCATTATTAGTAGCTAAAAATCTAGCAATGATCCATTATTCTATTCTCCTTTTTATTCTGGATAGTGATTCCTTTAGGCAGTGAGCCCTTGGTAGTGACCCTTTCTATCTAGATGATGAGCCCTTGGATAGTGAGTCCTCCAATCTATAATCCTTTATATCCTATTATAATATATTGTGAGGTAATACTCACCATGGCTTTCTCTTTCAATTTTTTTCTATGTGAGTCTAGTTTTCTTGTGTTGAATGTTGTGATACATGCTTTAATTTTCCATTTCCATTTTTTAAGTTAAATGAGATGTTTTGAATGAACTTTTAAGTTAATTAATTTCAAGGAATACTAATCACCCCCCTCTTAGTGTTCTAGGTGTTCAATAATTGGTATCAGAGCTTGGTTCCTTCAATTGGCTTAATTTTTGAGGTAGATATTGGAGGTTGAACACATGAAAATTAGGAGATATTTAATACCTCCAGAAGATATTATCATGGAAGGGTTTACTATAGAAGAACGTGAAGTTGATATGGAAGCAAAACTTAGATATGCTCTTGATGATATAGATAGAGTAGAATGTGAGAATAAATATTTAAAAGAAAATATTAAGGAAGTAGATGAGTGCATCAATAAGTTGAGGGATCAATTCAAGAAAGTTAAATAAATACTCAAGGAAACAAATGAGACAATCACCAATCTAAAAGTATAGGTTGAAGAAGGACAAAGAGTTGAAGACTGATTGAATTCCAAATTGAAAGACAAGTCTACCAAATGTTCAAGACTTGAAGAAGTTGTCTCTCTAAGGAAAGATCTAGAGAAAGAAGAGTCAAGAGGAAAAATTCAAGAAGAGCTCCACCTTGCTTGATGATATGCTCGTAAGTCAAAAAGCTTCTAAGGACAAAGAAGGATTAGGGTTTGAAAAATGAGAAAGATTAAAGTAAAATCAAACTTCATACAATATTGAAAAGAAGAATAATGAAAAAAGGAAGATTGGAGATAAGAATAGTAATATCAAACATGTTTGAAACTAGAAGAAATATTTCAAATGACAACCTATCAGATAACTAGTTGCACAAAGGTACTCATCTTTTAATTGTTACTAATATTCTTGCAATAAATTTGAACATAGAACTCTAGAGTGTAGAAGTTGGACAAATCAAAGTTTTCAATAATTTTCTGGTCAGTGTTATACATGCAATAGATTTGGTCATAAGGCTAGTGAAAGAAAAATTCAGATGATAAAAGGTTACAATAATGGTAAGACGTTTCAATCATTTAATGTTTATTGTTACTCATGAAAAGGGTTTGGACATAAGCCTTTTGAATACAAATCTACAATGGAAAGAAGTAATTTTTCTCTACAACAAGGTGTCAAATGTTATAAATACAATAATTCAAGACACATAGCTAATTTTTGCAGAGGTAAGAATGTGAAGCCCTTTGCTTCACAAAAGAAGATTGATCTGATAAAGAAGGTTGATCCGGTTTAAGTGAAGAAGGAGATTAACAAGATATGGAAGAAAAAGGAAGAGAATAAGGTGAAGAATGGGTCTAAGCTAAATCTTTGTGCAAATGTTTATTTTGGGAACTATATAGAGAGCATTGGCTTAGGGGGAGTCTTAGCATAAAACTTTCTAGCTCTCCTACCAAAGGTGAGATGTTGATGTCTTCAGCATATTCGTGCATGTGTAGGTTGATATTCTTTATCTGTTGGTGAAATATTCAGTGATAAATCTTATTGTATAGATTTATAGAGCGATTAGGAGTGTCTACGATATCACAAAGAGGGTTTGATAACTTTTCGACCTAACTTGATTTGTTGCAATTAATGCAAATTTTCGGTCACTGAAAAGGGGTTTATATTTTTTTATTAGTAAAAAGGGTTTATATTTATTATACATATTTAGAATTTATTTATGTTTGAGAATTTAGAGTGGAGAACAAAGTGAAGGCAATTCTGGTGTCGAGCAAAACCCTACAAAGAAAGAAATGAGGTATTTACTATTTAGATTGCAAAACCCTAATTTCAGAGAAGTGCAAAATAGAAGTTATTGATGTACTTGAGAGGCCAAGACCTAAATTAAAGAAAAATCCATACAAATCCATGGAGAAAGACAAAGAAGGTGCATTTTCTAGGGTTCCATCAAACATGTTGCACACAGAGGATGTGTATATTTACATTCATTCAAATTTGGATGAATATTATCATTTGAAGAAAGCCTAGTTGAGGGAAAACCTGTTAATTGGTGATGATTTCAAGTTAAACCCACTGTATGCCAATTTAATAGAGAATAAGTTGGATGTGTGGAATGACTTACCTAATTTCAGTTATGATAATGATCAGGTTAACCATGTATTGAAAAAAATTCATGTGGTTGGATATGTTTGTATATGTTACAAAATTTTCACTACAGCTCAATTGGTGGAGTTGATTAGAGTTTGTTATATCTTAAAGTGGAAATTCAATTAGTTGCTACATGGTTTAAAATTGCTGATTTCATATGTTCTATTAAGTATCAGTTATGCATTGTTTGAGAGAACCGAATTCAGATTCATTGCTCAATAATTACAGAACAAATGAAGTACAAGTTGATTATACAAATGATTAAGCATCCATTGCTTTCATTTATTTCATCACACTGATACATTACAGTTCTCATTTGATTGCAAGAATAAAAATGACAATACAAGTTGCATTTCTAATGCATTTCTCTTCTAAATGAAAAGCAGAAGGAGAAATTAAAAGATCCACACAAGTCATGATTTTAGCTAGTCCTATTCATTACAAGAAAGGAAATATACAACTAAAAGAAAGTGAAAAATAACATAGAACATATGTGTCATTGCCTGAGTTGAGCTTCAGTTGATGCTTCGTCGCTCGCTCCATTCAGCTTCCGCTTCTAACTGTATCTGCAAAAGATTGAGAAAGGTTTCAATTAAGAGCTCAAGCTATGAACTATACTACATGCCCTACTCACAGAAATATATTTCAATCCTTGGGATGTATAGAATCAACTAAAAGAAAACTACAGAAACATGAGCTAAAAGAGGGAAACATCATCATCATGTACTGTTTTTTCTAACATCGTTTGTTTCCTATGCAGGTATAGGAAAATTGATGAAGTTGATTATTTTTTGAAGACATAAAGCATGTGGGGCAAAATGGGCTCCCACAAGGGTAGAGCCTGGCATGCTACCCCTTAAACTTACAGGTGGGCTGATAAAAGAAGTATAATCATCATGAGCATCTGAATTGTTCAACATGAAGGAGTGAAACATGTTTTCATTCATCAAACAATTAAGCCTATTTTTCCCTCATAACAATCAAGTAACATGTTGTTTTGAAAGCTATAGGTGGACAATAGACTTAATGAGCTCGATAAATTCAATTGAAATGCATCAATTTCATACTTGCAAGTTTTAAATCTTGTTGTCATATTAATTACATTTTTGCTACCTTATGTATGTTCACTTTCTTTTATGTTGTTTTCATATAATTTCTTTTTGGAGTAGTAGTGTTCTACCTCTAAATAGTGATAGTGAATAGGCATACATAATGCCTTAGCAATGAAGCAAAAATGAATAATAATAACATAGAGTGGAAGTATTGCTTTATCTCATTGAGGTGGTTGAGCTGAGAGCACCTATTGTTTCTGGAGGCATTCAAGTTGTGACATAAAGGTGTTGCTACAGGAGTGATATAATGAAAGGAGAGTAAAGTTCATCCAAATGCTAGAATAGCTATAGAGCATTTGGTGTTGTTTTCTATCAAGGGTATTATAAATGAGCTTATTCATAAACAACATGGTGATGGCAAGTAATGGAGATACAAGTGATAGAGGAATCCTCATGTTTAGAGTACTGAACAATGAAGAAGTCATGCAAGAGGCAAGGAGAGCTACAGGCTAGTGAGAATATTGTTTTAATATAGAAGGAGACTTGTTGCATTGTTTTAGAAAATGATAAAATTGCATGATGTGGGTTTCAAATGCAGTTTTATTCTTGTTCTAGTGAGCTATAGGAAAATTTTGATAGGAAAATCCAAAAAATGCATGTAATGCATAATGGGTCGAGCCCATTTATGGAGATTTCTAGTAACACAACTCTCAGGAAGCTAAAACAAACCCCATCTTAATTTCATTGTTTTTTTCAAAAATCTAAAGATAAGGAATGAGGAAATGTAATGAGAAGTTCTTCAAAGAAAACAGAGCCACATGTTCATGGTGCGACCCATAGTAGTCAAAATTTTATGTATTTAAAAACATCATATCTTTCACATTTTGAAGCTTTTAAAATATTTTTCATTAATAGAGAAACACAAAGAGTAAGCAATGGAGAAGTCAGTTTACCGTGAGATGCTTTTGGAGGGAGTAGAGTGGCGCGGCAAGAACCTCACTAATGATGGCTAGCATGAATGGAATCAAATGCAAGAAATGAACACACAAAATTAGAGGTAAAGCAAGCCTAAGTCATGGCCTTATGGCCATTATTGACCATAAAATACAGTGAATGAAGCCACAAAATTCCAAGAAATCAACTTACCATGAGCAAACAGCAAGAAGTTGACCAAGATCTGAAGCATAGTGTGAAGTTTCAAGCTCCAAATGAGAACCCTAATGGTGGCAGTGCCTCTCCCTGGCAGTCTTTCTTTCCAAAATGACACGGTCGCAAGTGTGAAATGAGAAATTTAGGGTTTTTCTTTTGGTTTTGTTCCTTTTTGCCCTAATTCGAGTTTAGGGTCTTTTTTTTTGCATTTTAAACAAGCTTAAGTCAAATGCCCTAGGTCGATTTGGTTTTAATCTCCATGTATTGATATTTACCTAAGTCCTTAGGCATGATTGATTAAATATTTCATGATTTTAGGCTTATGGTAAGGTGTGTTTTATTTTCCAGAATATTACATACCTTGGGGTATTTGTTTTATATTCATGCCTTGGAGAATAGAGGAATAAGTATATGCCTTAGATATTTTATATTCTTAATTGATTTTATAGAAATCAATTATGATGAGAGGATAATATGTATTACTTTTATGATTTTTTATAAGAAAAAATCAAGCATTGTAATTGGAGATATAAGGTTATTTTTGTAAAGGATTTTATATTTAAATTGGAAAAATAAAACAATTGTAAAAAGTATGCAAACCTTGTAAAGAAAGAATAAAACAATGCTCTATAGATTGTTTTATTTCTTTGCTATTTTTAGCAAATTGATATTGACTTTTTCCTCTTGGTCGGATTTGAGCTTCTTGGTGGAGAGATAAGGTGTTTTTTTTTGCTTTTAAAGCAAATCGGACCTATTTTTAGTAGCTTTTTAGTATGTACATGCAAAAAGTGAGACTTTTCCACTTTTATGCCATCTTCTTGGGCAGTTTTAGGTGCCTTTCTTGGAGCTTTTACTTTGCACTCGGATCAGGTTTTTGAGGTATATCTTAGAGAAAAACTTAGTATTTTTCTAGTTCAGATCAATGTTTCTTCCTCTCTTATTCATGCAGAGAGTTTTGTAAATAGTTTGTGCTCAGATTTTGAGAGTTTCACTCTTCCATTCAATAAAGCAACAAATTTTTGTTTCTCACTTTTTGGCTATACTTTTCAGTAGTAATTTGATGTGTCTTGTGATTCAAATATGTTGAATCCTCTTCTTGTCTTACTATTGTTAGATGTTTGCAGGATTTACATGCTAATTCAGGTTGTGCATTGTGTTTATTTTAAACCTTTGCACAAATCACTTTTGGGTTATATGGGTTGTCAGGTTGTGAGAATTAGTTTTTAAAGAGATGGTGAGAGTGAGTTACTGTCAGAATCTCTTTGGTGTTGGTTAAACCATTTTAGGTGATATAATTTCACTCATAAGTTTAAATCTATTTATTCTTTCTACCCTTTTCCTCAGGAAATCACTCAGAATAGGATTCATCATTTGGACAACCAACTCACTCTAGAGATTCCCTTTTCACATAGATCACCCACATCTAAAAAGGGTTTCCATGTTTCGACAGATAGTTTGATTTCTGCAAATCTAACACAAGGTGTATATCTAATTCATAACAATTTTTAGCATGCCCGGTGGGACTCTAAAAGTCAATTTCAGAGAATTTTAATACTTTAAAGTTGTTGTTTGGTGTATGCGGAAATTTATTCAGCCTTTTGGAGGCCCTTTTCAATATACTTAGTGACTTTATTCTCGGTTTTTGCATGCAGATCAAGTGCTGCTTTTTTTTTAAAGCCTAAATTTTGCTATTTTTCATCTTATGAATGAATAAACATGTCAATATTAGATGACAATGTGTCATATCATCCACCATACCATGATCATGTTGCTGGTTTCAATCTAACAGCCTTTCAAAACCAGCATGCCCAATATAATTACCACCCACCCACCCCTGCATAGTTTCCATCTTAGCCCTGACATATTCAAAATCAGCCCCAAGATATTCAAGACTTGAGATTCAAAGATATTAGGATGAACTAAGGAAGGGAGATGAGTGATATAGAGAGCCAAAGAAATCAGATTTATCAGTAGGAGGAGATGGCAATCATAAAGAGCATGTTGCTTGACTACATGAGATAGTTGGAGGATATCAAAAAGCAGCATGAGTATAATCAACAATAGGAAGAGATGGCTTATCAAGCCTATCTTCATGAGCAAGAGTTGGAGGCCCAAAGAACACACAGTTTGAGGAGGATTTGGAGAGGGAGGCAGCTACACAAATAAAGCTTTTTCTTACTCAGTTTCAAAGGCACAAAGCCCAAATAGTTCCTGCTATTTTAGAGAACTTCATTCAAGAAGAGGTTCATGAATTTAAGTTTCCAAGTTTTATGAAAAATGAGCTTCCTAACCCTCCTAAGATCAAAATTCTTGATTTTAGAGATCCTTTACCCTTGCAAGAGCCTAGGTTGGTACATTTTGAACTTGTTGTACTTCAAAACTAGCAACTTGAAGAATCCCTTCCCCTCCAAGAGATTAGTTTCAAATGTAAACAGTTTTCCCAGAAACTCAAAATCCCAAGTTTCGGATTTTCTCATGATGAATCTATCAATATTTGCACTAAAGAGCTTCCTTGTCTCATAAAGGATGATACAATTTTTGAAAATCAACTAGTGCAGGAGGTTGATTCACAAAAAAAGGTTGTTGCAGGGTTTGATTCATTGGAACAACAAAATATTGATGATTATTTTGAAGTCTCTATTTGGTACAGTGACGAGGAGAAGCTCAAAAATTAGGAACAACTGCTAGAAAAGAAAGAGGAGGCTATGGTTGAAGAGTTACAAACCCTAGATCAAGGAATGGTCAACTGTTCCCAAGTTATAACTGATTTATTTAATGAATCACCATCTTTTGTTGAAGACAGCATACAGGTCCCCAACTTACCAGCTGAAGATGATCAGCCTTTTCAAGATAGCCTTATGTTGGATTGTCATGATCTTGAATGTTCATCTTGTAGAGAGCTTGCCACTCTGCTGAATTCTTGTAGCCATCCAACGCCTAGTTTTGAGCAGCAAAGTGATGAAAACCATTTAGGAAAAATACTAATCCATCAACAAATAAATGAGGATATCTCAATTGTGGAGGTGCACAATGTTGAATGCATGATTCAACCAAGGTAGGAAGCAGTTGTGGTTGGTGAGGTATTTGACAAGAGTGAAATCAGAGTAAACAGTTCCAATTTTGTCTTTTCAACAGGATGTTCAATTAGACACATTGCTAGAATGGAGACCAACAAGAAGGTTCCCATCATGGTTGAACCCAAGCATGGAAGTACAGTTGAAGGAGAAAAAATTCAAGTCACTTCGCCACTTCGAGTCAGTACTGATTATATTCCATATGAAGAGGTTAGTAGGCTTGTATACATTCTTCAAGATGTGGTAAACCTATCTCATGGTCTCTCATCCCTGATTATTTTTGTAGCTGTCTAGAATCATGTAAAACATCAAGTATTATGTAGAAAGGGCAGCTATTTCACCTAATCAGTGAATGGTTTTGTTTGATTAGCCTCTTTGGCTGGTTAGAGTAGGTCAGTAGAGTAGTTTATGCAAATAAGTGCTTTACGCACATTTCTTTTTAGTTTTCTTGCTTTCCCAAGGCGTTGCTGCGCATGTTTTAGTTGGCCTTCAGGGCCTATTAGTTTTCTTTCAGCATTGTTTTGTTTTTTTGTTGTTTGGAGTGTTGTTGTTTAGATTTTTGAGTTTTATGAAGGGGAAAATTTGACTCAAATCCCAATGGAGTGTTACAAGCAACTGGTCTAATGCTTAGCTCGCAAGCATCTAGCGGAAATCGTCAAAATGTTACTAAATTTTCACTACAACTCAATTGGTGGAGCTGATTAGAGTTTGTTATATCTTAAAGTGGAAATTCAGTTAGTTGCTACATGGTTTTAAATTGTTGATTGTATCTGTTGTGTTAAGTATCAGTTATGCATTTTTTGAGAGAACAAAATTCAAATTCATTGCTCATTAATTACAAAACAAATGAAGTACAAGCTGATTATACAAATGATTAAGCATCCATTGCTTTCATTTATTTCATGACATTATTACATTACAGTTCTCATTTGATTGAAAGAATGCAAATGATAGTACAAGTTGCATTTCTGATGCATTTCTTTTCAGAATGAAAAGAAGAAGGAGAAATTAAAAGATCCACGCAAGCCATGGTTTTAGCTGATCCTATTCATTACAAGAAAGGAAATATACAACTGAAAGAAAGTGAAAAATAACATAGAACATATCTATCATTACTTGAGTTGAGCTTCAGTTGATGATTTGTCACTCGCTCCATTCTACTTCCACTCCTGATTGTATCTGCAAAAGATTGAGAAAGGTGTCAATCAAGAGCTTGGGATATGAACTATACTACATTCCCTACTGACAAAAATATATTTCAATCCTTAGGATGTAAATAATCAACTAAAAGAAAACTGCAGAAACATGAGCTAAAAGAGGGAAACATCATCATCATGTATTGCTTTTCTAACATTGTTTGTTTCCTATGTAGGTATAGGAAAATTCATGAACCTGATTATTTTTTGAAGACATAAAGCATGTGGGGTAAAACAGGCTCCCACAAGGGTAGAGCTCGGCATGCTACCCCTTAAACTTACAAGTGGGCTGATAAAGGAAGTACAATCATCATGCTCATCTGAGTTTTTCAACATGGAGTCAAACATATTTTAAGTCATCAAAAAATTAAACCTATTGTTCACTGATAACAATCAAGTAACATGTTGTTTTGAAAGCTACAGGTGGATAATAGACTTAATGAGGTCGATCAATTCAACTGAAATGCATCAATTTCATACTTGCAAGTTTTAAATATTGCTATCATATTAATTACATTTTTGTTGCCTTATGTCTGTTCACTTTCTTTTATGTTGTTTTCATATAATTATATTTTGGAGTAGAAGTGTTCTACCTCTAAACAATGATAGTGAATAGGCATACATAATGCCTTAGCAATGAAGCAATAATGAATAATAATAACATAGAGTGGAAGTATTGCTTTATCTCATTGTGGTGGTTGAGCTAAGAGCGCCTATTGTTTCTGGAGGCATTCAGGTTATGACATAAAGGTGTTGCGACATGAGTGATACAATGAAAGGAGAGTAAAGTTCATCCAAATTCTAGAACAACTACAGAGCATTTGGTGTTGTTTTCTATCAAGGGTATTATACATGAGCTTATTCATAAATAACATGGTGATGGAAAGTAATGGAAATACAAGTGATAGAGGAATCCTCCCATTTACAGTACTGAAAAATGAAGAAGCAGTGCAAGAGGCAAGGAGAGCTACAAGCTAGTGAGAATATTGTTTTAATATAGAAGGAGACTTGCTGCATTGTTTCAGAAAATGATAAAATTGCATGGGTTTCAGCATGATGTGGGTTTCAAATGCAGATTTGTTCTTGTTTTAGTGAGCTACAGGAAAATTTTGATAGGAAAATGCAAAAAATGCATGTAATGCATAATGGGTCAAGCCCATTTATGGAGATTTCTAGTAACACAACTCTTAGGAAGCTAAAAAAAAACTGATCCTAATTTCACTATTTAAAAAAAAATACTGAAGATAAGGAATGAGAAAATGTAATGAGAAGTTCTTCAAAAGAAAACAGAGCCACATGTTCATCGTGTGGCTTGTAGTGCTCAGCATTTTATGTATTTAAGAACAAAATCATATTTTTCACATTTTGAAGTTGTTAAAAGATTTTTCATTAACAGAGAAACACAAAGAGTAAGCAATGGAGAACTGAATTTACCATGAGATTCTTTTGGAGGGAGTTGAGTGGCACAGCCTAGCTCAGGGAAGGTCACAAACATAAGGCTCGAACCTCCTTAATGGCGGCCAGCATGAATGGAATCAAATGCAGGAAATGAACACACAAAACCAGAGGTAAAGCAAGCCTAAGTTGCGGCCTTATGGCCATTATTGACCATCAAATATAGTGAATGAAGCCACAAAATGCCATGAAATCAACTTACCATGAGCAAACAGCAAGGATTCGACCAAGATCTGAAGAGTAGCGTGAAGTTTCAAGCTCCAAATGAGAACCCTAATGGTGGTGGCGCCTCTCCCAGGCAGTCTTTCTTTCCAAAATGACAAGTTTGCAAGTGTGAAATGAGGAGTTTAGGGTTTTTCTTTTGGTTTTGTTCCTTTTTTCCCTAATTCGAATTTAGGGTCTTTTTTTTGCATGAAATCAACTTACCATGAGCAAACAACAAGGATTTGACCAAGATCTAAAGAGTAGCGTGAAGTTTCAAGCTCCAAATGAGAACCCTAATGGTGGCGGCGCCTCTCCCAGGCAGTCTTTCTTTCCAAAATGACAAGTTTGCAAGTGTGAAATGAGGAGTTTAGGGTTTTTCTTTTGGTTTTGTTCCTTTTTTCCCTAATTCGAATTTAGGGTCTTTTTTTTGTATTTTAAACAAGCTTAAGTCAAATGCCTTCGTTTTAATCTCCATGTATTTATATTTACCTAAGTCCTTAGGCATGATTGATCGAATATTTCATGAGTCTATGCTTATGGTAAGGTGTGTTTTATTTTCCAGAATATTACATACCTTGGGGTATTTGTTTTATATTCATGCCTTGGAGAATAGAGGAATAAGTATATGCCTTAGGTATTTTATATTCTTAATTGATTTTATAGAAATCAATTATGATGAGAGGATAATATGTATTATTTTTATGATTTTTTATAAGAAAAAATCAAGCATTGTAATTGGAGATATAAGGTGATGTTTGTAAAGGATTTTATCTTTAAATTGTAATAAATAAAACAATTGTAAAAATTCTGCAAACCTTGTAAAGCAAGAATAAAACAATGCTTTATAAATTATTTTATTTCTTTGTTATTTTTAGGAGATTGATTTTGACTTTTTCCTCTTGGTCGGATTTGAGCTTCTTGGTGGAGAGATAAGGTGTTTTTTTTGCTTTTAAAGCAAATCAGGCCTATTTTTAGGAGCTTTTCAGTATGTACATGTAAAAAGTGAGACTTTTCCACTTTTGTGTCATCTTCTTGGGCAGTTTTAGGTGCCTTTCCTGGAGCTTTTTCTTTGAGCTCGGATTAGGTTTTTGAGGTATATCTTAGAGAAAAAATTAGTGTTTTTCTAGTTCATATTAGTGTTTCTTCCTCTCTTGTTCATGCAGAGAGTTTTGTAAACAGTTTGTGTTCAGATTTTGAGAGTTTCACTCTTCCATTCAATAAAGCAGCAGATTTTCCTTTCTCACTTTTTGTCTATACTTTGCAGTAGTAATTTGATGTGTATTGTGATTCAAATATGTTCAATCCTCTTCTTGTCTTACTATTTTTAGGTGTTTGCGGGATTTGCATGCTAATTTAGGTTGTGCATTGTTTTTATTTTAAACCTTTGCACAAATCACTTTTGGGTTATATGATTTGTGAGGTTGTGAGAATCAGTTTTTAAAGAGGTGGTGAGAGTGAGTTACTGTCAGAATCTCTTTGATGTTGGTTAAACCATTTTAGGTGATAGAATTTCAATCATAAGTTTAAATCCAATTATTCTTTCTACCCTTTTCCTCAAAAAAACACTTAGAATAGGATTCATCATTCAAGGAACCAGCTCACTCTGGAGATTCCCTTTTTGCATAGATCACCCACATCTGAAAAGGGTTTCCATGTTTCAACAGATAGTTTGATTTCTACAAATCTAACACAAGGTGCATATCTTATTTATAACATTATATGATAAGCAAAGAGGCAATTAGGGTTGTTACCAGCTTATGCTCCACTGGACCAATCCTGGCATTGAAAGTGATAAAGAATAAAGTTGTAATGAAGCTTACCAAAGAAAATTTTGACAAGAATGATAGGTAGCTATGAATGATATTAAAGATCTGATGGTCAAGTATCCTTCTATGATGATTGGTTACAAAATATTTTTCATAAATAGAGAGAATTCAATTTATTCCACTACAATATGCGCAAGCCATCAAATGGTGAAAGAAGGCAAAGATTATGATCTTTGTGAGATCCTAATATTATAGTTGCTGGAGAAATTGTAGAATACAAAGGAATCAAAACACCCTTTCTAGTATGGTAGTCTTACCATTTTCTTGATGTTTAACTTTTTGAATGAGTTACTTGGAGTAGAGAGTGTTGAATGACTAGATAATGTTCATATAACCACTCAAATTAGAGATCACTTGAGAATATTCCTTGGTAAAGAGTCTAGTGATTCAATGTTGTTAGGATTCCTTAAACCTTTTCAATCTCAAATTCAAGAGAGAGAGGATTCCAAGTAAACTTATGGATAAATACGAGAATGAAATGACATTTATAGTTAGTAGAGTTTACTACTTTATGGAAGTAGTTGAACCCAAAACTGTTTGGGTTCCAGATCTACCTTATGGGGTAGATGAGTCTAAATTCACTAGTCTTATAGAGATTGTTTTTAGAAAACCTAGGGATACAATAGTGGAAAGGTTTAGTAATTATAAAGGGAAATCAAGCAAAGAGAACCTTGAAAAGAATGACATTCAAGAAAAGTTGAAATGATGAAGATTTATTTGGAAATAGAGTTTGGTGCCCTTGAGAACCCTATGGAGAAATCTATAGGTAGATTTTATTCCCTATAGACTACTCTATAAAAGTCAAGAAGGTCAAGTAGCACCTCAATTCCCACATCACCTACTATTGTAAAACCTTTCGAAATAAAAATAGCAAGTGGTTCTAAAAATAAAGATACATCCAGTACCACTGTGCAACATAAGTCTCCCAAGAGAAGAAAAAAAGAAAAAGCAACAAGAGAAAAGAATATTAGTTATCAAGAAGAAGAAGGAAAGAAAAAGCAACAAGAGAAAAGAATATTAGTTATCAAGAAGAAGAGGAAGAGGAAGAGGAAGAACATCAGTTGGTCTAGAAAACAAAATCTAAAGTCCCTCAAGAAGAGAGTAGTATAGAAAAAGGAAAAGATAAAGATAAGACCCCTCCAATCTGAGAACATAGTCCTATGAGGTTTGATGCATTATTCAGTGCTATTGTAGAGCATGGTGCACTAAAGGAAACAACACTATTGCATGAAGAGTCAACTCTTGCTGACAAAGCTAAAATTGATAAGGAAATAGAAATGTATATGATAACCTTTGATGTGAATCTAATTGATATTCATGACCAACTCCTGGTGAATCTTTCAAATTTAATTAGTGCCAACAGACACGAAGCTATGGTTGAAGAAGAAAATATAAGAAAACAACCCTTGCAGAAAACTAGAGTAACCATTAATGATGAAGAAATAATAGGATTTTCTAAAGTGCAAGAAAAATAATTCAGGACCAAACACAAGGTAGGTACCCTAATGGGGAAGGACTTAGAAGAGATAAAGAATATGGTGAGGAAAACATAGGAAATAACAACTAAGATTCTTGTATAAATGAAGAAATTTGTGCCTACATATAAGAAAGCCACTCCTTCAAAAACTGAAGATCAAATGCAACAAGACATACCTCTTCCAGAAATCAATGAGACTATCAATGAGAAACATGATTATGACCTTCAACAAGAATATATGGTGATAAAAATTACCCATCTAGATGTGGAGATAATTGATGTGGAGAATAAAGAAGATAAGCAAGATGCCACAAAGAAGAAACTATGCCTCCAAAATTTGAGAAGAATGTAGAAGAGAGCTCCGGTAGTGGTGAGAAGGAGAGGAATGATAAAAATAAAGATGAAAGAACCAAAATAGGTGGTGAATCCTCCAATCCTCTAGAGATTCATTGAAAGATATTTTAGATATGAAATTATAATTTCAACCAGTGGTGTCTGCATAGTTGTTGCAAATTCCTATGCAACAAGATTAAGTGGACCTAGATAATACTTCTCCTCTGCATATGCTGCAACTTGGTGATTTTTTTCATGCCTTCATGAGAAATGAGATTATTCAAACTCACCAGAAGAGTAATGAGTTGGTGGATGAAGCTATGAAGGTGTTGCAAGGACTTCCTAAAATTTCTATTGATAATACTTTATTCGGTGTGCAATAGTTGAAATTGTTGTTAGAATACTTTAAGGAGTATTCTTTTAGTTTGGAAGAAATGATAGAGAAGGAAATGGCAAAGAAAGTCAATGATAAAAAGCTAGTTGTTGTTTCTAATAAGTGCAGTACTACACATGCTAAGTTGCAAGAAAACTTGAAGGAAGTTTAAAGGTGTTTGGAAAAAGCCAAACAATTATTTCAATTATGTTTCAAGTGTTCAATTTCTACAAGGAGCATTAAGGGTCAGATGGATGCAATCGAGTCTCAAATTTCTCAAGCCTTAGGTGTTTATGATCTGGTGAGTGATGCAGATGGAGCTACAAGAGTAGTCATTGAAAATCTACATAGTTAATTCTTTCTACTGTGAGAATAGAAAGAGTAGATCATAAAGAAGTACAATAAGATCCATGACATGGTAAGTCTTAGACTTACATATTTTACTAAATTTTTAGCTGATGTTGAGAAGATTGTGCAAAAGAATTCAATGCCTAGTTCTTTAGAAGAAGGAGAAGACCTCCATGTTCAGTTTTAAAATTAGTGCTATATGCTTTCCTTTCCCAAGAAGGATAGGGAGGTTGTAAAGAAGGATTGGGAGGCACACCTTGTAAAATTTAAGGTGTCTTATAAGGGTATTTTACCCTCATCTAGTTAAAATGTACATTTTTTCTTTGTATATATAATTTTTTGATTTCAATGTACATATGCAGAGTTAGTAGATGGTTGTGTGGTATAGTTTTTCCTTTTTGGTGATGGATACTACATAAAGGGGGAGTTAAATTAGATAGGGGGAGCTACTCTAATGTAAATATGTCATTAATTTGGATTAAATAAGAGAAGTATCTTTTTGGTACCCTTTTCCCTTGATGTTAGAGGGGGAGAGAAGTGTTTTGGAGAAGTGTGATGCTATTAATGACGAAAGGGGGAGATTGTTGGCAACATGATCATGATGGTATATGATGTTTTCATTGATTTCAACCTAATGTAGAAGTGATGGTCCATCTGTATTGCATAGTCTGAAGAATTTTGGAGAAGACCAACTATTTTGGTGAAAATTGATTAAGTCCCAAACTGGAATAGTAAATAATAGAGCAATAGTCTTGTGGTTTGCATTGCTCCACTTTGCAGAATCTTGTCATTAGGTTATGAGGTAATAATGGAAAGTATTGAAGGTATCTATATTCAAAATTTTAGGGTTCTTTGTCTTCTACAGGTAAAGATGTCAATGACAGAGTATTTGGCTTAGTAGAAGCAAAGTTACAGGTGCAAAGTGCATATTGCAATGGTCCACATTCCACCACAAATTATTATTATGTTGTGTGGTTTTTAGGAATTTTTTGAGAATTTTAAAATTGCATGTACTCCAAGTGGTAAGTGATTTGGTGGTTCATGTGTTGATTTATGGATGAACAGTTGGTTCAATTAATTATTGCTTCACCAATTTTGTTATTTCATGTCAACTTAAGGGTTTTGAGGTCGTGCAGATTTGAATTATGAAAGGAGCTAAATCATGGGAGTAATTATAGGTCATGCTAATCTATTTTTTTGAAGAACACATTTTGGTTTCTTTTGCAAGGTATGTGGGTTGGATTTTTGAGACGATAGGTTATGGTGTCACATGTTTCATCTAATTAGGTTGACCTAATTGATGATATCTTTGTTTGTGAAAGATGTATGTACATATAGAAGGTCAATTCAATGTGAGTTGTATGAAAGATGATGATGTGCGAATTATAAGGAAGATAAGGTGGCGGAACAACTTCCTACACTAATCTTGAGAGGAGGATAATGCAAAAATTTATAGATCTTTAATAGTTATAGAAACTTAAACAAAAATAAACATAAATATCATGCATACCACAACATAGTGATTTAAGTGGGGAAAACCCTTTCGGAAGAAAAACCCCACACTCCAAAATCCACCCAATATATTATTCAAAAATCACAAATATTACAATATACTTGCAAATCAAGCTTCTCATAGGAGTATCACCAACCAGAGATCCAAAGGAAACACGACCACTATTACACTCTTAAAATATATTACAGTCTACAAATGTAATACAATGCCCTCATAAATTAAGGTTTCCTTCTAGGGAATGTCAAACTAATAAAATATTGGTTGTTAGATCTAAGACCTAATGTCGAACGTATCAACAATACCTATGTAATTGCAAGGTTGAGACACATTTTCCCAACAAATCTCCCACTTGTTGAACACCTTGCAAGAGAAAAGAGAGGGTGTATAAACATCATCTATTAATTGCTAGGAGTTGAAAGGTGCATTGAATTTGAAAACCATCTAAAATTCTCTGTGCTCATAGACTTGGTTAAAGAATCAACTACATTCATCAAACTCTCTACCTTAACTAGCTTCACCCTTCCATCTTCAACCATATCTCTAACAAAATGATATTGTACATCAATGTGCTTGGTCTTGGAATGAAGTGTTGAGTTCTTAGCTAGGCATATTGCACTCTGACTGTCGCAATAAATTGTCATTACACCTTGTTTTATTCCAATATCTGAACACAATCACTTAAGCCAAATGGATTTTTTACAAGCATGAGTAATTTCCATATACTCAACTTCAGTAGTGGATAAAGCAACTACAACCTATTTCTTACTCATCCAACTAATTGCACCACCAAATAAAGTAAACACATAAGCACGGGTGGATTGTCTACTATCAACATCACCTACCCAGTCTAAATCCACATAACCATGAATATCAAGGGAAATATCATCTTCAATCATATTACTATGATAACACAAGGAATAATCTGAGGTACCATTCAGATATTTCAAGAATCTTTTAACTACGTCCCAATGAACTCTACTAGGATTAGACATATATCTAGAAACAACTCCCACTACTTGGACAATTTTTGATCTTGTACAAACCATAACATACATCAAACTTCCAACTGCACTCTGGTAAGGCACTCTACTCATGTCTTCCATCTCTAATGGGGATGTTGGACAATCTCAAATAGATAACTATGTTCCAGCTAAAATAGTAACACACAATGGTCTACAATCCTGCATATCAAACCTCTGTAAAATTGAATTGAAAAACTTACTTTGACCAAGCCATAGTTTTTTGTCCACTCTCTCTTTCAATTTACATCCCAATAATGTGTTTAGATACACCAAGATCTTTCATTTCAAACTTAGCAACAAGTTGAGAATTTAGTTTTGAAAACATACCTTTCCCTTTACCAATAAATAACATGTCATCAATATATAATGTAATAAATAGGAAACAATCATCATCAGTTTTATAATAAAAATAATGATCTGATTTAGAATACTAAATTCTCAAACTCAAAATATATGTATCAAATTTATAGTACAACATCCTAGGACTTTGTTCTAGGTCTTACAAATATTTCTTCAATTTGCAAACCAAATTACTTTTACCTTTCACCATGTAGTTCTCTAGTTGTGTCATATAAATATCCTCCTCAAAGTCACCATGAAGAAAAGCAATTTTCACATCCATTTTCTCAACTTCTAAATCATAAGCAGTAGCAATAGAAAGCACAAATATAATGGATTTTATTTTTGCAATAGGAGAAAATATCTCACCATAATCAACACCCTCAATTTGAGAGTAACCCTTTAGAACCAACCTTGCTTTGTATTTATCAATACCTCCATCTAAACCAATCTTTTTCTTGAACACCCATTTGCAACAAATAGGTTTTATTTCTTCAGGCAATGGTACAAGATCCCATGTATCATTATTTTTTAAAGATATCATTTCTTCATCCATAGAAATCTTCCAGGATTCTCCATCATTCATACCTTATGCCTCTTCTACCCATCTAGGTTCATCCATGTTAGTATTCAAATCAAAAATACATCTCCAATCATCAAGTGAATACCATTCAGGTGGTTTTCTATGCCTTGTAGACCTATGAACAAGATGAATTGGAGGTTCTACTTCCTCTTCAAAATATTTAGAGCTAGATGAGCTCTCCCCAGCTTTCTCAGGTGTAGAAGGAAATTAAATCACATCTTCCTGTTTACTTTGTTTTGGTTGCAATATAACAAATGAAGGCTTAGTTTCTCTAAAAAAAACACTTATACTATGTATTACCCTCTATGTATCAAGATCTTGAAGCTTGTATCCTTTCACACCATAACTATATTCAATAATGATACATTTCACAGACTTGTTCTCCAAGTTTGTTCACTTCTCCTTTGGTACGTGTCCATATGCCTTGCAACCAAAAACACTAAGATGTCTTAATGAAGGCTTGTGACTCAACCATTCCTCCATAGGAATATTATCAACAAGAGTTGATGTAGGAGACTTATTAATCATTTAATAAGTAGCAACAATATATTTAGCCTAAAGCCTTTGTTCTAGACCAACACCACTTTAACACACTCCTAGCCTTCTCCATTAGTGTCTTGTTCATTCTTTCTACAACTCCATTCTTCTATGGATAATATGGATTTGTATTCTATATATGAATACTAAAATCTTTATATAATTTATCAAAATCATTAGAGCAAAATTCACCGCCATTATCAGTCCTCAAATATTTTATTTTCTCTCCAATCTACAACCCAACCATTACTTTAAATTCTTTAAATTGACTGAAAATTTTAGATTTATTCTTTAGAAAATATACCAATGCCCTTCTACTCTAATCATCAATAAATGAAACATAATATGTGTATTTTCTAATTGAAGGAACATCTACAAGACCAAACACATAAGAATGAATAAGATCCAATACACCACAATATTTATGAGAACTCGAGTAAAACTAAACACATTTTTGTTTTCCATAAATTCAATGCTCACAAAAATTAAATTCAAGATTACAATTAGACATACCTTCAATGATATTTTATTTTTCAGTGTCCTTAGACCCTTTTCTCCAATGTGGCCAAGTCTCTAGTTCTATAACATAGTTTTCTCTATAGGTAAATTTGATTCAAAAGAAAGAGCACCCTTGGGTACCCAAAAGCCCTGACCATCTACTGAAGGTAAAACCCTCACCTCTTCCACATAATTTATTTTCATAAAAGTACTATTACACTCAACAATGCATGCATTAGGCTTATACAATGTGTCATATCTGACACCTCTAGCAATCACCATAATACCTCTGACCATATTGCATCTTGTAACAAAAAATACTACCTACACATGTACATCTATCAGTTTTCTCATAGATAACAAATTTCATGCTATTCTAGGGATGTACAACACACCATTAATCATTTTTATTCTACATCAGGAAACCTGATTTTAACTTTACCATGACCAACAATATTTAAATAAGAATCATCACCCAAGTACACCTTACCTCCATCAAATTCTTCATATTCAGAAAACCAATATGTATTAAAAGTCATATGGAAATATGCATCTGATTCAATTAACCATACCATCATTCCCTACATGAGTTTCCAAAGCTGAAATGAATGCATCACCATCTTTCTTCTCGAACTCAGAATCAGTCAAAATTCTTATTTTTCATCTTGTTTGCAGTCCTTACAAATATGTCCAAGCTTACCACAATTCCAGCAAATAACTTTGGACTTTCCAAGAGATTTGGATCTCCCCTTGGACTTGGATTTATCATGTTTCTCATTCTTCTTACCTTTTTTCTTAGATCTTCCATGAACATTTAGGGCCTCATTGGCACTAATGGATACATTCCTCCTCATCTCTTCAAAAAGAAAAGAACCCGAAACATCTTTAGTTTTCAATATAACATAAGTACTCCTAATAGCCATAACAAGATAACCCCACAAATTAGGCAAAAAACAAAGTAGGATCTATCATTTCTCCTCCTCATCCATTTTGACACCAACTAATGCCAACTAAGACACCAACATATTGAATACTTCTAGGTGGTATGCAATTCATCCAACCTCTTCCATTCTCAATGAATATAATTTCTTCCTCAAGAAAATATTGTTCACTAAATATTTGGCTTGATACATCTCTCCAAGATTCTTCCATAGTTTTTTGTGAAAAGGTCTCTTCATGGACATTGATTAAAATAAAGTATGTCAAGCACAATATGATTAGACCCTTGGATTTATGGTCCATAACATCATATTTTGCAACCTGAGTAGGATTTGCAGGCCTTGAAACATTCTCATCAACATCCCATAGATCTCGATCTATCAACAGATCCTCAATCTTCAACTTCCACATTTCAAAATTATTTCTAGAAAATTTATCTACCTCTATTCTCCTTG
Source organism: Sequoiadendron giganteum (assembly GCA_007115665.2). Taxonomy (NCBI): domain Eukaryota; kingdom Viridiplantae; phylum Streptophyta; class Pinopsida; order Cupressales; family Cupressaceae; genus Sequoiadendron; species Sequoiadendron giganteum. The sequence goes on along the minus strand of CM021103.1, from coordinate 572,841,186 downwards.
ATGAACTTGTCATCTGAAAATTCTTGCAACAAGGTCACAAAGTGTCTTCTACACAAGCTCCCACTCAAATCTAGATTAGTTCAAAAAATCCAATAGCCCACAACTGAAACCAAAGGTGATCAAGCTTTGATACCACTTGTAAGGAACCTAAGGTAGGGAAACAACTTCCTAGACTAATCTTGAGAGGAGGATGATACAAAACTTTACAAATCTTTAACATTTACATAAACTTAAACAAAAATAAACATATATATCATGCATACCACAACACAATGATTTATGTGGTGAAATCCCTTTGAGGAGAAAAAACCCACTCCAAAAGTCACCCAATATATTATTCAAAAATCACAAAGATTATAATATACTTGCAGAACAAGCTTCTCACATGAGTATCACCAACCCAAGATCTAGAGGCAACATGACCACTATCAGACTCTTAGAATACATCACAATACACAACTGTAATACAAGACCCTCATAAATTAGGGTTGTCTTCTAGGGAAAGTCAAGCTAATATGTAATTGCAAGGTTGAGACACATTTTCCCAACATGAATGAGAGTGTGATTGTGAAAAGTGTGAAGTGTGATGGTGGCAAAGGATGAAGTGTGTAAAGTCAGTTTTTTGAGCTTAATTGGAACTATATCTTCAGCATGGTGTAGATGCATTGTTAGTAGTTCAAAATCTTGCATGGACCATTGTTCTATTCTCTTTTATATTCTAGAAAATGAGTCCTTTGGGCAATGATCCTTGGCAGTGAGTCTTTCTTTCTGGACAATGAGTCCTTCAACCTATAATCCATTGTAATTGGTTATAATATATTGTGAGCTAATCCTCACCGTGGTTTTCCGCTTTCAAGGATTTTCCACATAAATCTATTGTTCTTGTGTTGAATGTTGTGATACATGCTTTAATTGTTCCATTCCATTTTTGCATGAATGAGATGTTTTTAATGCACTTTTATGTTAATGAATTTCAAGGAATACTGATTCAACCCCCTCTAAGTATTCTGAGTGTTTAATAGAAAATCCTATTTAAATTTATTTTCTATGTTGATGAATTAATCATCATAGGGGATTCCACCAATTTGATTAATTGTCTAAAGTAAATGAAGTCTTTTGAGATGAATATCTCGGGTTTGTTACATTAAATCTACAAATTTTATAGGTTTATAATGAGATGTTATTAATTAATCCAAACATGCTAAGGACATTCTATTTTTTTTAACATAGAAAATTGTAAGCCTTGGAATGTCAAAAAATGTCACCCTTAAAAATTTCACATTATGTTTTGGCCCCCTAAATTATTGGACCTAATTAAGCTCCTAATTTCCTAATATGTGCATTCCAAAGCCTATTTTTACCCTTTTCTAAAGGATTGCAATCATTGAATAAATGCAAATAGTTAATGTTTTGATCTTGACACTTAATGTACTAGAAGATAGGGCTAGGACCCATACACCCATGGGTGTATGGGTCCCCCTATCTTTCCAAGGATTAATTTTTAATATGTTGTTGGTTGCATTTTAACGTTTGGAATTCAAATTTCAAATGTTGGCTTTTAGAATCTATTTTTAATTAGTACAATTGCATATAAATACCTAGTCATTTTATCATTTGAAACCTAAGGATCACTAAGCATATTCATGAGTAAATACTATCATCAAGAGTAGATCAAGATCAACATTTCAAAGTATTACAAGAACAATTCAAGATCCAAAATCATGTCAAAGTTTATGTTTGTTCATTTTCATGTTTTGTGAAGACTAACCTTTGTTGTAGGTCTTCAAAGCATTCAATCATTCAAACAAGAAAGATCCAAATCCTTGAGGTGATTTGTATGACTTTAGTCCTTTAAGAAAATCATTAAAGGGTGGTGAGTTATAAACTTTGTGATTTCATCATTCCTTCCTTTCAATTATCATTCCTATCATTGACATTGGCATTGTGGAAGTGGAAACACTTACATGGAGTTTGACTGAAGAAAGCCCCTAAATGGCCCAATATTTTCTCCCTCTTTGAATGTGTAGTTTATAGGTTTGAAGAGGATTGAGGAAGGATTCAAGGAAAATTCTCCATTGTTGCATTCAAAGCCTTAAAAGTTTTCAAGCCTCAAAAACTCATTACAAAATTTACTAACAACATTCTGATAACTTTGCAATCGAGAATCAAAAGATCAAATCCAGCATTAGAGGACCCCAAAATCAGTTTTAGGACCCCCCATTAGGGACCCATATGCCCCTAGGCATTTGTGTCATCCTTTGCATGTTGGATCCAAATTTTTATAATAAGTGCAAAATATCCAGTACTTCTCATATTTTCTTGTAGTTTACTATTTTTATCTGTTCATTTTCCAAATATTGCATTTATCATATTAGGTCATATATGATAAATGCAATATTTGGAAAATGAACTAACAACATTCTGATAACTCTACAATTGAGAATCAAAAGATCAAATCTAGAATTAGAGGACCCCCAAATCAGTTTTAGGGCCCCCCATCAGGGACCCATATGCCCCTGGGAATCTATGTCATCCTTTGTATTTTGGATCCAACTTTTTATAACAAGTGCACATTATCCTGTACTTCTCATATTTGCTTGCAATTTACTATTTTTATTTGTTCATTTTCCAAATATTGCATTTATCATATTAGGTCATATAGCTCAATTAGGCTAATCATTTAAAATAATTTCCCATTCATCTTCAAGTCCCTAAGAGTGTAGATCCAAGTCTGATTGGCTCAGCTTTATGGTTGATAGTCAATCTATTCACCTTGTTGATACGCATTCAAATGTAACTTCGAAAAAGGTCCCACAAAATCAACCTTAGGTTTATGCAATAAACATAAAAGGTTCTCCTTTTTCTACATTACATTTTGGTGAACCTGACATATTAACATCATAGCTTTTTGATTTGGTAGTATTTCAAACCCTAGATCTAGGTTTTGCATCATGTTATCTTGCATTCTCATTTAGGGTTTCATATTTGTATCATAAAAGTCACAAAATTCCAAATAAATTGCATCTATATTGCATCACAACTTGCATTAGGGCATGTTTTAGTCATTTAGATCATATTTTCATTTCAAAATTGCATTTATAAAAGTATCATTTTGTTCCAAAATTTCCATACACTTGCATTTGCATTAATGTATTAGAAATTTTTTAAAAAATAATCATTGTCAAACCTATTTGTAGATAGGAACAATGACTTAGACATTCAATTTTTTAGTTTTCAAAACCCTAAACAAGGATTTAGATGCCCTTGGGTGACCTTGTCCTTATACAGGTGCATCAACAATATTTTTCACACTTGTCTATTTCTATCTACCTAGTTTGTCTATACTTGCAGATCCCTGTTTGAAATTCATAACTACATATTCTAAGGAATTTTGTATCTAGTTCATTTGGTGAAAGAAAGTGAATTGTTTTTGTTCAAAAAATTGTATTCAAAAGTCATCATTTCTAGGTCTTTTCATCTTGTAATCAATGAATTATTACATTTCAGGTTTGAAATTTGCATTCAAACTTGTTTAAACATCTTCAATATCCTTGTATACTTGCATTTTACATCAATTTGGGATACATTAAGAAAATTCTAAAAATTTAGGTATTGTTCTAACTATTTGCAAGTAGAATCAACATTCTTAAATGGTGTAGTACACACAATCAAACTTGGAAATTTCAGAATCCCTAACCAAGACCCAAACACCCTTGGGTGACCCCATCCTGCTTGTCTTGGCCAAATAAAATTTCTTTGATATCTTTTTTACTATGTTCCATGTTTGCTTCTACTGTCTAATTCTTATTTTTGTCTATTTTTTATGTCTATTTGTCACTCTAGTGTTCATCTTGGGTAAACTTAAGTGTTTTGGAACTTGTATAAGTTTCACAACTGTGTGTCATATTGCCAATACTTTAGTGAGACGTTCTAGACTTATGGCATCCCATGCTATATTTACACCCACTATGGATTATGAGTCTTTTAACTCTTTCATGATAAGTGTTTTCAATACTCGACCCATTTTGGAATTTATTCCTAATGTTACCATTCTAATGACAACATTACAAACACCAACCTTTACAGATGTTGAAACTATGGTTGCCAATGTTCTCAAAGATAAATTTCAAAAATTAAATGACTTAGAGGGACTTCAAGACTATGTAAGTATTGAATCTCTAGCTGGTATTGCTATCCCTATGCTAGAAAACATGATAAATTAATTGGTGATGCCCATCGATTAGAGGTTTTGTGTGGTCTAGCTCATATAATTGATAAAAACATCCCTATTTTAGCTATTTGTGCTCAAACATTGATGAACATTCCAAATCAAGGAGGAAGTCAAGTCTCCCTCCCTACCCATAGCCTCTGTTCCTACATATATAATTCCAACTATTGCTTCAACAATATAACCAAGCATTGGCATAACTTCAACAATAGGTCTTTCCACTAGAAATCCTTATGGTTTTGGATCTTCACATGTCACACCTCAAGTTCCATCCCCACTCATAGATTTGAAACATAGTAGCCGACCTAACACATACACACTTCCACCATATTCACCTCATTCCCAAAACATGTCAAGCAATGACTCTACCATAAACCAACTCTTGAAAATGTGACATCACTTCAATAAAAACTCTCAACAAAGAACCAAAACCAAAATGGACAACTATCACAATATACAAAAGGATCCCATTGTCACTTGAAATATTGAAAGTATAAATGCCAATAAATATACAAATATCCCAATTTGATAAGTATGATAGCATAAAGGACCCTAGAAATCACATATCAACATATACTGCCATGTGTAGTGACTTTATAAATTTGACGATAAGATCCTATCTAAACTTTTCTCCTAGTCATTGAAAGATATGGCCTCATAATGGTTTTATTCATTACCTAATAACTCAATCCACTCATTTAATGAGCTTTTTGATGCTTTCGTCAATAATTTTCAAGCCAACATTGGTCCAAGATCAACATAACTAATTTAATGTGATACAAAAAAAGGCAAGGTGGAAAGGTCACAGATTTCATAAGTTGCTATCAGTTGATATTATCACAAGTTAATCTAAATCTTCTTGATGTGGATATTTGAAGAATGATCATTGAAAACTTGTAAACTGGCATAAGGGGTAGGGTCTTATTAATGAATTTTTCATCCTTTATACATTTTTGTATGGTGCTTCATGATTATCAAAATCGATTAGTAAGTATGAAGAGGCATCTTCATCAGCTCATGTTGAAAAATATGAACCCATACCCCATAACATCTACCAACCATTTAAGAAGAAAAATAAGAACTTCATAAAGATAAATCCATCCCAAAAAACTAATCATGTTGAGCCTCAATTTGCTACCAAAATTTCAACCCCATACCAATTTAGAGAAAAATATAGAGCTCTATCAAATCCAAAGGCTTGGAGAACTTCCTGCAAGAAGGCCCATCTACCCTGTCATAAGCCTTAGCCATATCAATTTTGATGAACATGGATTTATCCTTGGAAGTCACCATAGCATGAACAGCCTTGATAGCAATCACAACCTTATCTAGAATTTTCCTTCCAACAAAAAAACCACCTTATTCTTTTGAAATCAAAGAGTGGAGCGAAGGTTTTAGTCTCTCAATAATCAATTTAGTAATAATTTTGTAAACCACATTACATAGAGTAATAGGTTTGAAGTGATCTAGAAAATTGGCTCCTTCCTTTTTGGGAATAAGATCCAAAATAGTAGAATTCAAATCACATAACATTTTCTTATTGTTGTACGACTCTTGAACCACCTCAAGGAGGTCCAAATTGATAATTTACCAAAACTCCTAGAAGAATTTAATAGGAAAGTCATTCGGGCCAGGGGCTTTATCTTTTTTGATTTGGAACACAACCTCTTCTAATTCTCACAATGAGATAGGGAACATGAGGTCCACATTCATCTCAATACAAACTAAGGAGGGAATATAATCTAAAATAAGGTTATCCTCACCACAAGTAATAATAGTGTCCTCAATAAATAGATTTGAAAAGAAATGAGAAGCCTCCCTAGAAATCTCACCCCTAGAAGAAAGTTGCACCCCCTTCGATGACACCAGAGGGTGAATAATATTCCCAATCCTTCTAGCCTTAACAAAATTATGGAAAAAGTCAGTATTATGATCCCCTTCCTAAAGCCAATCCACTCAAGACTTTTTCTTCCAGAAGATCTCCTCATGCAACTCCCATTCCTTGAGTTCCTTCATAGCAGCATTCTCCTTTTTAAGCAAATCATTTGTAAGACCATCATCTTAGATCTAGTGAGTGATAGTGTCTAACCCAACTTGAGCCAACATTTTTTGAATTGAAGGTTTCCAAAGCATTACCTATTCCACCTCTTGAGTCTATACTTCCCATACTGAAGTCTCTTGGAAAAGGAGTACATAGCCCTACCATGATTAGGCTTCCCTTGGAGCCACCGACCACTCATAAGATCATGGAGAGAGAGGTATTACAACTACATTAGTTGTAACTTAAAGGACAAGTTCCTAGAAGCTCTAAAAGAAACAACAAAAACCTAATTGGTCAATGATCATACCCCTTCCAATCCAAAATCTCAAAATTGGCGGTTCACCTATTTGCAGCCCAAAAGAAAGAGATAAGAAATATTTCAAGCCTCTCAGAGATAGCATTATCACCACACCTCCTATTATTCCAAATGAAAATCCCATTACTTTGCTTCACATCAACTAAATTTAGGAGCTTTATATTATCCCTGAGAAGGCTAGCAGACAAATCTAACCTGGCATTCCTACCACATTTTTCCTCAAGGAAAACAACTACATTAAAGTCTGCAGGCACAACCCATGAAAGTAAGGGAGCCAAAGACAAAATATATCTAACATGAGAGCATAACTGAGCTTTATCAATAAGATCAAAAGGAGCATAAATATTGGTAAAGAGGCGGATTTCACATGAATTCAAACTATAAGCAATCACAAACATAGAAGAGTGACTCGAAATCCACCAAAGATTGATAATCTTCCTCGGATCCCAGAAGCAAGCCACACCACCAAAATTTCCATGAGCCCTAATACATTAACATGAACCCTAAGACTAGACATAAGGGGCTCTATTCAACATGTAGTCCATGGATAAATTAGTTTCCTAAAAAAGATAATAAACACTAATCATATCACGAATAGCCTTTTGTCGAGGGATGTTATTCATACCCCTCGGATTCCATGAAATAACAATCATTTCTGAGAGTGGGAAAACTAGGAGTCAATAGTCTTCACTAAACCTTATTCCACCAGATTCTCACTAGTTAATTTAACCTTCTCTAGGTCCTTGCGACCCACCTTAGAAGCCTTCTCCAGAGGTCCCTTTTTAAGATATTTCAGTTGCAAACCCAGAACTTGTAGGGTCTCATTATTCTTACTAGCATCTAGAGCCTCCCTTGCTTGAGAAGGAATTGATTCCTCCAAGGTACCCACCCCTTGCAATACCAAAGGCCCACTTGGTTCAAGTTCAACTAAAATATAAGATGGCATATCCATAGCCATATGCTCAACCTATGCTTCCTACAAAGGAAATTTCAAAAGGTCATTCTCTTTATCCCTTGACAAATACACACCCAAAGATCCAACACCAATTGACAACTCAAACAAAATTCCCTCCTCTTAATCCAAGTCCTCTAGAGCATCAAACTGATCAAGGACCACATCGTATTGCTTATCCTTCAAGGTTCTCTTCAAACCTCTCCCTTTATTGTTAGGCTTGATTGGGATGAAACCCTCCTTGTCTACCACATCAACAACCATAGGAGCCTTCCCTTTATCATTCTTAAGATTCGAGGTAGGGTTCGAGCTAGTCACCCCAGTCGTCGATTGAATCAATAGAAATTCCTTTGCAAGTTCCCATGCTCATTAAAAAAATGGCATTTGAATGGAAGAGATTCATAGTCTAGTTGTTGAACCAAGAATCTGATCCAAGGCATAATTCCAGAGAATCTGGCAAAGGGTTATTTAAATCTAATTTGAGAAAAACACGAGCATAAATAATTACTTGTTTGTCCAATGTTTTTTGAGCTGATCCAATTGGCTTGCCAAGAAGTAGAGCAATCATATGCAGGATGTTGATATGCCAAAAATTCAATGGGATTCATGGGAGATGAACCTAGACAAGAACTCATGTAGGGAGCTCCTTCACCAAATTGAAACCCACATGCCAAGGTTTCATGAAAAGTCCAACCTAATAAAAAAAAAAAGGTCCACCTTTAAAATTCTTAATTTGGTCTTCCATGCATGTAAACACAACAATGAAATAATTAGTGGTAGCCAACTTTATTTCCATATCACCCTTAGGGTTCCAAAACTGGAAATGAGAGATAAATCCCCATGGATTTACAAATGAGTGTATGATTGCTCCAATAGGTGACATCCTTTGTAATGAACTTCAACTAGATCACCAAAACGAGATGCTCATGGCATATCTCTAAACATCCATTCACTTTCTAAGCCTAGGTAAGCCCCTTGAAAAAGAAGAATCAACACTAATCGAAATATTGTTATGGAGCCCCATAAACTTTGCATGCGAAGAGGAAGATGGATATGCATGATACATCCCTCTGAAGAAGATAAAAACCAAAGAAAAATTATAAGGCAAGTAGCAAAACCCACCAAACTCCAAAACATAACCAAGAAAAGAAAAAAAAGAACCCCCACATAGCATATCAACACACCTTTTGCACACTATGCCACACTCTACCCAACCCAATCCACACTGAATCACCCACACTTCAACCCCCACGTAGGCACAAAAATTCCCAAACCAAACCACATGAGATGAAGCTCCCCCCTTGACACCACACAAGCACAAAGAGGGGCAAGCATGCAACGGCCAGCTATAGCCAACCGCTCCATGCATAGGCCCACACCAAGGAGACCATCTACCACCTCCATCCTCCCCACAAAACTTGGTCCATATTCAATGGTGACATCATATTGATATTAGCTAACACCTTGAATTATTTTTCCCCCCTTCACCTATGTTAGTTTGATTTTTAAAGCCTATTTTCAAAGGCTTCATTCTTTCTTGTATGAGATCCTATTTCAAGGTAGTTTTCTTAAAATGAGGCACAATTTCATTTTACTTTTGAAGGTGTAAGTGATATTCAATTTGGACTTCTATTTTTTTAGAATTATAGATGTTTTAGTGAACTAAATGTTATGTTCTCATTTAAGGTGCAATTTATTCAAGTGCATATTTTCTGCATACATTATATTGGTTTCTTCTATTTCCTCTCATCTTATAATAGATTCATCTTTTCAACATGTGCTCATTTTTTTCCATTGTAAGAATATATTAATACACTTCTTGATATGTAAATGTATTGAGAGAAAATGCCAGATAATGTACTTGTACTTTTAACAATCTTGCACATAAGGTTGTTTCATTATTGTATTCACACTACTTTATAAAGTCACATGTGGGGTTTGTTGTGTTCACTTCATAAATTTTAATCATAACCTTATTTAATTTTATAAGTGTGTGCCTTATTTTTACACACGATTTATAGAAATTTTCATGAGGGTAATCATTTTTTTGTTGCAAGTAATATCTTGTGTATATTTTTATATTGCTTCATCTTCTTGGACTACATTGTGACAAAATTTTCATGGAGTTCTCCTAACTCTCACTTCTCCAAATAATGGGGGGCTATCATATTTTGGTATGAATGCTCTCATGGTTTCCTTTTGAAGAAATATATGTATATAGATATTATTACTATATACTATGTAGATATAGTGGCTAGTTACCCATGCATTTTAGTGAGATGGAACACATAATATAAGACACTCTTGCATTCCTATTTATAGATGCAAACTTCCATATTCAATTGATCAATATTCTTGAGGCTAATGGAACATATATTTTTGACTTGTAGTATATTAGGTTGAATTGTATCATCTATACATGGGTTGACTAGTCTCATTGGGTTCACTCATGTAGATTGATGTCTTTGTTGGAGTGAAAAAGACACTAAGAGGGGGGGGTGAATCAGTGTCATGAATTGATTTGACAAATTTTACTAAAACTGAAACAAAACATATTTATGCTCTCATTTATCAATGATTAACTCATCCATATATTGAATGCAATCACATATAACTGAAATGAGAAGTATGGCAGTGAAACATTGCATAATAAAGCATTCACACAATAAATTAGAGGAACCATAGATGAGCAAAGTGACACAAGATATGTCGAGTGGAAAACCCTCTTGGGGTAGAAAAACCACTCCTAAATTGCTTCCTTTTTAGGCTTATATTAAAACAACCACTTTTAGCAATGCCTTATAGGCTGATTTATGAGCACCAACTCAAGGAGCACCAACCCCTTTTGTGTTTATAGAAATTACAATTATATAGAGGGTCTCTCTGTTTCTTTTTTCTCACAAGTGCCTCTCAATAATTAATACCTACATCCTCAAGGTTCAGAGTTCAACCTTTAGAATTCTAGTCATTGTCTCATCTTAAGACAGCTTGTACTGATCTATTTTTTGTTTTAGGTATACAATCTCATAATAATACATGTTTTCCAGTATAGACAATACAATGGTTGTGTTTCACACACTTTTTCTCAGTCATTTCTCACACTACAAAAAATAGGGATTAAAACTCTCTTTTTTTCTTCTGACTGATATATCTGAAAATTACTAGCAATGCAACTAAAACATTTGTGAATATTTTATCAAATGAGTTATTTTCAATATGTCAAAACGCTGTTGAATTTTTTGTGCTAGGTATAACCAGAGATTCAGAGAAGTATCGAAAAATAGAAGATTGCTTTTGGCAGAAAGGTCAAGAAAATGTATTTTGAGAAAGAGGACTCTGAACCCTGACCACACAAGGAATTTGCACCATCAACACTATCTAAAAAAGAATCAAAATAATGAATGCACCAATCAACATATTCAGATCTAAGGGATTTCAATGGAATAAAAATATCATTGAATGCCACTGCTACATAATGTAACTGAACCCTCATTATTGTGCATCAAGTGACCAAGAACAACTAATACTTTGAATCCATGATTATAAGGACATATTTCTCAAAAATGCATGATTACCCACCAACCGAAAAACACAACCCCTCATAGCAGAACCAAATAGAAATGATATTCTATCAAGGTATCAATTTCTACTTAGGTAACTGAAATCTTGTCATGCTTTGCATGAAACCAATCGAGCATATTTAAATTTGAAACATAAAAAGGTAACTTCCTTACGTTTTTTAAACTGAAAGCTTTCATCAAATATGGAATGATAATACCTAGTCGAGCAGCAAGCGAATCAAGTAAATACCAGTAAAATTTTATATATGCCTGGGTCTCAACTTGCCTTATTCCATCCTTGATAGTGCCCACCTGGCAGCAGCTTTTCATACACTGTTAAACGCCAATCATGCTAACAAAAAAGCAATGAACAAATTCACAGTAGAGAGGAGACATTTAGCAGTAGTTACAAATCCTTTCATGGCAGCGGTGTGGCTAGGGTTTACACCCTTAGTGAAATGAAAAAATCAATAAGGAAAGCCCTAGTCTTTCTTCAAGACATTCGATGCCCCAAGCCAAAACATAATCATGTTTGAAGTCCAAAAGGACTAAATACATAAGTAAAGACATCATAATGCATTCTAAAATCTTCGGTCAAGCAAATGCCAAGTATGTCAACAATCTCATTACCTCTGGAATGCATACAGATCATTGATCAATTTCATCATAGCACAAACTTTCATCGATGACTGATGATCAAACAAAGAAAATTTCAACACCATTATACCCTTAATAATTTGTCATGACCTCTTAATACAAATTTTGACCACCTTATCAATTATTGTTACCAAGAGTTCAAAGCCATGTCACTTTCATAGTGGCTTTTAAATAATTAATTCTGCATACCTGTTGTCAGCCCTAAGGCCTACTAAATCAACAAATATAAGACCCGATCCAAAAAAGACTTCTTTCTAAGTCATGTTCAAATGAAAGTGAGCCGAGAGTAATGCTTCAAGACAACATTATAACAATTTCCATGTTAATACCTTTTCCTAAAAAAGATGCCAATTGATATCAACTTATCATATTCCCATGAAAAGAATATCAAAAATATCAAATGTTTAAGGAAACCTGATAGGGTTTTCTTAATATTAAATGCCAATTCCAATTATGATTCCAAAACCAAGTTGCTTATAAGCATTACCTGTATGAGGCTGAAAAGAAAACACAACTATGATGTTGTTCAAAACCTTATCAATGCCATGTAACCATAGAAATTTGAACATGCCAATACCATATAAACCTGTAGATCACCCTAGCACAGTATAGCTCAAAATGTCAAACCTGTCAAACTAGAACTATGCCACTTGAAAATAGAATCATAATCCTATAAACAAAATGCCTTGTAATCTGCACATGGAGTCAAGAGATCAGTGCCATCAAAATCATCATCACAATGTCAAAGCCAAAACCAAGTATGCCAAGACAGAATATAAACAAGATTGCCAACCATCTGAATGTAAACTATGCAACTGATAATCAATCACCAAGATGCCAATCTGAAACACAATTTTGACATCAAGGACAAATACCAAAAGAGAATTTCAATAGTGTCATCTATATTTTTTTCTATCAAATTGTTTATACATTATTTAACTAGTGTCAATAGAATTTATGTAAAATTAGGTTTCTTTGATCTTGAATTTCTTCCTAATTCTAAAGGAATATCTTCAATTTCAACACTACAATAATCATTTTTTGCAATTATTTGCAACTTTTTTATGCTATAGTGGTTTTCTTTGTGTTTATACACTTTTTCGAATAGTTTTTGGAGGCTTCTTATTCCTTCAAATGTTCTATCTCCTATGGAGGGGATATTTATTATACTTATGATGGAAGCAATCTTTAGGGGGGTCATGTTGAGTCATTTCCCTCAATTTTTTATGTTTCTCTTTTTTAGAGAGGTGTATTTTTTCCTTTACTCTTTTTATGAGATATTTATTTGTACATGGGTACTTAACATGATATTGTAGTTAGGGCCCATTCTTGAAACTTTGTGTTTTTTATCATTCACCCTAACTTGCATTTAAAGGTGGGTGTTGGTGTGAATAGAGTATACTACCTAACTAGTCTCATTTTAGGAACTATACACACCTAGTTACTTATGATTAATTAGTTCATTTACTTTTTTGTGTCTCATATCATAGGATTAAGTACACCTATTATGATCTTAGTTTTTCTTAGGGATTTATCTAGGGTTTTATCTTTTTTTTATTAGTAAATATATGTGTATTGATTATAAAATAGAATATTACATTTCAACTCAGATTTCTATCAAAAAATCACAAACCACCCCAGAACCACCCACCTACAGTCTAGACCTATCATAGCCCGATGTAGCCATCAAATCAAATGATTCAAAATTATACACCTTTATCAGAACCTTATGCAACAACCATCCCACACACCCTAGAAACCCATACATTCACCAAAAGGGCCAAGTATTTAAATACAAAACTAAAGATTAACCATCCAGTCAGTCCACCATTAACACTTCGTCGACAACTAGAAAGTATTTGAAGATACGGTGCTATTCCACCCACTAGACGCTTCCAAATAGAGATAATGCTTAAGTAAAATCAATCCACACCTTGCCTATTTGTGATGCCATTGAAACTCCTCACCCTTGATATCCAAAATGAAAGGATACAATTTGACTTGTTCACCAGAAATTAGAGCACAATGCAGGTCGTGAGGCCGCGACATCCCAACACCTAGCACCACAATGATAATGACATCCATAGCTCCCTCCAAAAGGTTATCACAAACTAGCTTCCTCGCCATGAGCATCACCATGGCCCTCAATGCCTCCAGGTCTAAAAGTACTACAAGAAATCTTATCGCAATGTCTACATTCGTTTTCCTTCTCTCCCCCATGTTCATGAAATCTTTGCCCAAAAGAACTTCCACCACTCCCAGCACTAATTCATCCCACACCTTGAACACAATCTTAAGTTGTCCATGTCATATTCTCCCATAAAATGCCCATAGTTTCCTACTAGACATTAGACTAATTGGAGACCCCATCATTTTTGTTGGTGAGAATGAGGGACACCGAAAGCCTTAAGGAAATTTAACTTTGATTCTATCCTAGACATCCCATCATCTATTAATTCCCATGCCACCAAGTCCTTCAGCAGGTTTTCCCATTAATGAGGTCAAATAGAAGACCTATGCATTCCCCTCGCCACCCTCGTGCATTTAATTCTCATTGACACCTAGCCATGCACGCACCAACCAAGCCTATGTCATCATCCATTCCCATGACGACACCAAGTCCAAACCCACCCACTTGGCAGCCATGAACTAGGGTTTTATCTTTTACTATATAGCAAGATCATATTATTTTTTTGTTATCTTTCACAATTATGTATTCATTATTTTATAACAATATAGCAAGTATTTATATTGCATCTCTCTTCTAGAAGATATTTTGTATTGTTGGTTATTCTTTCCTCTATGAATTAATACATTTCTCCAACATTGGTGGTGTCCTAAAGTGAATATTCCTTTCATAAATGGTTTCCTTCTATAACTGTTAACAATGAACAATTGACTCACTCAAGAAGTGGATGTCATGATATTCATATAAATGAGCCCATCTAGTTATATAAATTTCTTTTAGTGGATATAGATATATTTCAAAGGAAATCCCATTTGGTTGTAATGTATGTGTATTCAAAGTGTCATGCCAATATTTGACATAATTTTTGGAAGTACTTAGAGATGTGGTTTAGATAGTTTTTGGAGAATAAAATATCTAAGGCTAACTCTTTGGCTAATTCTTATGCCTCATTGTTAAAAAAATCCCCAATCTTTAGATCAACTTTGTCACTATATTAGCTAGATGGTTTTTATATTTGGAGTTAGCCAATAGAATATAATATACCATTGTGTAAAACTTTTAGTAGGCAAAGGATCTTTGATATAATAATTTCATTATGTTTTGGTCTATTATATCCTTTATTTGGATTCTAGTTGTGATTGTGGAGGAGGAATGCATTGGTACAATCATAATCAAGGAAATGTACATTCTTAGAGCCTTGAACAAGTTACTCTACTTTAGGGTTCTTTCCAACACTCTATCACTATGTGAGCTTGTAGCACTTTTGGATAAGAAGATAAGGAATTCTCTAGAGAAAGCATATCTAAGGAGTAATTCGCTCAATTAATTTAAGGATGAGTACAAACCATATTTCAAAGATTTAATAAACATGGGGGGAATCTTTAGAAAGTGGTAAGACTCTTTAAATATGATTAATACAACTAAAATTTTAATCATAGATTATGAAGAATAGATATTATATATGTGGAATACTATACAAAATAAATTGATGCTTGTGTATCTTACATGAATCTAGTCATAATACTTTATTGAAAATTTAGTGATTTGACAATTTCAAGTTATTATAAATCCTTAAAAGAGACACATACACTATTTTTTTTTAAGGAGTAGGTCCTTGAATTAATTCAAGCTTGGGAATTTAGGAGTTACAACCCCAAATTCAAATATTTAGTATGCATGAAAGAATCTTTAGAGAATAGAAACTTTTTATTTAAACATGATTGATACAACTAGAATTTTAGACATAGCTTATACGAAATTATAAATACTTTAATTGGAATGCCTCATAAAATGAACTAATGCCAACATATCTTACATAACTCGAGCAATAATACTTTATTGGAAGTTTAGTGATCAATAATTTCATGATATTGTAAATTCTTAAAAACGACACACTCTATAAGACTTATTTTTATACTAAATTGCTCTTTATTTTTTAAACTTGAATAGTTACATTGCAAATCATGGGTATGAATAAGGTTTACATTCAATAGTGGAAATTTTCTTATTTTAATGATTAAGGTCTATGAGTTTATCTATACATTTTTAGTGTTAATGATTAAATTGATATTACTAAGTGATGTAAAAATATCATTTCCAAGAAATTTTATGACAGTAATTCATCACACCTTATGGTTTGGAGTCCAATCAACTCCACCTAGATGTCAAATATACAATTATTAATAAATACCTCAAATAATTTGTATGAATTAGAGGGAATGCCTTGGGACAAAGAGAATTTATACAACAATACAAATGGAACATTATGATTAAGTGGTTTTTAATTAAATTATGTCATTTGTATCCATTATTGTAATATGTATTGTGCATAAATATTATCATCATGTTAGTTGGGGTCTACCCTTACAAGAATTTTTAACATGGATGGGTCCCATTAAAAAGAATAAGGTGTTGAATAGAATACCATGCGAGAATGATAAGTAATTGTGTAAATAGACAACAATAGTGATTGAAAGAGAATGTGAACATTGCTTGTTGGAAATAATATAGGAGTGAAATTTTATAACTCAAGTTTTTAATATTTCATAAGGAATCAAAATAAATTGTATGCATAAAAACCCAAATAGTTTTTGGATTATGTGCTACCAAAAACTATGAATCTAAGTCATTTAATGGGAAAGACGAGAAGAAATTAGTGACCAAAAGAAAGACCATAGAAACTAAGTGACCAAAAGATAGAACATAAATTAAATACAATGAAAAGAGAATGATATTTGGTCCATAAACTAAGAAAAGCATGATTATTATTCTCATAACTATAAACGATACCCAATAGTGCAATCTATAGAGACCTAGTTCAACTAGCAAACACGGCTAATGAAACTTATCAAGTATATCAGAACACACCTTGGTATCATAGAGATGGGGATCATATGCATTATTAACATCTAGAAAATGAGTAAATGCACTCATCTCAAGTTCAATAACATATTTTGATTCATTATTCACATCATCATCCAACTCAATGCAAAATATCTCAAGAGTAGGCTCAAGCAATTTATCATCAACAAGGACAGAAGAAGGACATCCCCATGCATTAGTAACTTCATGTGCAACATCAGTTGATATGTATGCTGACCCAAAAGTGAAAAACTCATTGTTAGCTAAATTTTGTCCATTAACAATCGAACAAGCATCTTTGTTTTCCTCCACAAAAATGTTTTCCTCTTGGGATGAAAACAAATCCATAGTCATAGTATGGAGACAGGGAACATCAACAAAAAACTCAATTTCATATTTACTAATATGAAATCCATCATTATCCGCACCATCAAGATCTACATATATGTTGCTTGTGGATTGATTACAATTTTTATTTTCATCCATACAACGAGGGGAATTTTCATCTTGACATACACCATTTTCACTTATGTGTATCATATTCTAATTTTCCTCAATAATACAATTGCTATTAACATCTTGATGCATTATATTTTGTGCATAGTCACATTGGGCTCCTTCAACACTCTTTATCCATTCAAGTACCTGATCAAAACTATGAGGTTTTAATTCTTTTGGAAAGGTACTCAATCCTGGCTCAAAGATTTCAAAAAATAAATCAATGCAAGTTGGATCTTCAAGTTTGAAATTTTTGGGGATCTCCAACAAGGCATCCAAAAATATTCAGAACAAATCACAAGGTGATTCATCCGTGTTCTTCTTCATATTAGACAACCCTTGAATAAAAGACATCTGATCAATTTTGCTAAAATCTTGTTGATATTCAATTTGGAAATGACCTCGATCAATGTGTTGGAGTGAAGGACAAGACGGGGTAATAGAAACATCATCATTTTGGTAATCAATTCCATTTTCTAGCCTATGTGTTTCATTTACATGAGGTGTGCTAGGGTAACCAACACTTGCAGCCATGTATCCTTTCATCATTGAATATTTCAAATTATTCTCAATATCCATGGCAATTTGATATGGCTGATGTAATGTTGTAGGCTCCTTATCTCTTAACAAATAACTCATTTCCTCATCAAATGCATCAAAATATATAATCAAACACACTGCATCATTTTTTCTCAATCTTTCAGGAATATCTTTTAAAGTTTTTGAAAATCTAAGATTGAAGGCTAGGACCAATTCATCTTCTTCCCTCTGGATGGTGTTAAATCTTTGTCTCACTGGGTATGGATTGATTCTTTCTCCAAATTTCTTAATAAATACTGCTATAAATTCATTCCATGAAGAGATAGAACACACTAGCAAATATGAAAACCAATCTCTAGCATCTTTCTTCAGAGATTGAACAAAGA
The DNA here is from genome assembly GCA_007115665.2 of Sequoiadendron giganteum. Lineage (NCBI taxonomy): Eukaryota > Viridiplantae > Streptophyta > Pinopsida > Cupressales > Cupressaceae > Sequoiadendron > Sequoiadendron giganteum. The sequence continues at coordinate 572,822,958 of CM021103.1, read as the reverse complement.
ACTTCATAACAACATCTTCATGATTTATCTCATAATCTCCCATCAAATCAGAAAATTCTTGCAGATGTTGAGATGCTAATTTTGATCTTGTTCCTTTGAACTTCAGCAAACATTTCCTAACTTCATTGGGAACAGGGTTTGGGAAACCTTGAATACCATTAAAATTCAATGGTCTATATCTTTCCACAAAGAAACTTCGTTGATGGCATGACAGGGGTTGCACACTCTTCATGTTTACATCATGCACCCCACAAGAGTGTATAATTGAATGATAAATTTTATTACACCCTTTTACAACTTTAAACATCAACTCTATTGCTGATTACCACCCTGTTTCATGATTTTATCATGATTTTAAATATAAACTGTGAACCCCTAAACCTGCAATTGCACAAGAACAACAAACAAATTAAGATGTTAGATCAAATGCAAACAAAAATGAAGGACTCCCCATGAAATCAATTTGCTAAAACTTAAACTAAGAAAATGAAGAACAAACTAAATAAATGAAAACAAATCCTAATTAAGTGAGCAAATTCATGATCCCATGGGGGAATTGGTGTTGATTGGTGTGTCAAAATAAACCCTTTCCCAACTCCTAAATTGCAATGTTGATGATGATGGATTGATCAAATCTCCATGATGAGATTTGAGCATAACTTAGCTAAGAATTGTGAAAAAGATGAAGTATGGAGTGATGTGCACAAAATTGGCTCTCAATGTTAAGAGAGTAACTTTGCATGAAATTGTGGATGAATAATGAGAAGCTAAGCCTTCCATTTATAGATTTGAATTTGGAAGAGAGATCAAGATTTGGGCAATGTGGGACTAGTTTTCACCCAATGGTTGAATTCCACTTGTCACCATGTGAATGGTTGATGGTTGTGCACATTTTGGCCAAAGTATCAATAAATGAAATTAGGTGGAATTTGAATTTGAAGAAATGACATGTGAGATGGAAAAAGGAATGAAATAAATGCCACTTGGCTTAATGCACAAGGACATGTAAGAGGAGTGAATGCCTTGTTGGATGTACAAGTCCACTTGGAGTTTTTGAATTCAAACTTGAGGGAATATTCCCTTTTGATGCCATGTGAGGGAAAATAGAGATTTAATAAATGAATTAAATCTATTTTCATGTGTAAGTTGCATTCTCTAGAGGATTTTAGTGATAGAGATTAACTTAATCAAGAATTTGATTAATTTAATGAGGGATTAGATGATTTGACAATTTTGACTTAAATTGATGAATTGATTTAAATCATAATTGAGAGGAAATGCTTAATATTATAAACGGTTTTGATTTATTTAAATAAGTTGGAAAAATTTTAGATTAAATCAAATAAGGTTTAATTAATTTAATTTAATAAGAGGACTTTAGATATTTTAATTAAATAAAATGATTTATTTAATTAAACAGAAATATAAGGTTAATTAAATTAAATTGATTAATTTAATCACTGGAGCAGAAAGATTTAATCAAATAAATAATTATTTTTTAAATTAAAGGACATAATATGATGAAATGTTGAGAGTGTTATTTAGGAGGAAATGTCGTTAGTAAACAGGATCAAGTGTGTCGAACCGAACTTGTACATTTTCCATGTCTACATTTTGCTCCTTTTTGAAGCAATGTACTTGTTGCATTGATTCAAAGAATAAACTGTTGTGATCAAAGTTCAAAATTTCTTGATTTTTCAGATGCCCCACTATTGCCCCAGTGAGAAGGATTATGCTAGTATATTGCCCCCTCGAGAGATCGGGCGGAAATGCTAATTTTTTTATCGATGTCACAATAAAATGTGAGAAGAGTGGTTCTATTGATCAAAGGACGAAAGATAATTCTTTGATGTAGACAAATCTGATGATGTATAGATAGTCATCAGCCATGGGTAGCCTCGTGTATATTTTGATATCTCACACCTACTTTAGATAGAAATGTTAGTAAAGATAGAAGAATGAGAAGAATAAGATGGATGGAAGGAGGATCCAACAAGCCTACATTATGATGCTGATGATGATTTTCTTACTAGGAGTTGGGATTTTCAAAGGGCCAAATACTTTATGTTTGATAACACACATAGGTACGATGCATCAAGGTATAAAGAACCAGGATGGCATTGTACCTAGTGTGATGGACTTTGACTCATCAATCAAATAGGATTATTCTTGTTCATACTTAGTATGCATACTTCATTCAAGATGTAGTTCAAACATTCTAAACATCTTGGGCCAAAACATAAGAAAGCAAGCTTTCTATGTGGTCAACAAGATATCTAAAACATCCTCTCCACAAACCAAACAAAGCATATGTGACTAAGTTATTTTATAAATGTATCCCACAAGCATAGTTGATAAAAGAGACAATGATCTCTGCCCCATTCCTTTCTCTCTAAACCTATTTTATTTAGGCATCATTGAGAGGTCCTTGGAATGAGCGCAAAATAAGATAAGCCAATAAAAGACCAAATAAAGTAAACCAACAAGCTAATGTTCTTCATACCGCTAGCCAAGACTAAACTACTGTGAGGTACCTGATGCTTATGTCCATCGTGGGAAGGTCGCATTCCTAGGACATGTGATCAGGGTTTTGATAGGATTGATTGGATGATAAGCTATTGATATTCTGAGTTGACCAACTTGCTTGCTTACTGACTTAGACTTTTGAGACTCTGACGATTAGGTGTTCACTTTTTGAACCTGTTAGACTTGCTTCAAATTGACTTACCAAAGGGTGAGAGCGATGACTGATTTTATTATGAGTGATGATCAGGGGTGAAAGCGAGATGAGATGGATGCACCATTTTGGATTTTTTAGATATTTTGAGGTTGTTTTTGGTATTTTCAAGATGTTTTGCAATTGTTTTTGGTATTTTCAAGATTTACGATGAAGGGACTAACTTAAAGACCTATCCTAGGGGTCTCGGGAGTTTATCCATAGATTAGCCTTGCCTATGTTATATACGCAAAGACCACGTAGTTCAACTGACGACAGACTTGACTCAATGATGAGATAGATGGGAAAATGGATTGCCATTTTATTGTGACAGATGCCTAAGGACTGACCTAACATGTCTCGAGGGATGATAAAAGATCAACCTTGCCTACATTCAAGCTCAGAGACGACATAGTTCAGACAAGGTGAAAGACTGATAATACTTGATGATAAAAAATTTGAAGATTTTTTTATACTTTCGACATGTTTTTGGATTTTTTGATGAAATTTTTGAATGTTTTTGGAGCCTTGGGAAGAGCACAAAAAATATACACAAATGTGATCCAGTGCCAGTTTCAAGGACATGCCCCCAGCATTAAGTGATAGACTACTTTAATAAAGGCAGGACAAACTAACCTTAGGAATATGCCAAGTAGTACTATGGTGGAATATGATATGGGCATCAGCTCAGGCTATGGTATGGATGCAAGCAGATGGGTGGATGGATGATTAATGAAATGTGATGGAATGGATGAGTGAGTCATGTAGATCCTGGTGGATGGGGAGTGCTTTATATACACTTGGTGTTTGTTTGTCAGGTTTTCACCAAGGTACTTGTCCAAAGCACCACCAAAGTGGTTTTCACTAGAGGATGATTTTTTTCTTTACTATTTTTCAATCCTTTTTCTGATTTTTTGGATTTTTGTATATTTTTTACTTTTTTGTTGTCACCAAGATGCTTGTTTGCAAGCTTTTCATCAAGGTGACCATTTTTTCAAGACTTTTTCTGATTGTTTTTGTATTTTTTGGTTCTATACCTTGCGAGTTCTTAGGCACAAAATTTTTTGAGATGGGAGTTGTTCAGAGGCTCTTGCAGAGGCTTGCCTTCTGGTGTTGCTAATTGATATACTCTTGATTTGTAGCTAGCTATGATGATGAAAGGTCCTAGCCAGTTGGGCTCGAATTTTCCTTTGGTCTCTAGATTTGGCACATTCTTTTGGTTCTCTTTCATCACAAGTTTGCTGATTTGGAAGGTGTGTTGCCTGATCCTCTTGTTGTAACTTTGTTTCAGGTGATTGTGGTAGACCGGTAGGTGATTTAGGGCATCCATGTGCCATTCATCTAGTAACTTGAGCTCATTAGACCTTGTGACCCTGTATTCCTCATCTTTGATGAGGTTTTGCAATGATATCCTTAGTGATGGGAGCTCGATCTCGATAGGGAGGATGGCTTCTGATCCATAGACCAAGCAAAATGGGGTGGCACCTGTTGGCATGCGGATGCTTGTGCAGTAGGCCCATAAGGTAGTATTCAACTACAGATGTCAATCACGACCAGAGTCATTGACTATTTTCTTGTGGATCTTTAGAATGGTTTTATTGGTAGCTTTTGTTTGGTCATTGCCTTATGGGTAATATGGTCTCGAAAAGCGATGTTGGATTTTGAATTTTTCACACAAGTCATAGACATCCTGATTCTTGAAAGGTGTCCCGTTATCAGAGATAATGGATTGAGGGACACCATATCGGAAAATGAGATAGTTTAGGATGAACTTGGATATCTACTTTCCGGTGATGTAGGTCATGGGAATTGCTTCGACCCACTTTGTGAACTATTTTGTGGTGATGATGATGAACTTGTGGCCGTTGGATGAGGTGGGTGTGATTTTACCTATGAGATCAAGCCCCCATTGGGAAAAGGGCCAAGGTGTAATAATACGATGTAATTCTTGAGCTAGTGCATGAATGAGGTCTTCATGCTGCTGGCACTGTAGACACCTTTTGACAAAGTCATGTGCCTCTCTTTCCATTGTCGACCAGTAGTACCCGGTTCTCAGCAACTTCTTGGCCAAGGTCATACCACTCGTGTGTGAACCGCAAGTGCCATTGTGTACCTTAGTCAAAGCAGTCAGGGCTTCCTTAGGTTTTAAGCAACGTAACAGGGTTTTCAACGTGATATCGACTGGGAGGACTCCTAGTCTCAGACAGGTGTAGATTTCATGATACCAAAGATCACTGGGACCAACGAGTTCACATGCATATTCCGACTATGGTACCTTGAAAGTGGGTACGAGAAGCTGCTCTACCAGGAATTCATGTTTCGATACATTGTGAGGGATATCTAGCAAGGATCCAATCATTTCCATTGCATCAGTCGCTCTGTTGTTTTCCCTTGGTACCTACTCAAAAGTGATATCAATAAAAGATTCTTTGAGGCTTTCTACTAGCTTCTTGTATGGTGTGAGCTTATCATCCTTAGTTTCGTATTTTCCATTGACTTGGTTGATAATAAGCTGTGAATCGCCGTAGACCTTTAATGCCATGATTCGCCATTGTGCCGCAATTTTGAGACCTATGGTTAAAGCCTCATACTCTACAATGTTGTTGGTACAGCGGAATGCCAACTTGTATGATCTTGGTATGCAATCCCCCTATGGGGTGATAAAGAATACACCAACTCCTGATCCATGTTGTGTGTGAGAACCATCAAAGTAGAGTTTCCAGTGATCGGCTATGCTGAGATTAAAGATGGATTCATCTAGAAATTCTGATATGAATGGATTATTTGCATAGATGGGAGCTTCTGACAGCTAGTCCACAATGACCTATCCTTTGATTGCCTTTTTCTTCACATACTCAATGTCATACTCTGACAATAGCCTGACCCATTTAGCCATCCTTCCTATGAGCATAGCTTTTGAGAGTAGGTACCTTTAAGGGATCTATTTTGGCGATGAGTTTGATTTTATGTGCTAGCATGTAGTGTCAGAATTTCTATGAAGCGAACACTACTGCTAGACAACTTTTCTAAATGAATGTGTAGTTTAACTCCTGGCCAACCATTGTTATTCTAATGTAATAGATTTCCCTTTCTATTCCATTCTCATCATGTTGTGCCAAAAGAGCACCCAAAGGTACTATTGTTGCTAAGATGTATAAGATCAATGGTTTTCCTGCAATGGGTGGCATCAATACGGGTGGTGTGAGCAGATATTCTTTGATTTTGCTAAATGCCTAATCACATTTTTCATCCCATTTGTATGCTACTCCCTTGTGGAGTAGATGTGAATAGGTAATTTGTTTGTCCGCCAATTGCGCTATGAACCTCCAGATGGACTAGAATCTGCCCTACAATCCTCTGAGTTGTTTTAGTGTTCTTGGTGCTTCCATATCGAGGATTTCCATAACCTTTGTAGGATCCACCTCTATTCCCCTCATCGACACTATGTATCCCAAGAGTTTCCCCGATTGTACCCCAAAGACACATTTCTTGGGGTTGAGCCTGACTTTGTACATCTCCAGTCTGTCAAATATGTCACTTAGGGTTGCTATGTGGTTTTGTCTCTTCTTTGATTTTTCTAGTATGTCATCCACATAATCTTCAATGGTTTTGTGTATCATGTCATGGAAGATTAGTGTCAGGGCCCTATGATATGTAGCCCCTGTATTTTTTAGCCCAAATGGCATCATATTCCAGTAGTAGGTGCCCTATGGACATGTAAAAGTTGTCTTATGTTGGTCTTCTTTTGCAATCATTATCTGGTTGTACCCCAAAATTCCATCCATCAGTGATAGCATCTCATGTCCGACTATCATATCCACTATCATATCAATGTCAGGTAGTGGAAAATCATCCTTAGGACATGCTTTGTTGAGGTCTATGAAGTCTATGCAGATACAGATGCCCTCATTTGGTTTTGAGACCAGTACAAGGCTGGATAACCATTCTAGATAGTCAATCGGGCATATGAAGCCAACATCTAGGAGCTTTTATAACTCTATCTTGACTAGCAAGGCTATCTGGGGATGCATTTTTCTTAGCTTTTGTCTAACCGGCTTCGCTCTAGGGTAAACAGCTAAATGATGAACCACCACTTCTGGATCCTGACCTGGCATGTCTGCATAGGTCCATGCAAACTTTACCTTCCTTTCTTTCAGAAATGATGCTAGCAGTTCTTGCTTCTCTGCTAGGAGAGACTTGGTGTAGAAAGTGATTTGTGGTGTCATCTTTGTTCCCAAGTTAACAGGAATACACTGCTCTGCTAGGACTATTGATTTTTCTTGATGTAGTGTAGTAGGGGGGAGATTGAATCCTTCATCCTCTGATGCCTCATAGAGGTTTTCACCATTGGATGCATCCTTTATTTTTATTGTTCTATGGTTAGAGAGTACCACAATGTGGTTTTCCTCAATAACTCTGAGCTTATTCTCATTCTTTTTCTTTTGCGACTGAAGGACTCAATCGTCTCCCCATAATATGTCTGGGTGTCTAAAGTGATGTCGAAACCTGCCTTTTGATCCCCACATGGAATTGTATCCCTTAGTCCCATGAATTTTAAGAGAGCCTCATCGTTTTCGAATGAGTCTAGAATTGGCAGTCCTCATTGGTCACGATCGATGAGTTGAGGGTATACTAAGGTGATTTTGTGGGTTTGTTGGTTTGACTCAATGGGTGAGGCACTAATCATTAGTAAGGAGGAGTCCTCAAAAAGCATGGGAAGGCTTGTTATTTTATCATCATCATCACTACTGGCATAAACATCAGTAACATCAAAAGTGAAATTGTTAAGTGGGATACCTGTGCATACGGGTGGTCTAAGGGTGGTTACCGATACCTGAGGGGAGGACCTAACTGCCCTACTAGGAGTACCTTTGCCATGTACGGTTATACTCAAGGGAGTACATCTGAGGCCATGGTTCTGCATTCTTCTTTCTACAATGATGGCCTCCAGTCATCCATCACTGTTCCTTCCAAGGCTTTGGTTTCTATTGTAGCCCATTCCAAGCATTATTTGTAGCCCTCTGTTGGCTTCATCCATAGGTAATGTGGGTGTGGGTCCTGCATCATGGTATATTGTTCTTGAAATACCTTCCTCATCAAAATTTTCTCTACTTAGGTCTCCCCAATGGCAAAATCCAAAGGGGTCTACCCTAAGGGTGTGGATGGGTGTTTCAGTTGATCGAGGTTGCCCATGTGACCTAGGAGATTGTGGTAACTCTCCTACAACAAATGCACTCTTCTTCATTCTGTAGTCTTTGCATCCATTGTCCTGGATCATGAGTTTGATGTCAGATATATCAGGGATGGCGGGTGTCTCTGTCGTAGAAGTGGAGGTGAGGTTAGTTGGGTCAATCTATGCAGTGGACGAGCCTTCATCATTTTTTGGCACTTAAGGGATTTTATAAAACTTGGCTTCCAATTTTTTGTAGTAGGCGAATGGTTCGATATCCCCATGTATAGTGACCTCATTTTGGTGCAAGAATTTGATGCATTGTTGATATGTCGAGGCCACTGCTTTCATTCCATGGATCCATGGACATCCTAGGAGGATGTTATATGGTAAGTCAAGGTCGAGGACCTGACAGGTAGTCTCCATGGTTGTTGGTCCCACTTGGAATGGGATTTTAATAGTGTTGTGAGACACTCTTTCTTGATCATCATATGCCCTTATTGTGATGCTCTTCTTCTTGTTAATGGAATCCTCGGCGAATCCCAAGTTCTTTATAAGTTTGAGAGAGAAAATTTTAAGGCTTGCACCTCCATCCGCCAGGACTCTTTTAACTTTTATTTTGTGGACAAGCACTTGAAGGTGAAGTGCGCGGTTATGAGATGGTTGGGGGGAAATCTTGATCGAAAAATTTAGGGAGGTTTGAGGTAATGATATTACCAACCATAGCCTAAAACTGTTCTATGTCAAGAGTGGTGGAGACGATGGATGCTGCTAATGCTTCATCAAGAATTTTCCTATGGGCAGTGGAAATTTTTAACAGTTCCATGATGGAGATCTATGCAGGAGTTCTCTTCAGCTGTCGATGACATTATAGTCATAGGGGACAACTTTTGTATTTGAAGTGGGGGTCTTAGATGGTTTTGGTGCCCCTGCAATTGTGTCCTTACCACCATGTGTGGTGACTCCACAATCGGTGTTGGTGCCCTTGACGTTAATGACCATGACCATTTCATCGACACATGTGACTATCTCTTCATATACTAGATTAGCACTAGCATATTTTTGCTTTCCTTTGTTGTTCCCCTGACTATTTCCTTGATTGTGGTTTGGCATCGGATTTGTGTATATTTTCAAATCTTGATTATCGGCTGGTTGCTCAACGTTGATGATCTTGTCCTCGATGAGGTCTTGAATGATATTCTTTAGCCTCATGCAATTTGCGGTGGTATGTCCCTTGATCTTATGAAAGTCACAAAGGAGGTTTTCATTATACCATGGCGGTTTGGTCATGGGTTCTGCGTATTGCTCGGAGTTGGAGACTTTGATTAGGTTTTCCTTGACCAACTTCTTCATTATGGACTCGATGGATTCCCCAAGGGTCATGAACTTCCGATTGGGAGGGTATTTTCCTTGAGGAGGTGGTCCTCCTTGATTGCCCAAGTTATTGATTTGGTTGGCGAGAAGTGGTTGTTGTTATGCTACTATTACATTAGTTTGCACATTATTGCGATTATGATTTTGTGGCTAGTGATGAGTTTGGATGTTTGGTTTGGGAGCACTTATGACCACTTTAGCATCGACCACGTCGTCGTTTGTGATGTTTTTGTTCCTCAACCATGTTCAAGGTTTATCATTATAATTTTTGGATGGGTGGTTATCTTGTGGTGGAGTAAATATTGATGTGCCTCCTCACGTAGTAAGGGCTCTTTCAATGTTGAGCGCCTTTGGGATCAATTGATTATATGATGTGATGCATTACATTTTTAAGTAGAACGCCAAGTTTTCATCTAGATTGGATATGATTGTGCAAACTTGTTGTTCTTATGGCATGGTCCACTTGCTCTGATTGGCCTTGGATCACCATCTTTGCAAGAACGATGTGAATAGCTCTCCTTTTCCTTGTTTGACCGTTGATAGTTCTTCCAAACTAACATTTGCACCCATGTTGAAAGCATTATTTTTAAGAAATGCTTCCACAATCTCCTTGAATGTTTTAATGCATATGGGTAGACGAAAAAACCATTCCATGGCTGGACCAATCAGACTTTGGGGGAAGAGTCACATTAGATATGTGTCATCATATGCAACCTCCATGCAATGCACTTGAAATTCCTTGACGTGGTTTTCACGGTTGCCCGTTCCATTATACTTGTTGAATTTGGGGATCTCAAATCCCTTTGGGAATGGTACCATTGTGAGACTCTTGTCAAATGGATAAGGGCACAAGTAGCCTAGTGTTCTGGTTTTTTTTCCTGCTTGGAGGTCCAACACCTATTGTGAGAGCAGTTTGATTTGCATTGTAACATCGTTATGTAGATCAAGAGGTGGGATGAATGTGTTTTGAGGTGTTTGGGGTGTTTGATTGGTGGGAGTTTGTTACAAGCTTTGTTGTGTGTTCAAGGCATGCCGGTATGCTTGCATTTGCGTCAACAATGCTTGTTGTTGATCTTGCTGCTATTGTTCCAACAAAGCTTGTTGTTGGTCCATCTGTTGTTTTTCCCATAAAGCCTGTTGTTGTTCTAGCTATTGTTGTGCCAAAAAATCTTGTTGTTGGTCTAGCTACTGTTGTGCCAACAAAGCTTGTTGGTTGGCTTGTTGCTACGCCTGAAAGTCTTGCAAGCCTTGTTGGTATGCTTGCTGATGGATTGTTTGCAGTTGCCCTTGGTATTGTGCTTGTGCCTATTGAGCTTGGCGTTGGGCTTGAGCTTGAGCTTATGCTTGTTGTGCTACTTGAGTCGCTTCTACGGCTTGTTGGGCTTGTGCAACTTGTTGGGCGGCTAGTTGTGCTTGTGCTTGCCGAGCAAGCTATTGTGTAGCTTGTTGGTTTTGTTTCAGTACCCTTTGATGATTGGCTTTTTGGATGGTTTGGATCAGGGTGGTGAATGAATTCGTCACATTAGCTTTTGGTGGGATTGGTGGTGGATTGGGAATGATGTCAACCGTTGTGATGGGCGAAAGGGTTGTGTTGGTGGTCAGGATTTGAGTTGTTGGAGGTGTGGTTGAGATGTTCGGTCCTTGAGAAGGTATGTTTTGAGAGATTTGAGCACTGACTGATGTATTGGTTGTGGTGACCTGAGTGGTTGCCACTTGTTATTATGACGTTGCAGGGAAAAGGAGAGGATTCGATGTGATGCCCGGATTGCCTGGATTTGAGAAACTAGATGTGGGTAGGGGGGGAAGACCCAATCCAATAGGTGATTTGGATGTGAGTGGTAATGGAGGAAGGGGTGGTAGGTTCCCTTGGAAGGAGAACGGGTCAATGAATCTTGCTGCTCCAAACAAACCACCTTCTCCTTGCGGTAGAGAAGTTTGTATGTTTAATGGATAGGCTGGTGTTGCACGAAATGAGGATGAATCTACGTGATTATGGAAGGTGAGTGGGATGTATGGGTGTGATGGATTCACCGGGATAGAGTTTTTTGGTGTGGTGCTGACACTTACCTCTTTGTTGTTTACAAGGCGATGTTGTTGTAACTCACGAAACATAGCACTTCCTTTGTTCACAATTGGTGATGTCGGTGTGATTGTCGATATGGTTTGAGACATTTCTTGAGTGATATTCGGAGTTAACATTGGGGATGTGTTTGTAAGTGGTTTTTCCATACTTGTCCCTACATCAAGGTCAAAAGGGATCTGGATCCCTCCTTTCATTAACGTGCGTAAGTATTTAAACATGGCATTGACAATTTTATGATTCTCTGGATTTTGAACCATTTCTAGCATTTCTGATTGTGTCATCCCCACGTCCTCATTTGTGATGTCCTCTTCATAGCTTTTCTCTTGAGGATTTTGTGATGGTAGAGGAGAGGTACTTGGGGGATTGCTTAATCCCGCAAGGTTTACCTCGATGGTTATTTGACCTAGGTCACTAGAAGTTGATATTTTGTTGATGTTTTCCACGTTCTTCTTGTATTGTTATCCTATTTGGATCATAAAAATAGGGATCGTTTGATCTTAATCTTTAAGGCCCAAGAAGAGAAGAACTAGGGAAAGAACCAAGGATCATAGGGGGTGGTGATGATGATGAGATAAATGGATGAAGTGAATGATTGAAACCTTTGAAGAACTTTTTAGGGGTTATGCTAAACATTTTGGGCTTGGATTGATTGTGATGGTTTGACTAGGTGTATTAATTCAAACAACATTGTGGTGAGCTTGTAAACCCTAAGAAGTTGTGTTATCCTAGGGAGAACTCACACAAGAGAATGGATTGGCTAAGTGTGTCAAGCCAACCAAGGTGATCATGAACTAGTAAACCTCAGGAAGTTGTGTTATCTTAGAGGCAAATTTGATCAGAAGATTTGACTATTTGGATAGGTGCTTTAAGTCAAGATAGAGTGATGTCGATTTAGCCTTTAATTTTAGCATGAATGATTTTTCTAAAGTTCTTTAAAAGTTTGTTGATGGGGTGAGATTTGATTGATGGAGAGATGGATGAGAGTACAACTTTGATCCTAGAATTTGACCTAGACACAACTCTTTTTACAAAACCTCGATGTTGAAGAACATGCTATACTTCTTATGTGAGGAAAGAAAACCTTTCAAAAAGCTCAGGATTCTGTTGATAATAGAATGCATACAAAGTTGGGTTGTTTCTTGAAGCCTTCTTATAGAAATTGTACACTAGTATTTCTCTAACTTCAAGGAGCATTTCAAGATTTTGTTTGTGGGCTTTTAGACTAATCCTTTTGAATCTTGGTTTTGGGATTTTGACTTTCCGGGAAATAAATTGAGACAACACATGTGAGGTCCAATTTGTCTTTTATCTTTCCTTAGTGAATTCCTTTTTACCAAAAGCACAATCTTGATTATGTTTCAAACTGCATGTCTAATACCCCACTTTCTTTTCATCCCACAAGGTCCATTATGTGGAAATCAAGGAAATTAGGGAAAAAGTTTCCTAGGTTTAATCTTAGTGAAAACAAATGATGATAAAATCCAAGCACTTAGAAACCTCTAAGGATATGATCCCTAGGGAAAGCAAGAGTACTTAAATTCGTCAAGGATATTTGTTTCCTCCAAGGGGTTTGAAATTTGGATTTTTTTGTGAATGTTTGTTTTTCAATTATTTTGAGGACCAAGCAATGTATTTTTCATTTCCAAGCACGTGTACAACCCTAGGATGAAAAGACAATATTTTGTTGGGTTCCCACTTGGATGAATCCAACTGTGCATATTATGTGCGGATGACTAGATACTTGACCACACTGGCTCCCCTCCATGACACACTTCTCGGGTCAGCCAAGCATCAGTACCATGAATCTCCCATGGCATACTTGTCATCTCTACAACAAAACCGCATGTATAACATGGGGCGGCTTCAAAGGACATGACCTTTTGCACCAACAAAATAGATAAGGATTTGGCATTCTAAACAAGGGTTTTAATTTGGTCTTTCCATTCGTGGAGATTGACTCATGCGGTGAGAGACCATTGCTGCCCTTCTCATTGGAGTCAATCGTGTGATACTGGCTTTTGTTCCAGTACCCACTTTTATATCCTGGCTAAAAATACACTTGTCCTTAATGTGTTATCAGTTGGGTCATTCCCTTGGGTGAGTACTTTTTCCCACAAGGCAGGCCTGCTAAGATAAACAAAAGCGAGTAAAAATATTTGTAGTTCGATCAACCTTTGTTTAGAAACAAATGGAGAACACACGTAATAAGCCTACTCACACTCGTGAGATGTTTTGTTCAATTTTAAACCCAAAGAATGAAGTGTGGAGGTAATACTTTTGACAACTTAATATCACAAAAAGAATTTTGATTCTCAAGATCACCATGAGGCATGAGAGAAGTGCATACGCCTTTTAAATGATATTACTTTGTGAAAAGGATTACAAAACATCAAAAACACACATGTTCATTTTAATCCTCAAAGAAAAAAAAATGAGTTCTTTTTAAAACACCAAATTTGAAGTGTGAGAGTTGCCTTGTTCAATTTTTAAATCCAAAAACCAACTCTAGTAAGTTTGTCCTAAAATTATTTTTAAGCCTTTTTTTTGTAAACTTTGAAAGACAAATTTATATTGTTCTTTTTAGAGCCCAAATAGAAATTTAGTGTTTCCTAAAAGTATGAAAGATAACAAATTTTTTAAGAGAGATTATGAATTCTCTAAGAGTGTTAAACAAACACTAAAGTGTTCAAAAACACTTGGTGTAATGTGAGAATGATGCCATAATGCCACTTTCAATCTTGTTTCCTCCTTTACCTTGATCAACCAACCTGCAAAAACTGATTAGAACTGCAAATCAAAGGTTAGAAAAACCAATTAGCAACCAAAATAAATTTAATCTAATATTCTATCACAAAAAAGGACATAGATATCTTGAACTTCCTGTCGCAAGTGCGTCAGGAATATAGGCTCCTTCTGCCTGTTTGACAGGAACAAACATATATGTTTTGAACTTTCTGTTGCAAATGCATCAGGAACCTAAGCTCTTTCCGCCTATTTGACAGGAACAGATAGATATGTTTTGAACTTTCTATCACAAATGCGTCAGGAACCTAAGCTCCTTCCGCCTATTTGATAGGAATAGACAGGTGTTTTGAAATTTATGTCACAAGTGCACCAGGAACAGAGCCTCCTTCCTCCTGTTTGACAGCAACAGATAGATATGTTTTGATCTTTCTGTCGCAAATGCGTCAAGAACCTAAGCTCCTTCCACCTATTTGACAACAACAAATAGATGTTTCAAACTTTTTGTCGCAAGTGCGCTAGGAACAGAGCCTCCTTCCGCCTGTTTGATAGGAATAGACAGATATTTTTTGATCTTTTTGTCGCAAATGCGTTAGGAACCTACGCTCCTTTCGCCTATTTGACAGGAACAGATAGATGTTTCAAACTTTCTACCGTAAGTGTGCCAGGAACATAGGCTCCTTCCACCTATTTGATAGGAACAGACAAATACCTCCTTCTAGTGCCAAAATGTGAATACCATTTCAAACCTACACATAAGCAAAACAAACATGTTAGTGATTTTATATGCAAGGTGAAACAAGGATTCCCCATGAAATCTATTTATATAGACTTAAACTAGGAAATTGAAGAAGAGAATATAAAGATGAAAGAAATCCTAATTTAAACAATGCAAACTCATGATCCCATGGGGGAATTGGTGTTGATTGGTGTGTCAAAATCAACCCTTTCCCAGCTCCTAAATTGCAATGTTGATGATGATGGATTGATCAAATCTCCATGATGAGATTTGAGTATAACTTAGCTAAGAATTGTGAAAAGTGTTAGGTTTTCAATGGCAGATATCTAAAAGCTAAATGCAGATTTTATCAAATAAACCAGAAGTAAAACACACAGAAAAATAACACAGAGAATTTAACGTGGTTCACCCAATGTGGGCTACATCCACCAAACCGCAGCCATCCAATGATTTCATTAACCAGTGTAAAAACCCTATTACAATATCGCGAATAATCGCTTGTTTCTTATAATACTGTAACTCTATCCTAAACCCTTTATAAATTAGGGTTATACAAAATCGGGGATTTTTCCCTTTTTGTGATTTTTCCCTTTTTCAGTAATTTGAAAAAGTAGGCCAAAAATTTTCTCGGGGGCTCTTGAACCCGCGCCCGGACCCGAGGATACATGAAGAGTGTACAGTATAGAATGATCAGTCGCCACATACCAACAATCTCCCACTTGGAGACTGATCAGGCTCCACACCTAAACAAAAAGGATGAAGTATGTAGTGATGTGCACAAAATTGGCTCCCAATGTTAAGAGAGTAACTTTGCATGAAATTGTGGATGAATAATGAGAAGCTAATCCTTCCATTTATAGATTTGAATTTGGAAGAGAGATCAAGATATGGGCAATGTGGGACTAGTTTTCACCCAATGGTTGAATGCCACTTGTCACCATGTGAATGGTTGATGGTTGTGCACATTTTGGCCAAAGTGCCAATAAATGCAATTAGATGGAATTTGAATTTGAAGAAATGACATGTGAGATGGAAAAAGGAATGAAATAAATGCCACTTGGCTCAATGCACAAGGACATGTAAGAGGAGTGAATGTCTTGTTGGATGTACAAGTCCACTTGGAGTTTTTGAATTCAAACTTGAGGGAATATTCCCTTTTGATGCCATGTGAGGGAAAATAGAGATTTAATAAACGAATTAAATCTATTTTCATGTGCAAGTTGCATTCTCTAGAGGATTTTAGTGATAGGGGATTAACTTAATCAAGAATTTGATTAATTTAATGAAGGATTAGATGATTTGACAATTTTGACTTAAATTGATGAATTGATTTAAATCATTGAGAGGAAATGCTTAATTAAATAAATGATTTTGATTTATTTAAATAAGTTGGGAAAATGTTAGATTAAATCAAATAAGGTTTAATTAATTTAATTTAATAAGAGGACTTTAGATATTTTAATTAAATAAAATGATTTATTTAATTAAACATAAATATAAGGTTAATTAAATTAAATTGATTAATTTAATCACTAGAGGAGAAAGACTTAATCAAATAAATAATGATTTATTAAATTAAGGGATAGAGTATGATGAAATTCTGAGAGTGTGATTTAGGAGGAAATGTCATTAGTAAACAGGATCAAGTGTGTCGAACCGAACTTGTACATTTTCCATGTCTATGTAAACATATCTAAAATATTTCAAATGCGCGGACTATAATACAAATATGCTTCCTATTCTAGATATTACAAGTTTCAACCTATGAAGCATGGAGAACAATCTTCATTATCCCCCTTGCTTAGTGCTTTATTTCACTGAATTGGGAATACATTATTTCTTCTATATTTCTTAAAATGGCACACATATAGATCTATTCTCTTTTGTAGTTTTAAGAGAAGGGAAAATACCTGGACATATTAACACGCATCATACTTCATTAGGTTCTTTTAACAAATTTGCCACCTCCTTTGTAGAGGAGCAAACTTCAATAGTATCTTTCACTGGTTCAAAGTTCTTCAGAGTTGCCACCCACTTTTAATGAGAATTTGTAATTCAAAACTTCACAGACTCTATCAAGGCAACATGATCTACAATAAATACCCTTTCCAAATTAGTTCCCTAGTAGAGTTGCCATTTTTGTTGGTTATTTTTTAGAAACAAACTTAATCTCAGAACAAACCTATGAACTAGCCAGGAACAATCATCAGTAAGGGTAAGGATTGGCCAACACATAAGTAGAGTCCCTTGGATATCTATTTCTTCTCTTTAGGCTCTGTCAGACCAGGGAGGGTAGTCCTGAAACAACTATGTTCCTAGATACTGGTGTGTCTAGTGTCAAAACACGAAACAGATAGATAGTTCTCCTTATATGCTTAAAGGCATCATACCCTAAAATTTTGGAAAACTTTCACAATAATGATTAACTTAAACAAGAGAATATATGGTCCCATTAACATTCATACACACCTAGTGAAACATTCAGAGAATGATTTAATTATTGTTGTATGATCTTCAATCAAGTCAGTTACCAAAAGAGAGCATGGATACTAAACCAGGTCAATGTCATGTTCTAGGGAGCGGAGTCAAACCTTAAAACTATATGATTGGATAACATTTTTGTATTTTAGAGAAAATACCTATGGCCTTAGAGATACTACCTTACAATATTCCCACCAATTATATCTATAATTAACTTCTTACTAACATCCTTATACCAATATTATAGCAAACCTTTTGCTAAATTCAAGCAATTATGTGCATTCCTTGAATGAACAAGTAAGAATGAAGCAATACACCCATTGGGACTCAATAGAGATAAAAAAGATAATCATTGATCATTGTATTTATAGCTTGTATAACTTGCATGAAGGAGAGAAAATATATAGAGATTTTATATTACTTTATCATCTTTACTGCTTATCCAAAACATATATTGGCCAACTTTCTTCTAAAACATGTTACTATAAAACTTACTACCTATGTTCTAGTATCTATTTTCCTTGAAAATAAGTACTTAGTTACCTATTGACTCCTTGAACTACTTGACCTCTCTCTTTATCCATCCTTAGAATCCCTTTTATAAGCCAAGGGATCAACAAGCATCGGGTTGGAATACACATGACATTACATTTCATTTTCATTTCAAAGTGAATTTCAACAAAGAACAAGAAAATATCTCCCAACTGATTTTGGGGAATTCAACCTCCAAATGAAAAAACAAAATAGAGACCAAGGAACCGTTGATCAGAGCCACCCTGCCAATCATCAAAAAGTGTCATCATGGTAGCATCAAAAATATGTAGGTCCATATCACCCCGAAAAGCATCCTTATCAACACAAAAAGCCAAAAAGACTAGAAACCCTTTTTATGTCACATGAACCCAAGAGAGAAAACATCACACAGGACCAAAAACTCGAGCACTTAACAAGGAAAGTGATAGGATGTTACTTTTCCTTATCACTAGGTGAATAGATGTGTCCACTCGGTGTCCTTATCTGTAGAGGAGTAGCCATCATTACCTCATCCTTGGAATCGACCCAATCTTTCATGGCCATAAGATACTGGCGATAGCCAAAATCAATTTCATCCCCACTGTCATAAGGATCATCAGAGACCTCAATGGGAGACTGATGACATCCCATATAGGTGAGATGATACCGGTTCCTCCTAGCAACTTCTCTTTCTGGCCTTTCCACCTTTTTACCTTTTCCTTTGATCATTTCCTCTGAGATGGTTCAGACACTAAGGTGGTAGGCATGCCTAAGAACACCTCGTCTTGAACCTCTGGTAGCTCTTTTCTTCTTCACCGGAGTTGTTGGTATCTTTGGTCCACATTCCTCATCTTGAGGAGAGTTCTAAAATTTTAGAGGATTGACCCTCTTGGAATGACGAACTGGGCTGACATTTACACTTATCTTCCCCATTTTCTACTCTGCTACAAAAGTTCTTCAAACAGAATTACCAATTCACTCTGAAATGACTATCTTGAAATCACTTGCTTACATGTAGACCTTAGATTCTTTCTCAATTGGATAGTGAGAAAATCAAGTAAGTGATCCTTATTAAATAGAGCAATTGGTGTGTGTCTGCATTAAATTTCCAAGAGAGCTTATGTGAGAGCATTATTAATCAACTAACCTTGTTTTCGAATCTCAACTATTGATCAAAACTTTGAATTAAATCAACAGTCAAAAATTCAAACTTATTAATGATGACAAGATTAAGCACATGCATTTGATACTCGTCTCAAGTCAGGACACTTAAGTAATTCCTTAATTTGCATGTCAATCACACACTTAATTTTCCAACCATACATGTCGTGTCACATTTACCCGCTTTCCCATAGAAAATAACTCACACGAATTCATCATAGCAGGACAACAGGGAATGATCATGATTTTTCTTCAGCATATCTGCCCGTCCAATGCCTTACTTCAATTTCACATTCCCATGTGTACCATCCTCTAATAGATTTGACGGCCCTAAAATTATTTACCAGTCTCACAAGCATGCTAAATAATTAGCTCTAATTTTATCACTATTTCTACCTTGGAACAAATTCATCTACTATCTCCAGTCGCATCTTCCTTTTGTAGAAGTAATTTGCATGGCACTTACCCGTGTGCCCATCAAAAATTGTAGAACATAGGCGAGACCCACACGGGATGGCGGGGAGTGGTCAGAATTAATCCACATCACCCATCATTGACCATCGATTTCAACCCATACTAAGCAAAACATGATTTCCCAAGGTCCAGTAGATTAATCAAAATGACAGATGTTTCACCCACCAGCCCGTGTGACCATTACTCCTTAATGTTGAAAATATACGGGCATGCGGGGAGCGGTCTTGATGAGAACACATGCCATAAAATATGTCGTTGATTATGCCTCAAACAACTTCCACTTTCCTATGAGGATTCAGGCTCCACCACAAAGCAATACCACGTGGCCGTCACCCGCTAGCCCATGTGAATAAAATACTATTTAACAAAACAAGACAGGTTGGCAGGGAGCGGTGAAGATTTGACCACATCCTCCATAAAACAACCGTTGATCATCCTTGAAATGAGCCAGTCATCCTTACCAAGGATACTGGGTCCACCATCGTACTAGACACGTGGTTGAGGCCCACCAACTCGTATGAATAAAATAAGAAATGATAAAACATCACTGGCCTACAGGGAACGATCAAGATTGATCCATTCGATTAGATGGTTCATACGAAGCATAATTCTACACATGTCATAAAAGTTATTTATAAAAAGGGAGCATTCCTAGGTGAATGAGTTGTCGATCCATAACGAAGGCTAGGGATTTAAAATTTTCTTTAGATTAAGCCTTCGACTATTAAAACCTAAAAAGAAATGAAGTAACTGTCAACCTATGACTAGGAGTCGGTAAATTAACAATTCTCATGGCACAAGTGACAACTTAGGTGACCGGGAATAGGAAAGACACGTCAATGTAAAATTAAAATGATCAAGGTTTTATGCCAGAATTTTGGGAAATTTGTCAAAGTAAAAAAAAAACCTATCACAGTGACAAGGAACATGACCTAAAACCAGAAAACAAGGGATCAAGCTAGATTTTTCACAATTTTTTTATGATAGAACTAGGAAAGTTTTTTGGGGCTCCATCAGGGCCCCCTTGGGCTAGTGCTTTTATTGCTCCTATTATAAAAATGTCTCTACGAGATAGCAACAATGTAACTGATGTTGATACCCCTACTCTTTCTAAATCTGATGTGTGTGTGGGCAAAGCTTTAGTAGGCTTGTAACACACCCTTATTGGTAGATTTTTTGGCCATAGACCTAATATTGATGTTGTTCATTGATGGGCTTCCTATTGTTATTTTGTCTTTGGGCTACTTTATGTAAAGGCTATGATGAATGGTTTTGTGGGTTTCTCTCAAGTTCCCTTGGGAGGTCCTTGGTTTCTGGGTAAGGATTTTTTGTACTTACAAAGATGTTCTGCTAGTTTTGATTCTAAGAAGATAATTTTTTCTTTTATTTGTGTTCACCTCCCAGAATTCCTATTGAAATTTTGGGATGAGTGTATCATCCAAAGTATAGCTAAGGAAATTGGCTAGTTCATTACCATTGACAATAGACCATGAAGAATAGATTGTGCTTCATGTTTGCTAGATTTTTTTTATACAGAGGTTGGTAAGGAGTTGTCCAACAATGTTAAACTTCACTCCAAGCTCAATGTTTGGTATCAAAAATTGCATTATGAGCCCTCATGGTTGAACCACTTCCACAATGTTGGTTTTTTCTCTTTATTGTGCCAAAATGTTCATGATTCGATGCAGTCCAAAGTGCAATTTTGTCCCTCTATTATTACGGGGAAAGAGAAGAATCTCGTCGAGCTCTTCAAGAAAGGATGGTGTTTCTTTCAAAATCAAGAGAAATTTTGTTGATGTGATTGGAAGCTCATCATATCTAAATACTAATTTGTGTCTTCAATCCCATCATGCCCCTGCTTTGAGGCCAATGTTGAAGTTTGGGACCAAACCTCCTTGACTATCTGTTCTTGGTTTTGGGTCCTTCCAAAACTTGTTTCTAGTTCTTTTCTCTAGTCAAAAGATTTGTTGGTCTTCTTGTTCTCCTTGTTATTTTTTCTTTGTCTCACCACTAGTGATATGTATATTTTTGTTTTCCTTTATGGCTAATATGTAACAGGTACGCACCCTTCCCATATTTACCTTAATCAAAACAACATTATTTCACTTATAGATATACAAAGTTCTACTTTTATTTGAGTAGACTATGTAGCAGCTTCTATATATTTAAATAGTAACTTGATTGGGTTTAAAATTCATAACAATCAGATACATAATATTTTTTCAATTATTCTCAATTTTGTTCTACATGTAGATGGTCTTAGAAGAAAATGTCTTGGCCTACTTATTGAGAGTCATAATTTTATATTTAATTTTGTTATTCTTTAAGAGGAATGATTGAGTAAAGATTTGAAATAATGTTTTTAAAAGTATACAATTCCTTTTTTTTAGATTAATGATTTTCCTAATATTTAGGAACATCATCCTTAATTATTTTGTAACTCTAAATGTTATTTAGGGTTTATTTCAAATATTATTTGTGATTTTTATTGATATATGTCTCTCTTATTATTTTAGAACTCTAGATGTTTAGGGTTTGTTTCAAATGCCATTTGTGACTTTGATTGATATATGACTCACTTCATATTATGTTCCTTGTAAATAAAATAATTTATCACACATGTAGAGTAGAGGGTAATTGACTAGGAGTAAAAAAATTAAATGTAAGATCTCATGAATGATATAAAAATAAAACTTATACATTTAGTAGATCATTCATACAAGAATACTAAGATACCAATAAATGTCCTGAGAGCACTTAAAACATAATATACATATAATATTAAATAAATAATATAATTAATAGTGATCTCATTATGTGGATGTATATGGGAAATCCTCCAATCTATATCCTAGATTCTCAATCTTATAAAGATGGAGTAAACAACATATAACCTCAAGACATACCATATATACTAGTATATCTATGAATTCAATAAAATAAGTGGTAACTTTATAATCAAATATAATATGTATGCTATAAAAGTGTCAAATTTATTAGATAAAAATACAAATTTTTGAGCCCTCTTAAAATAAGAACATGGAGGAAGTTTTAGTCTTTCATATTAATTGTTTTAATCAACAATCCAATGCTTTCAATTAGATAATTTGGTTTTACCACATGTCTATCCTTTGATTTTAATATATCTTCTACTAATATTGTTTCAAATAGTATAGGATCTACTTAAACTAAACTAGTAAAAGCACCTAAAGATGATTTTAGACAATTGATAAACACAAATATAGATAATCATATTGACCAAACATAAAAAAAAAATTATGTTTTCATGTCAAAATCATTTCATATAGAACTTGAATGAAAAGACTACTTATATATCCTATCAGCCATCAAATAATTCTTTACTAATAATATTGGGTGTCAAAGATAATACAAAGAATCTATATATAAGATCAAGCTGTTAAAATTTTGTTGAAAGAATTTTGTATTTGCATGTAATAATAATTTTGGAATAGAAAATTTTCCATACCAAGAAGACATGAAGGTAGACAAAAGCATGACAAGAAGAGCATAGTAAAGCTTTGAAAACTTCTTCACTTTTTTTCAGAAATATCACAGTATTGTTATTAATTATACAAAAAATTCTTTGCCACCCAACAAACACTCCATAAGCACAACTCTGGTTTGAATAACATACCTAGAATCTCTGGAAAGAATTCCCTGAAATGCATTTAGTTTAAGAACAACTTTGAAATTTTCCTCCTCTTGCAATCTGAATTATAGAGATATAGAAAAAATATGGTTCAAATGTTTTAATAGTTTTAGAACCCACTAGATTTTGAAATTAAAGCAATAAAAAAAAAACTTTCAATTTTTTTAAAATTAAATTAATGTTGACATCATATGTCATTGCCATTCGATAAACACACTACAAAAGCATATATTTGGTTTGAATAGCATACCAAGAATTGTCTAGAAAAATAATCCCATGAAATGTATTTTACACCAATCAGATAGGAAAATTTCCCAAAACTTCAAATTTTCCTCTCCTCGTTCACTTTTGCTTTCCAAATTAGAAGATAGTTAGTGTCAAATTTTTGAATAATGTTGATTGAATGTCATACAGAGATTTGAAATGTTACGAAAGTATAGAATTAAAATAAGAATTTCTCAGGAAACTGCAATAAAATTGATATCAAAATTTCAAACCTAACAAATGCATTTGCCACCAAAGAAACACATTACACATACAAAATATTTGGAATCTCCACGAAAATAATACCTAAATTGCAATAATATGTAGTAGATGAACATATTCTGCATAACTCAAAATTTAACTCTGCTCCTTTGTTGTGGCATCCTATATATTTGAAAAGCGAGGGCTAAATGTGACTTTCTTGCATTCCAAAATAATTGTGAACTCTAAATTTTACTCTACTCATTCATCGTGACATTCTAAATTCTCGAAAAAGTGAGGCTAAATGTTGAACGAATTCTAATTGGAAGAGAACAAGAAAGACAAAGCATGCCTCTAGTTGTCCCAAACTCCCAGAAGATATTTGATTGGAAGGAATAATTCTTCAACACTAGTTTTCCTTTAAAGAGGATTTGAAACATGAAAGACAAGGAGAGTATAGGTTTAAATTGAGAATTTTATAAGAATTTTAAAAAAACTAAATGAAATTGAAATTAAGTTTTAAATATAACCAAATACCTTTCCCACCACAGACACGTTACACATACAGTAAACACACATGGAATCTCAAGAAAATAATAGTACTTAGAAATGTTAAGAAAAGCAGAGTATAGGTTTATAATTAAAATTTCTTCTGAAAATTTTGAAAAAATTAATAAAATTGATACAAAATTTTCAATTCTAATGCTTGGAATCTGAAAAAAATAATATCTAAAAAAGCAATTATATGTATTAGATGATCTCCACTCTGCCCTTTGCCATGGAATTCTATATATTTGAAATGTCAGGGCTAAATGTAAGTAAACTCTCTTGTATTCTAGACTAATTTTTAACTCTAAATTTTACTCTACTCTTTCATCATGACATTCTAATTTCTTTAAAATCTTTGGCTAAATCTTGAATAAAGAGAACAAGCAAGATAAGCAAGAGCCGGGGATGTCCCAACCTCCCAGAAGATACTTGATTTCAAGGAACAGAAACATTATTCTTCAGAACTAGTTCGCCTCAAAACATCAAAGAAAAGCAAAACCTATGAGAATTTTTGAAATTACAATAAAATTGATAACAAATTTCAAATATAAAAAATGCCTTTGCCACCCAACGTAAACATTACATATATAGACTACTTGAGCATAGATTTGATTTGTACAAAATGCCTGAAGTCTCCAAGAAAATAGTAAAAGGATTTGAAATCTCAACGAAAAGAAGAGCATAGATTTATACTTAAAAAACTTACCTGTGATTATTTAAAAAACTTACAATAAAATTGGTACTAAAATTTCAAAAATAGCATCGACCTTTGTGCCCAGCAAACACATTATATATATAGACTACTTAAAGCACCGAACTATTTTGGACAAAATTCCTAGAATCTATATGAAAATAATACCTAATAGACAAGTATATGTAGCACAAAAAATTATTTTGGAGAACTCTGAATTCTTCTTTGCTTCTTCACCATGATATTGTAATAATATTTTTGGTTACAATTTTTTAAACTAATTTTATTAGGCTAGCATAAGTGTGAACAAATGGCCCCAAGATTAGGGAGAACTTCATCCTTAACACAAATCTGTTAAAATATCAGGATTGTGTAGATGCTATAACTACCCTAAGAGATGTTAACAAATGGCTACTCAAGGTCCTAAGTCCAATTGAAAGGTGGAACCCAAATGTTAATGGTTAGAAAATCCTATTTCAGATAGTTGGTAAGAAAAGGGCCTTGGACAAGAGAAGAGAGGAAAACCTCCTCCAAGATGAGTTACTTAATATTGAGAGCAGGATTCAAGAAAAACATACAAATGAAATGTTATATGAAGAACTTAATAAGGCTAAACACTCCCTGAGGAGACTGCAAGCAAACAAAGTCCAAGGCCTTAAAGTCGAAGCCAAACTTAATTGGCTAAGTAATGGGGAAAAAGGCTCTAAGTTCTTCTTTAGATACATCAATGAGAAGGGGATAAAAGAGCAAATTAAATAGATTTTCCACAATGGTGTTACCTTAGCAAACTAGGAGGACATCCTCCACCAGTTCTTCCTTTTCTACAAAGAGTTGATCCAATCTAAGGGTAATAAAGAAGAATGTATATCAAAGCCAAAGCTCTTATCAAGCGCTTAATACCCTCTAAAATCTCCAAGGATGATGCAAAACTCTTTGAAAAAATATAACCAAAGATGACATCAAGAAGGCCAACAACTCTATGAATAATGACAAATCTCCTAGGATTGATGGATTATCAGTTGGATTTTACAAGACCTTTAGCGAGTGGGTCTGTGATGACTTGCACCAAGTTTACATGGAAGCACTTAGCAAAGGTTCATTGGGGAAGAATATAAATAAGGGGCAAATCAAATTATTGCCAAAAGGGGATAAAACAATGATAAAAAACTTGAGGCCAATCACCTTGTTGAATGTGTCATGCAAATTACCGATGAAGGTATTGGCTCTGAGGCTAATAAATATACTCCCAAAGTTTATTAACAATACCCAAACAAGGTTCATCAAACAAAGATATGTCCTTGAGAACTTGATTACAAGTTGGAAGGCCATGGACTGGGCTAGAAGCTCCAACCAAAATACAACCATGCTTTTGCTTGATTTTGAAAAGGCTTACGACAGAGTAGAGTGGTCCTTCCTCAAAAAGACAGTTGAGGCATTTGGTTTCCCTCAAGATTTTTGCAACATGGTTGACACTCTTTTGAATTATGTTGTTGCTTAGAATGAGGTTAATGGCTCACTTTCCAAGGTCTTCAGTTTGGAGAGATCAATCAGGTAGGGATACCCCTGGCTCCGACTTTGTTTGTCATTGCTTCTGATACCCTACACTATATATTAAGAGATACATATAACTCCCCTAAAGTCAAAGGATTGACACTACTTGACAAGAATGAGCTCCTTAACATCCAACTTATGGATGAAACTACCATCTTTGTGGAGTTGCAAGAAGAAAATCTAAATAACCTAATGGAGAAACTCAACCTCTTTTGCCTAGCCTCAGGTGCAAAGGTTTCTAGAGTGAAGTCCATAATGTTAGGTTGGTTTGAAACCCCACTTGACTAGTTAAACAAGTTCAACTTCCAATGGGGTGGTCCACAAAAACAAGTGACATACCTTGGGATTCCTTTTTCTATGTGCCCCAACCTAAAGGAGATGTGGTTGTGGATCAAAACTAAGGTGGATAAAAATATTGATAGATGGAACAAGCAACACCTTTCTATTGCAGGCAGGATTCAGGTCTTCCAAAAGATTATGTCTTCCTATATTATCTATTTTTCTTGAGTCTAGTTCTTCAATAGTTACCAAATCTATGAAATCTAGAAGAAGATCATATGCTTTCTATGGTCAAATGGGAAAGGGAAGAGGAAGACGCACTCTATAAAGTGGGACTGGTGCTGCTTGGAGAAGGTTAATGGGGGGATTGGTCTTAAATATTTAAAGAAGCATGGCACTACACTAGCTACCAAATGGATAATCAAAACCCTTGATGCAGATGAGCTATGGAAAATTCTTGTCAAAAACAATATCAAAGAGGTAGTGTCCAAATTGGCTAAATCCTAGAAAATCCTTCCTTTAAGTGATATAATTATTACCAAGCATCAAATAATTCTTATAGAGTCAATGGTCTTCAAGAGAATTTGGAGAGCCTAGGAGATGGTTAGGGGTAACATCCAAAATCCTCTTTTTGTTGATCACAACCAGAATCTTATCCACCCTAGTAGATCTATCTCGTGGAATCTAGAGCACAATCGGAAGCCCTTGGCCCTCTACAAGGCTGCTCTGCTAAAAAATGGAACCAAACTAGTGTTAAAACCTTTGGTAGCATTCTAGGAAGTGGAAAATTACTAAGTTGGAATCGACTAAAAGAGGACTTTGACCTCCCCCAATCCAATGTAGAACTTATTTTGTCATTAAAGAGGCTTGCAAGGATATTTAGTTAGATTTTAATGCTAATAATAGGGATCCTTGTCCATCTGATTATGTGTAGCAAGACTCCACCCCTCTTTATAAATTTTAAACTAAAACTATATATAAATAATTAATCAGCTCTAACCCTCCTATTGAGTATCTTAACAAAACTTGGAAATTTAACTTAGACAAAAAATTCTGATAGAAAGCTTTCATTTCAGTTTGGCACAATGGTGTGGATGCTAAAAAAGTGTGTTTTAGATGGCTCCTAATGTTACAAAGACTTCCTTACAAATTGAATCATGCTGACATTGACATTTGCAACTTATGTAGGGTGTCAGAAACCATTAATCATATTTTCTTTGAATGTTTCTATGCTAATGAGATTTGGAAGATATTTTGTAATGAGCAAGAAATATGGGGGGATAATGGGAAATTAAATTGGAAAGAAATTCTTGTGGTCATGATAAAAAGCTTGGCAAAGACTTGCATTATTTTGGTTTTCTCTCTATACTGAAATCATATGGTGTATTTGGAAGGCAAGAAATGAGGACAAATTCAATGGGAGTCAGAGGGTACTCACTGAGTCTCTAAAAAGACTCACATATTTCAATGTTGCAATGTAGGTAACAACCACCATGGAACTAACAAAGAGAAAAAAATTGAAGCTTTTGAAGGATGGGATAGTTCTTTTCAATTAGCATGAGATCAAGTATGGGCACTCCTAGCAACAAGGTCAACCAAATTTGTCTTTCATGAAAGCACTAGAGGCATTCTAGAAGGAATTCAATGATAAATCAATTGCAAAATAAGAAGAATCTAAACAAGGCTCCCAAGCTGCACACAAATGAAAATTAGGAGATTGAAGAGGTATTCTCAAATGAAGAACTGGAGGCCATTGAAACGCTTGCAAATTGGGACAACATAGAATCCTACAGTGAAAGCAGGAAACTAGGAAACTTGGTATGATCAACTACTATATATGATATGTAATGATAAGCATTTTTTGTATAGCCTATGTATGTAATTTTTGTGTTATATTTTTGCAAAGACTCGAATCAAACTCGTAAGTTTTTCTACTGCTACTAGTTTAAGGATCTATACTTTTGTTTAGTGAACTATACAAGTAGCTACTAGTTTGCAAATGGCTTTACAATGTATAGTTGTTAAACCAACTATGACATAACTATCTGTAATCCTATTATATTTTGGGCTTTTAAGCTATTATTAATACCAAAAAAAACCAATTTTATTATACCTTCAACATCATCATAATAAGTAATTTTTTTCAATTTAGAAGAGCTAGTTTGGTAATCTTATTAAACTATAGTAGATGTAATAGCTCTATGTTATACTTTTACTTTCACTAAATAGAATAAGCTCACATAACAACACAAATCCCCTGACCCAAACCTAATTCTCTAGGGTATTCAAGATGGCCTTGCCTACATATCTCTCTTTAGGAATTTGAGGCACCATAGTTCACATACCAAAATAGAAATAATTCATCCACACTTGGTTAGGATGAGATCTTTGACCTCAATAATTAATTGAGCACATTCTTCTAATTCAATCCACATACAATAGTATGATATCCAATGCATTCTATTCCATTGTTAGTTTCATTCCTACATACATGTATGAAAACACACAATCCACATAGGTACCAGATCATATGTACATCACATGTACACACATAGAGATTAAATCATGTATACATCACATATACACAATATGAATAACTTAACAGCTTCATAGGTACACAGTGCTAGCTAGTAAAATGAAAGTGGTTGCAACCTTACTAAAAGCATCTCTCCTTTTACCTAGTTCACTAACACATAAGCCCTTACCTGTACATCCCAACCAAAAAGAGGAATGCAAGTGTATTATTTACTACTTCATGGATCTCATCCTTTCTCTTAGTTCACTACCAAATATGATGACATGATAATCATCACATACTACTTGTGTCATCAGCGACAAGGGCATAAGTATAACAACACACAACATGCATAGTCGTTAATAATATTTACATAGCCAACTAAGTATTTGAGTCATTTATAACTAGATAGTCATAATTAAGATGTCTTATGGTTTTACCTAGCCTATGACTCGTGTCTAACTATTAATCACTTGGGCAAATTTGACCATCAGACCCTTGAGAATCATACACATTCTTTATAATACACCAACGCCAGTACTAAACTCATGATATTAAACTCATGATATAAGTAGATCTTAGCATTGATTGCCTACATGCCATTGGAAAAATCCTATTTAATCTTCACATTTGTCACCTACATGGAACTTGTGAAACCTTACCTTAAATCTTATAAAATCAAGTAGCTCTTATCATCTAAGTTGACTAACCCTATGATATGGGTAGCTCCTAATTTATATCACCTACATGCTACTAGTGAAAGTTGACTAACCCTATATATTTGAATACTTATTTTGGTAGAATATGCTCCCTAAACTATGTCATGTTGGAGCAACAATAAGCTTATTTGTAAGAAATTTATAAGTGTCACAATTTCAATGATCACCACAAGATGAGTGGGACAAGATACACTAAGATAATAATTATCTTCTACCTATGCTCTTGTAGAATCTCTTTCTCAACCTTAGTAGTGATGCCAATAAGTCACCTCCTATATTGATCTTAATTTAGCATTTTAACATTTAGAGGGTACAAGAACATTGATTTAAAGCATACTATCCTAAGGTTATATACCCTAGATTGGTTAATCTAGTTAAATTACAATAAAATAAACCATTAACCTATATAATGGTCCTATAGGTCTTGGCTAAGTTATCGGTTCCAGTTTGGGGGTTCAGTTCGCCGGTTCGGCTAAATTTTTTAGGGAGTGGATTCAATTCATTTTGGGTTCGTTAGTACAAAAACATGTAAAAAAAAATTATATATATAAATATGCAGCCTAGAAGCATGAATTAGGATTAGAACATCACATAACATCATATAAACAACAAAACCACCATAAACTTGAATATCATTTAAAAGTTAAAACATGTAATTTTTTAAACATGCATGATAAATATTCATCGTTCAAACTTCAATTTCAATATTACAACACTTTTAAAGTTTTAATCATCAAATGAATTAGATCTAAATCATCCATATCAAAGTCAATATTAACATTAGATGAAGTAGGAAGACTAGATGAATCACAAGTAGTGCCAATGTCACTGTCACTAGCACTAGTATTGTGCCCATGCTCCTGTTGGATATCGGACTCCTCATATGCAACATGGTGGGAAGTGGAAGCATCCAAGTCAGTATCCTCTAGCCCTATATCCCCAACTTTGTCTCCCCTTCCTTGTAGTCACTTTTTTTGTGTGAAAGGAGACGCAAGTTGGAATGCACATATACTAAGTTCTCTACTCTTTTTTAGAGCAATTTATTGCGCTTTACTGAGTGGATGAAAGAATATGTGCTCCAATTCCTCTCAGATGCGGATGAACTAGCAACCTATGAAGACAAAGTAAACAATTATAAATTATAAATTATAAATGAAATTATGAAACTTTTTAATTTTAAAAGTAAAACTAAAATATGAAAATTTATTAAACTTACTTGTGATAAAACTTTGATTGCAAGGGGTTGTAAATTTTGGAAGTATTGTCCATGGAAGTAACACCAACTATGAGCATCCTTTAAGAACCTATCACAAGAAGCATCAACATCTAGATGATTTGAGTGCACAAAATCAATGAACTCATTTCTGACTGCAATTCACAAATCTTGGTCAGGGAAGAGTCTCATAAATGTTTCCTTGTACCCTTCAGCCACTTCTAAATCTCTATATGGAGGAAACCTTCCTGGTTGTAATACCCCTTCGTTTTGCTCCTTATTCGGTTTGCTTTATGTTATGTTTGGTTGTAGTTACTTTGATACTGGATACATTTTGTTATGATGTTTTATTCGCTACTATTGAGCGACAACTATTATTGTTTCACATGCATATTGGATTAATGATGTTGTAGAGTTAGCATGAGATGTTATTATGAGAGTATTGGAATTATGATGGAAGTGTCAGTTTTGATGAGTGTATTGGTGAAAAAGACAGGTTCGCATCACTCGCTTGCGAGCGCCCTACGAATCCGTAATTCCTTCTTCACGGTGTGTATTATATGTTGGATATATTATATGATGTTTACTTTGTTGCAAGATTGCAGGTACATGACATCAACTCCACCTGGTTTCACAGGTTTGAGCATGTTGATCCAACGGTTAAGTTGAACGGAAGATAGTAGCTAGGTAACTTGTGTCAAGTGTACACCCTAGCCATAGTGTGTCGTCAGTTGTGTGTGTCGAGTCGTTCATTGCCTTGATTTAATCTTATTTAATTATGAAGGATTCTTGATTTGGAAATAAATATCTAAAATAATTGCATTTAAATCATATTGATCGTTATTTAATTTAAATAATGCAATGTGGATAAAAGTTTATATTTAAATTAATTAATTATATTTAATTTATTTAATTAATTAAATTTAATCCAAGGGGGTTGAATTTAGTTATTAAATAATTTAATTAATTAATTAAACGTGATGCAAGAAAATGAAAGGAAGTAAAAGAATTAAAATTAATTTTGGAATTTAATTTCAATGTGTGAGAATTAAATTAGAAATTGTAATTAAATGTTTATTTGGGAAATGAGTTTCAACTTTGGAAATTAATTTATTATTTGAAATTGTATTTTAAATTGAAAGTGGGTTTTCAAAAATTGAAATTGAAATTAATATCTAATTTTCATACAATGTGAATTAGGGTTGTAAAAATTGAAATTGGAATTGAAATTGAAATTAATATCTAATTTGTATGTAATGTGAATTAGGGTTGTATTAGGTATTTTTGATTTATAAAGAATACATGTTTTGATTTTAGGGCAGAAAAGTTTTTAGAAAAATTCATTTTTACAGCAGAGAAAAAATTTTGGAAAAATTTGCATAAAGGAAGGGTTTGAAGAAATTTTAATTGTAGAATTGATTGGAGGAAAGATTGTTTGCGTTTAATGGGTTTTGGATTAGATTCATTGGATGATTGAAGAAAATTCAGGGAATCTTTGGAGGAGGCTTGCAGTAGAAATTCATCTCTTCCTGTAGCTTCTTGAGCCAGGTTTTCTTCTGTGTTTTTATTGTTCTTGATTATTTTTAAAATAGTAGTGATTAAAGATTTGTTTGTTAAATCTGTTTTAGAAAATAAATTTGTTGTTAGAAGAAAAAAATCAAATAAATTTGCAGCTTTTGTTTTGTAAAAATTTTTGATTGAAAATTGTGAAAACCTCAGTTGAATTTAATTTGTTTGAGGAAATCGATTATTTTGTTTTGGATTCAAACATAGAGATTGAGCAATGTTTTTAGATTTTTTTTAGAAAATAAAACCCTCTGTTTATTATTAAAAATCAGATTTTAAAATCTGCAGGGTAGTTATATTTTTCATGGTAAAATGGTCTGGTTACGTCGCGTATAACTCCACTTACACAAGCTAGGTTGTTAGGAAATTTAAAGAGTTTCTGCAGCTTGAAATTTTCTTATCCCTGTAAAAAAATTGCAAATACCCAGATCGTAGTTTTTGAGTTATGCTTGAAACACGAGACTGCTATTAAGTTATTTTCCCATGGCTGCTCTGATAATAAAATAATAATAAATTGATATTTATAAATATTAATATTTTATGTATTGTTATTATAATATTAAAATATTATTTAATAATATTTTATATTATAATTTATAATATTAAAGTATTATATTTATTTATATTATTTTAAATAAAATTTGTATATTAGATTAGTGGAAATAAAATTATAAACGTATGGAGAAATTATTGTTTATTCTAAAATGGCATGTTAAAGTTTAATTGAAGGAGTTAAATATCTGATTTAAAGAATGCATAATTTAAGATTTAATTGTGAAATTTAAATTCATGTGTAAAAGGTCCAATTATTAATTTGATTTAATTGAAAAAATTTATATATGATATTGGGTTATAGTCCAAATATTGATCTTATTTTAACACAATAAGTTATGGAAGAGACTAAATGTTAATTTGATTAATTTTATAATGATTTAATTTGCAAGGGCAATTGGTTATTTAATTTAAAGCGAAATGTTTTGAGTTATAGTTGAAAATACTTATTTTGTTAAGAACAATTAGATAATTAAATATTAATGTAATTTCTCCCCAAAATTTAATATGTTTTATTTGTTGAAATTTAATATGTTTTATTAAATAATGTATTATTTAATAAAATATATTAATATATACATATGATGTATATTTACATGTTGTTTTCAATCAAGAGTATAATTAGTTTTTAATTTGTTTTATTTAAGTGCATGTATTTGAGTTGCATGGAGATTTTTGAAAAAGATAAGGTTAAATGCATGATTAAACTGTTAGGAAAAATGATATTTTAAGATATTTTATAATTGCATGGTCAAATAGATAAAGAAAGAGATATTTTATAAATTCCATGCTTAGATAGAAAATTGATTGAATTATATGAGTTAGCTAGAAAACGAAAGAAATCCAATTAGATGTGTACTTGTGTTGGTTTTGGAATGCATGGTCGAATTGTTAAGAAAAATGATATTTAAATATATCGAAGAATTGTAGAAGTATTTATATTTGAATGTTTGTTTAATTAATGAGATTTAATTGGAAAAAAAAATATGAATGCATGGTTAAATAGAAAAGCCAAGAGTTATTTTTATACATTGATAAAATGGCATGTTTTAAATAGAGAATTGAAAAGATATAGGTTTTGGATGGAAATAGAATATAGTAATGGCAATAGTTTATGTTGTATCGGAAGTAAATCTAGGCAATGAATATATTTGAAAAGGCAAATATTTAATATGTTTTATTTATTTTCATAGAGCAATTTAATCATTGTGATTGGAATATTAAAGGATATATATAATTAAATTCATTAATATATATATTTGGTGTCTATATAATATGAAGCATATATAAATATGTTAAGTGTAAATTCATTATCGTTTTTCCTTTTAATAAGGTGCCTGCAATATATTATTGAATAGAGATTTAAAAATGGTTTGATTAGTGTATATGGGAAAATGGATAGAGAAACAATATTTTATAATATTAAAGGGATTGAATGTTTTAAATAGAAAATTGAATGAGATGTAAGATTTGGTTAGGAAATGGAAAGAGTTTACTTGCATGGGATTGTGTCGATTTAAAGGTAAATTAAGAAGTTGTTTATATTGGTGAGGCAAATGGCTATTTTAATTTATTATATTTCAAGTAGAGCAATTAATTTATTGTGAATGAAATATGAAAGAGATATGGATTTATTATATCCAAAAAATAGTAATGCTCTTGTGATTGCCTTAAATGTTCTAGTTCTCTATATTTTGTAAGGGGATGTAAGTTCAAATTGTTTAAGATTTCTTATAATGGAAATAGAAATATGGGTATATGATTATTTGAGTTAACCTTGTAAGTGTGTCTTTGACCCTGTTAATGTTACCTATTGAATGAATATGGATTTAGGAAATCCAAATATTAGATTTGATTTATGGTTTGAATTTTTTTGTTGCTATGAAGTCAAGTTGCATTTTGGGTTTTGGAATCTATGGTTAGTCCTAAAATTATAAGTCTTCTAGAAGAACTTAGAGGATAAGGGTTGTTGAATCTTTATGTCATCCAGTTGTTTCCCTAGGGTAGTGCATGACATCTATTCAGTTTTACCCGATTTTCATGAATGTGGATGTTTTGTACCTCATGTGAAAGGAGTGGACTATGTGTTTGTTGCCTCCAAGATGTTTGGAGTGTGTTCTATTAATTGTTTCCTCCTAGAGTTGGAGTGGTTATGTTCTCTATTTTGTGTGCACTTGAGATTCCCTTGGTGATTGGTATTTGTATACGTGTATGGTTCTCTGAACATACTTGGTCTATTTTATGTCTGGAAGCAATGTCAGTGTTGTACCTGAGATGTACTTGTTTAGTTTATTTGTTTGGTCATGTCAGTATGAGTCTGCCTTTCGTTAGTGATTGTAGATCTTTGTCCATGTTATGTGGTTACTATCTCCTAGCATGGGGGGTGGGCCTTTGAGTACCACATGGTTGGGTGGAACATGCACCAAAACCGTTGGGTCCCCATTGATCTTCAGAAAATGGTGGCGAGACATTCAGATGGACGGCTCAAGTTCTTGTGTTATTCTTGCTTTGTAATATTCCAATTTGTATAAGTTATTTTACCCCTCTTATGTTTATGAGGTAGAATTCTGTAATTGTAATCTTATGTACTATTATCTCATTCTGGGAATGAGTGTTGTAACTATTGGATTAAGGTAATGATTATGAGATGGTATCTTGGTTGAATATCTTATTATGTTATGTGGTATTCTCATGATGTATGATGTTTATTTCATAAAGGTTATAATGCAATGGTTATGTAATATGTATGTGTGGGTTTAAGTAATCCTAACCTTGTAGCCTTACAGGTTGTTGTTAATTAGTAAGTGAATGTGTATGTTATTACACTTTATAAAAAAAAAAATTGGTTCACTTAAGTCATTAATTACAACTTCCTTTAGGGTTACTTGGCGGGGCAGTACACCTTCCTGGTTGTGAAAGAAACTGACTATTGTAGTATTTTGGAGTCAATGCAAAGGCAAGAAGGTGTAATGGAGTTTTCATTTTGTTCCATCTTTCTTCAACAATTTTTTGCACTTGTTCGAAGAAAGTCTCTTCAGGGTCTTTCTCTCTTGCATTTATGGTGCACTTGATCTTCTCAAGCATTGAGTCTATACCATCATATATTTCTCCAATGCATGGCTTGTCCATGTCAATATAGCAAATCATACTCAAAATGGGCTCGATGAAGCTAAGGAGATACTCCACACGATCCCACCATGAGCCATCTAGTATCATGCTCTTAATTTTTGTTGCTCTTTCAGTGCTGAGCTTTGCCTCCATATAGACCAATTGTTGCTAATCGCCATGCTAAAAAGTGCCTCTTTAACTTTCACAAGTCGTCTCAAGACGATTGTATTAGAGGCAAAGTAGGTCTTTGCAACCTATTGCAAATTAAAAAAAAGATTAAAATTTAAAACTAAACTTTAAAGAAGAATTTAAATTAGAATACACAATCAAATTATGAAAATAAAAAAAATGACAAATGTAAATATTACTTCACTTACCTTCAATAGCTCCAATTTTGAAAATGATCTAAATATCACTTGAGACAAGTGGTGGTTGGTGACGAACATCCGAATGTCCTCAACCTCAACATACAATTGTTTGATCCATGCAATTTTATTCCCAATCTTTTGCTCTAACATCCCGCTACACAACCCGAAGGTTAATAGCCAAAAGATGACAAGATTTTTTTTTTTTGAACAAGAAAAATAACATACACAAAGTAATTACCAAATTCCATAAAATGACACAAAACATGGCCAACTATACCTAAAGTACAACTTCAAGGAGAGGACTAATCCACCCTCTAGAGAAAATCCAAACAGGAGCAAACAAAACAACTCCAAAATTTGCTCTGGAACTTGCTCCTCTACTCCAGAACCTGTTGCTCCGAAACTTGCTCCTTTGCTCTGGAACTTGCAGTTCTGGAGCCTGATACTACAGAACGTGCAGTTCTAGAGCCCGATACTATGAAACGTGCAGTTCTGGAGCTTGATACTATAGAACTTGCAGTTTTGGAGCTCCTAGCTCTAGAACTTGTTGCTGCCACACTCAAACAACAACAGAAGGCACCGGTGCTCCGGAACTTGGGCAGATTGCAAAAATGGAGAAACACACAACTATGGAACTAACTTAAACCTGAAAATTAATGACATAAAAGAACTTAAGAATGATCAAAGAACATTCGAGCCCGATACCAACACCGGAGCCCATAAACCAAGACAAACATCACATATCTTCTCATTAAACTTATGATAAATTTTCTCTCTCAAGAGAGTACAACATGCATAAAGGATCAAGTATGAATACAATTACATTTTCATGGAAAAGATAAAACATCTATCAAGATATATATACACAAGGCATGTACATGAATATGTGTGATAAACAAAAATGAGAGAGAGAGAGAGATCAAATTCCAACCGGTACCCAAACCTGTACGTCGATCCCCAATGGCGGTGGCAATGCCTCCCTACCATGTGGACTCCAGAGAGACCACCCCATCGTGCTCAGAGGTAGTCACAAGGCCCAAGCAAAAGCAACAAGACAGGGGTAACATAAAGCCAACACTCACATCAGACATGGAGTGAACACATCATACAATGCATAAAACAATTATCACAACATGGAGAGGTTCATACCATACTTATCAGGTACTACTCATGACGACTAAGGTGCAAGATACTAGATTACATAATGGATAAGGAGACTCAACCATGCCCAAATCGACACCTTGTAGACGGATAACTCAACGCCCTATAGGTGGATAGGCCTTCTCGAGTGCATCTTTAGCATTTTCAAGTTCTCAAGGACATGCACGAGGAGTCATAAGATTATAAGCAATTTACACCATTTTGATTCAATCACCATATGCATACAATAAACCAGCTACTAATTTCCTTTGCAGCCATTTATGGGCCACTCTATAGGGCCAACCTAATGACCTCGACTCAAGCACATCTCGTTTAACCAAACGAGGGGTTCATACAAACATGAAAATAAGGAAATCCACAATTCCATCACAAAAACCATTTAAACACCCAAGCCAATATTGCTGAAAAAAAAGTCATTGA
Organism: Sequoiadendron giganteum; assembly: GCA_007115665.2. Lineage (NCBI taxonomy): Eukaryota > Viridiplantae > Streptophyta > Pinopsida > Cupressales > Cupressaceae > Sequoiadendron > Sequoiadendron giganteum. The sequence goes on along the minus strand of CM021103.1, from coordinate 572,784,678 downwards.
ACGGTTGAAAACTATAAAGAAATGAGGGCAAAGAATTTTCATCAAAATAGAAAGTGCTCGGATTAAAATTCTAACTTTGACCTAGATCAGATTTCGGTGTTCCAAATTGGAATCCACCCTTTAAATTACAAGTTTAGCTTAGGAAAGAGGTGTTATTTAGAAAATGCCATTTTGGCCAAGTTGGGCAAAATTGACATGAAAATTGAAAGTGCCCAAAATTCAACTCGGACAAAGACCCAATTGAAATATGGGCATTTCAAAATGGACTACACTATTATTTTAAAAGTTTATTGAGCAAGAACAGGGTGTTGTTCAAAAACGTCATTCAGCCAAGATGGACAAAATTCATTGAAAATGAAAGTGTCTAGATTGAAAATCGGACAACAACCCATTTGAGATATGGGTAATTCTACATGAAATCCATTTGCATTTTGAATTTTTAATAGGTATATTTTGAGCAGCAAATAAAAACGTCTTTCAACAAATTGGGAAAAAAACATCAAAAAAAAGTAAGTGTCCGAAACTCAAATTTAACACAAACCCATTTTAGATTTGGCAAATTCAAAAAGAATTTCATCTTTTTTTTCAAAATTCCAGACAAGAGAATGGCTCTATTTTAAAATAGAACAATCATTGACCAAGAATAGAGTTGGAAATGCACAAAAATTCAGCCATATAGAAAAACTACAAGCAACAAAATTGAATCCAACCCCAATAGCTGCAACTCCCAAAATCATTTACACACATTCTAACATACATTTTTAAAACAAGGTTTCAAAGAAAGCATGGAAGAATACCTCATATCTGCCCAAATGTGAAATGAGGAAATGCTTTGTTAGCAAAGCATGACGAGATTCCAAAATGGAGCAGCAAGAAGAAGATGGTCTATTGAATTCAACAATCCAATACCCACTTTCTTCACAGAAACCCTTTATGTTTCTTTTCCAACTTAGCTGCCCAAATTATGGGGGTTTTCTCCTCCATGCAAAATCAACAAATTTGCTTCTCTCCCAAAAGATCATCCTCCCCAAAAAGGTTCAAATAAAGTATATATATATGTATCAAAGACCAAGCTGCCCTATTTCATTGATTTATTTTCTTTTAGCTAACTCCTTAACACAATAAAATGAAATAAATCATTTTATTAAACAAACTATTAATGCTCTTCAAAGAAATTAATCAAAATCTATATTATACAACATTCTCAATTTCCACATAATAATTATAATAATAATAATTTAAATCCAACATCAGAATACATAAGGCTCGCCAAAAGATTAAATAAAATTATGAGGGCTCACAAAATGGATTAATAAAATCGCTTAAAATTTCCAATGAAATGTATCATTCTCTTGAATGATCAATAAAAATCAATTAAAATGACATTTAAAACCTCAAAAATAAGACCCTTCAAATCTCAAATCAATTAAACACAATGAGATACCAAAAATAAAGTCACGAATAATTGTGCAATAAACCACATCAAGGCATCGACAACCAATTAAATATCAATATAACCACATAAATGATTAACGAAACCAAGACAAAATACCTCAATGAGACATACAAGTAAACCACATATGACTAAAGGGTGCTTTGGACGTTACCGTTAGGTAACCGAATGGTAAGACAACACGAGATCACTGCACTAAAGAGGTACAGTGGGCTAGATTAGGGGATATTTGGCCTGTATGACTACCTCCAATTACCACCATCGGGGAATAAGAGCATGCTTGGGCCTATGAGTCCAAGCGGAGTCAATACTCAGTACCTGCATCACTCCAATTACATGTCAAGGTACATGTGCATATAACATATATCATGTAGTTGAAGCATCAATTATCAAGAAAAAAATCATGATATCGTAAGCCTCTCAGATATGAGTGTTACGACATCATCCATTTCCTATCCATAATCATGCAAAAGTAATGATAACTAAACATGTAATCTAGTATAATAACTAATCATGATAATCATCGATATCTAATCTCATTATGATAACATCTATAATGTTAAATCAAAATTAAAATACCATCTTACCCAAGCTAGAGTTGGAGAGGTGTTACATCCTCCCCCCCTAAGATTTGACTTACTCTTGGAAGTCATGTAAGCTCAATATGCAGCCATGTCACACATTAGTACTCAAAATATAATAATCATCATTAATCGATTGTACTTCATTCCTAAGATGAGGAATATAATATTCATCATTCATCAATGAACGGAATAGAAAGGACATCATTTCCACATTCACCTTCATAAAAATTATTATCAACAAATTGACATATGCCTTACTCATAAGGTCTTAACATGAAACAAAATATCATGCTTAATCTTGCTAACATCCCATGTATCACAATTCTCAAAATATGAATTTATTTTAACACCCGCATTCATTCAAAGATAAGTTAAAATACACATTAGTTTCTATTAAGAATAGGGTAAAGAAGATGCATAAGCACTCAATTCTTTCCAAAACACCTTTGTTTGCCACAATATTTGTTTTCCACACACTTCCATTCTCACACATTAGAACACATTTGACATCATTTTCAACAAAATATAGCAATTTACACTTTCTAAAGCATAACAAGTCAATATTGAAATTTTCACATGAAACCATATCCAAAATGAGACATGTATTTACACTTGCATACATACTTATATCACTGGGAATCACATCACCAGGCTACATAGGGTTCATGCGAACACTGGAAAGCAGCATACTAATCCATGATACATAATCCATGAGCCAAGAGCCAAAATCCATCTCACATAAACCATACCTCACACAGAGTGGTTTGATGGTGTTAGGCCACATGCACATGGTGAGACCATCTAAATAAGACCACAATAACATATCTCTTGTATAAGGTGGTTAGCCTCCAAGAGGTAGTCATCACACATAGGTGGGTAGTGGGTCTTAGCTATATAACAGCCTCACATACCCCCATCTTCAAGGTTCCTTGCGTCTACTTCCTCGTATACTCTCAACTGAGTCTGGCTCTCCCGTACCCGATGAAGAATCACATTACAACACAAGACCGACATTTGAAAACAACGAGTAAGAAACTAGTTTAGCCACCAAAGATCATAAATAAATATCAAATAAGGATTCAATAAAGCAATAAAGCAAGAAATGCGCGCAATTTCAACACTAAATCAAATGTAACCTTGAAGGCTACATGAAAATGAAGATCACAAGGTGTGGCTAAACTATCGCAATCAAATATAAATAAAGTGTCGGCCTTCACAATCAATAGAAGATCATCAAACCCATAAAGAAAGTCCATAATCTTTGAAATTACACTATACAACACTGCGTGACTAGATACTAGCCACCAAACGAGGAAGGATGGAACAACATCTAACTACTACAATAGCTCTTCATATGGTGCGGAGTGAGCACGCCAACCACATGGCATGAGGTGTACTCCTAGGCTACACCCCGCATCGCATCGTCATGCGGCATGGACTCACCAAGTGGCCCACGCACTCCTTGGCTGCCCACATGGGATGTGCACCTCAACCCCATCCCGCATCGCGTCTCAGTGTGACATGGCATACACCACCCGGAAAAGGCACGTACTGGTCATATCCTGCATGGCAGTGTGTCTGTGGCTTCGTGGAAGTAGGCACACACAAAACACACCCCACATAGCGATACCTCATGGAGAAGGCACATGCAAGCACTCGTCGTAGCCAAAGGTATACATGGTTAGGACATACCCATATGCTAACCAACCCAAACACTGTCAAAAGAAAGCATGAGTGTCCCTCTACAAGTGTACAAGGCCCCATTACACTCATCACACAAGTAGACTATCATAGCATAATCTAATAGTGCACCTTCACGTGTCTATGCATGTGGCATCGTATCTATTACACCATGTCGAAACATATGCAGATACGGTATATAAATAATGCATATATGAGTATATCAATATGGGGCTACTCGAGTCTCACCTCTCATATGGATGAGATAGACTCACTAATGCCAGCTCAACGCCCCTATAGGTTTCCAGACAAAACTAACAAACCAATGTTGTTGTACTCAAATATGGGGAAAAGGCTAGCATGTATGGATCAAGTACCTTGATCCATCATAAGGGGAAGTAGTGAGTACTTTCCCTCAGATCGGTTGAGCTGAGACTGCTCTGTGTCACAACATGCGCATGCTACACACCCCGCCCAAGGAACTTTGTGGTTGCTACTACCCCTTCATGGACTGAGGGACTAAAGAACCAAAAGAAGAGAATCTATGAAACTATCTTTTGGCCACTCTTATATATATATATAAATTTCAACCACACATGCGTTGGCCCTCAATCAGGTAACAAAATACGATCACACATAATGGTATGGTTAATCTCATACCTAAAATATAACATATTCCTCATGGATGGGTACACAGTATCACCATCCATGGCACACAATGCAAGTACAGGGTATTCACAACACTCAACTAATGCACAGTTACTGGTTTATCACATTTAAAGGGGGTACCATTACATATACAATTCCATTACTTTTCAAAAGATCACATAACACAAGTACATTTATTTCCATAGCCAACGTGATTCCCTTCCCAAAATCATATCATCCATGGATGGGTACCCTGGACCACAATCCCACGGGAACACAACTCAAGCACATGATATTCACAATACTCAACATGAACATCAATATAGGATGTTCACATAACAAGTACCTTTTTCCTTTTCTTCTTACCAAAATAAAACAATTATCCACTTATAATATGCAAGATCAAAACAAACTTCCCACAAACATGTACTCCCAACATCCATACAATCTTCTATTTTCAAGAAAATAATATCATTAAACAAAATTTTACAATTACAACCTTTATCCCATACAAATTATCATAGTGCTACATGGAGTAAATAAACAATGCCATATTAATTCTCACATTCACATTCACAATTATTCAGTGGTAAGTCACCTTATTACACACATGCATTGACCACATTTATTTCCTAGACATAGTACAATATCATCGTAATGTTTACTCAAGACAAGGTATGCAACATTATCACTTCATCATGCATTAATCATTTTGCATTTCAAATCAAAGTACAATAGTTTAACATCTACATGATTTCGTAAGACTCAACAATGCAATTGGGGACTATAGGTCCTTTATCCAAGGTTTTGATCTAATAAAACAAACCTTCATGAAAGCATAAACATTTGCTCATAAGAGGTAAGCATACAATGGATTTCACACAAACGCATCAATCATAAGAGAGAATGCAATAATCTCTATGAACTAACAACATGATCATTCATTTTCTTTTACCACATTGATAATCTCAATAAGACATGCAAAAGCAACTCCAAAACCACATAGGGTCATTCTAGCAATCACTAGCACAAGGAGGTAAAGCACAAGAAGAGAATACACACAAACAAAACTTCTTGGCACCCTCACAGTCAATCAGACATTCCAACAACAAGAAGTAAGAAACCAAGCAAGGGTGATTTTAGGCAACACATTTCACCTGCAACCCAACAACAAGCTAAGGCCCAACATGCCCACCCACAACACAGGATATAGGAAGCAATCAATCTCAACCTCGGGAGACTCTCAACAAGGGAGTCACTACAATCCCGTAGGGTAAGGCAAGGCCTAGGAGGCATCATTCCTCCACAACAAAAGACAAGGTTGGGAAACTCAACCCTCAAAAATGCCATACTAAGGCACTCAAAGCAAGAGGTACCATGACTATCTTCCCACAAAAGCACTTGGAAACACACATCAAACACATTGCAACCACATAGGCTAAAACCACTCTCAGGGACCACTCAAGGGTCATAACCATTTACACAATGAAAGAGTTGCACATCAAGAAGGAGACCAATCAAAACACACTTCTTGGTAGGCTTGAGGGTCTAACTAATCTTCACAAAACCATTCCTCGACAAGACAGGCAAGGGGCAGGAAACAACATCACTTGTTGCCATCCACCACACCCAACACACCAAGTAGGTATCAACCAAAAGCAGGGATCCTAGTGCTGCAACATGGGCTCTACCTCTATGGGCATCCTAAAGGAAACTAGGAATGCATCAAAATAGATCATCACAAGGACAATCTATACACCATACTAAGGCATGAAGGTAGTCAAACAAGACTATGGAAAATAATTTTACAAGCTCACGCCACACGCAAAAACACAACATAACATAAAAGGCTCATGTACACCAGAGCTCCTAGTGTGTGAACATGGGCTCTAATACCAGATGTAATATCCTGCTATGCAACCTGAAGGTTAAGAGCAAAAAGATGAGAAGAATTTTTTTTTTTGAACAAGAAGAATAACATACACATAAATTAATTACCAAATTCCATAAAATGACACCAAACATGGCCAACTATACTTAAAGTAAAACTTCAAAGAGAGGACTAATCCACCCTCCAGAGAAAATCCAAACAAAAGCAAACAAGACAACTCCAAAATTTGCTCTGGAATTTGCTCCTCTGCTCCGGAACTTGCTCCTCTACTCTGGAACTTGCAGTTCTGGAGCCCGATACTACAAAACTTGCAGTTCTGGAGCCCAACACTACAGAACCTGCAGTTCTGGAGCCCGATACTATGAAACTTGCAGTTTCGGAGCTCCCAGCTCCAGAACCTGTTGTTGCCACACTCAAACAGCAATAGAAGGCACCGGTGCTCTGGAACCTAGGCAGATTGCTAAAATGGAAAAACACACAACTATGGAACTAACTTAAACATGAAAATTAATGACATAAAAAAACTTAAGAATGATCAAAGAACATTCGAGCCCGATACCAACACCAGAGCCCATAAACCAAGACAAACATCACATATCTTCTCATTAAACTTACGATAAATTTTCTCTCCCAAGAGAGTACAACATGCATATAGGATCAAGTATGAATACAATAACATTTTCATGGAAAAGATACAACATCTATCAAGATATATATACACAAGGCATGTACATGAATATGTGTGATAAACAAAAACGAGAGAGAGAGAGAGAGATAAAATTCCAACCGGTACCCAATGGTGGTGGCAATGCCTCCCTACCATGTGGACTCCAGAGAGACCGACCCACCGTGCTCAGAGGTAGTCACAAGGCCCAAGCAAAAGCAACAAGACAAAGGTAACATAAAGCCAACACTCACATTAGACATGGAGCAAACACATCATACAATGCATAAAAAAATTATCAGATGGAGAGGTTCATACCATACATATCAGGTACTACTCATGATGACTAAGGTGCAAGATACCAGATTACAGAATGGATAAGGAGACTCAACCATGCCCAAATCGACACCTCATAGACGGATAACTCAACGCCCTACAGGTGGATAGGCCTTCTCAAGTGCATCCTTAGCATTTTCAAGTGTTCAATACCATGCACGAGGAGTCATAAGATTATAAGCAATTTACACCATTTTGATTCAATCACCATATGCATACAATAAACCAGCTACTAATTTCCTTTGCAGCCTCTTACGGGCCACTCTATAGGGCCACCCTAATGACCTCGACTCAAGCACATCTCGTTTAACCAAACGAGGGGTTCATACAAACATGAAAAAAAGGAAATCCACAATTCTATCACAAAAACCATATAAACACCCAAGCCAATATTGCTGAAAAAAAAGTCATTGAACGGCTTAAAACTATAAAGAAATGAGGGCAAAGAATTTTCATCAAAATAGAATGTGGCCGGACTAAAATTCTAACCTTGACCTAGATCAGATTTCGTTGTTCCAAGTTGGAATCCACCCTTTAAATTACAAGTTTAGCTTAGGAAAGAGGTGTTGTTCAGAAAACGCCATTTTGGCCAAGTTGGGCAAAATTGACATGAAAATTGAAAGTGCCCAGAATTCAACTCGGACAAAGACCCAGTTGAAATATGGGCATTTCAAAATTGACTACACTATTATTTTAAAATTTTATTGAGCAAGAATAGGGTTCTGTTCAAAAACGTCATTCAGCCAAGATGGACGAAAATTCATTAAAAATGAAAGTGTTCGGATTGAGAATCGGACAACCCATTTGAGATATGGGTAATTCTATATGAAATCCATTTTCATTTTGAATTTTTAATATTTTTAGCAACAAATAAAACGTCTTTCAGCAAATTAATCAAAAAAAAGGAAGTGCCCGAAACTCAAATTTAACACAGACCCATTTTAGATTTGGCAAATTCAAAAAGAATTTCATTTTTTTTTTCAAAATTTCAGACAAGAGAATGACTCTATTTTAAAATAGAACAATCATTGACCAAGAATAGAGCTCAAAATGCACAAAAATTCAGCCATATAGAAAAACTACAAGCAGCAAAATTGAATCCAACCCCAATAGTTGAAACTCCCAAAATCATTTAAACACATTCTAACATACATTTCTAAAACAAGGATTCAAGGAAAGCATGGAAGAATACCTCATATTTTCCCAAATGTGAAATGAGAAAATGTTTTGTTAGCAAGGAATGACGAGATTCCAAAATGGAGCAACAAGAAGAAGATGGTCCATTGAATTCAACAATCCAATACCCACCAATTTCTTCATAGAAAACCTTTATGTTTCTTCTCCAACTTAGCTGCCCAAATTGTGGGGGTTTTCTCCTCCATGCAAAATCAACAAATTTGCTTCTCTCCCAAAAGATCATCCTCCCCCAAAAAGGTTCAAATAAAGTATATATATGTATCAAAGACCAAGCTGCCCTATTTTATTGATTTATTTTCTTTTAGCTAACTCCTCAACATAATAAAATGAAATAAATCATTTTATTAAACAAACTATTAATGCTCTCCAAAGAAAGTAATCAAAATCTCTATTATACAACATTCTCTATTTCCACATAATAATAATAATTTAAATCCAACATCAGAATACATAAGGCTCCCAAAAAGATTAAATAAAATTATGAGGGCTCACAAAATGGATTAATAAAATCACTTAAAATTTCCAATGAAATGTATCATTCTCCTGAATGATCAATAAAAATCAATTAAAATGACATTTAAAACCTCGAGAATAAGACCCTTCAAATCTCAAATCAATTAAACACAATGAGATACCAAAAATAAAGTCATGAAGAGATGTGCAATAAACCACAACAAGGCATCGACAACCAATTAAATATCAATATAACCACATAAACGATTAACGGAACCAAGACAAAATACCTCAATGAGACATACAGGTAAACCACATATGACCAAAGGGTGCTCAGGACGTTACCGTTAGGTAACCGGATGGTAAGACAACATGAGAGCATTGCACTAAAGAGGTACAGTGGGCTAGATTAGGGGACATTTGGCCTGTATGACTACCTCTGGTTACCACCATCAAGGAATAAAAGTATGCTTAGGCCTATGAGTCCAGGTGGAGTCGATACTCGATACCTACATCTCTCCAATTACACGTCAAGGTACATGTGCATATAACATATATCATGTAGCTGAAACAACATCAATTATCAGAAAAAGGATCATGATATCGTAAGCCTCTCAGATATGAGTGTTACGGCATCATCCATTTCCTATCCATAAACATGCAAAAGTAATGATAACTAAACATGTAATCCAGTATAATAACTAATCATGATAATCATCGATATCTAATCTCATTATGATAACATCTATAATACTAAATCAAAATTAAAATACCATCTTACCTAGGCTGGAGTTGGAGAGGTGTTACATTTGTAGCATAAGATTGAGTGAATGGACTGCACAAGGTGTCCAAAAGATATGTGAATATCTTTCCTCAACCAACAACCTTGCTGCTCTACAATTCTTGGCATTGTTCGTTACAACTTGAACAACTTTGTGGGTCCCAATTACTCAATGGCTGCAATAAGAATATTAGCAATAAATTGTCCATCTTTTACTTGCCCCTCACAATCCATGACTTTCAAAAACATTACCCCTTTAGGGGACACCGCTATGAAATTGATCAAAGGCCGATTTCTTGAGTCTTTCCAACCATCCAAAATAATAGACACACCTGTCTCAACCCATGAATCTCTTATAGGTTTCAATGCATCTTCAACCAACTCAACCTCCTTTTCCAATAAATTTCCATGCACCTTCTCATAACCCGGGCCCTTGTACCCTTTTGGAGCTCCATTAACCATTCTCGGCATCTCTTTCCAATATGGAGAACGAACAACATTAAAAGATAATCCATTGGCATATAGGCATCTAACTACACATTGGTCGGCAAGGGCTCTACTCTCATTTTAAAATGCAAGTTCCAAAGGTCCCTTTGTTCTCTTGTTTGCAATAGGTTGTGCACTTTGAATTTGAAGATTCGAAGTGGCAATAAATGGGTGGTCTTCTACCACAATATTGGGATTAGATGGGGGTTGCATTCCCTTTATTTTATTTTTAACAAAGGGTGATTTCCTTTTTGAGCTTCCCGTTGATCTGTTGTATCTTGCTCCCTATTGTATTTTGCAACTATATCAGGTGGAATAGGTTCACCTTCTTTTCCAGGGCAAGACATGATGCCTTTTCCACTTATGCCACACAAATGTGCTTTCACCCTATGGTATGAACTAGAATATGTAACTTCACACCCATTACATTTCCAAACATAACTGCCACCACCTGGAATCAGTTTTATCATCTCAACATACTTCCATAGAGGAGAATTAGGATTTATTTTGATTTTTGAGTTTGGTTTAGCTATGGAGCCAGAGGTAGAACCCATTGACATTGTGATTCCTATGGCAATTTGTTTTGAAAACAACACATTCAAAATTTGAATGAAAACAAAATATTGATTTATAAAACCTAGCTCTTTTGAATATTGCATACACTCATAGAAGAATGGAAAGGAAAAACATAGATAAATCATAAAATGAAACAAAACAAAGTTTATGGTTTGTAAAACAAAAAATAGATGAAAAAACTCAAAAAAAAGTGAGAAAAACTTACCTCTTTCCAAAAATATCCTTCAAAAATCTTTGTGGCAGCCAATAAACACTTACAAATCTGTAGGAATGGCAATGCAATCATTTCTAGAAGGTTCAATAATCAATCTTCAACTCCTTTTGTCAATCCAACAAGCAAAAATAGGAACTCAAACTCTTGGAATGAAAATGCTTGTTTGCAAAACAAATGAATAAAAATGAGGTAGTTTAGGTGTTTAAAGTGTTTTAGAAGTCACTTTTAGGGTTCCCTTGGGCATGGGTCAAAGTCAAACTAGAGAAATTAATTAAAAAATTCAAAAAAAATGTTTTTTAGGCACCCAAACCCGTGAGTTCGCCTTGGGTTTGCCCGAGTTAGACCTGGGTTCTTCTCGAGTTCGCTCGGGTTCTTCATCGGTGAACCAGGCCTCCAAATCACGAACCCTTGTCGAACCCACAAAGGGACTGGACCAGGACCGATACTCGACGGGAACCCATACCAGGACCCAAAGCTGGAGGGCTAAACCCAGTAACACAAGGTCTTGGAGTCAAATTACCAACACATATTTGTAACACATTGAACCCACATGAGTTAGCCTCTATATAGATATATAAACAAAAATAAATAAAAAATCATAAAGTAATCTCAAAGGTCATTCAATACAACTATAAAGAAAACCCACAATAGTAGTATTAAGCAATCAAAACAACAATAATGTTATTAAGCAATTGAACCCACAATAGTAATATTAAACAATAATCTATTTCTAAGGGCGTAATAATTTTTGTATTGACAATCTTTAAGCTTAGCATATAATTATGCACCAAATCCATATAAAGGAGAATCACTATACCATATTGAAAATTCTTATTGTTAATTACCCACATTAACAAAGGAAATCATATGCAAGCCCATCTCAAACTCAACATGGATTCAAGCACGTATTTAGAGCAAGAAGATCCTCCATAAAGATTATTTTTCACACCAATAAGTCTCAATATTTTAATTCAACATCATCATTAGATATAAGGTTAGTAGGCTTCCTTAATTCATTCATAACCATGCCATGCTTAAATTTATCATGGCATTATCTCTTGGAAGAATATACCTCACTAGTATCTTGAGGCTAATTGAAACCTTCCTATAATTATTACTAATCTAAGACATAATATCATAGAGCTAAGCATAGGGAACTATGATAGTTTTAACCTAGAAAATTCTAGAGGCATTCTCATTGTAACATTGTAAATTGTCATCCATGACAATTTCACATTATTTTTTGCTCCCCCTTAAGTGCATGGACCTAATTGTACACCTAATTTCCTAAATTATGCATTTCATAGCCCATTTGAACAATTATCAAGAAAAAATATATGGAAAATCAATGCAAACATTTAATATTTTTCTCTCAACACCTTTGATCCCATAAAATAGGGCCAAGACTTAGTCACCCTAGGTGACTTAGTCCCCCTATTTTTCCTCCAAAATTTAATATGTCAAGGACAACAATTTGTGATTTGAATTTCAAAAGTCATATGTCAGCTATTGGGATTTATTTTTTGGGAAATTAGATTGAATGTGCATATAAATACCTAGTCATTTCACCATTTGAAAACTAATAAGAAATTATTGAAGAATTATTGTCAAGAGCAATTATCAAGCAAGTCAAGAGCATTCAAGAGCATATTTATTGAATCAATTCAACATTAAGGAATCATGTCAAAGTGTATGTCAGTTTGTTTATGTTCATGTTATCATATTGTTTGTGAGATCTAACCCTTGTAGGTCTTCAAGCAAATCAAGCCAACAACAATCAAGCCTTGAGAAGATGTGCATGACTTCAAGTCCTTCAAGGAAGCCATTTTTGAGTGGGTGGTGAGTTGCAGCCCATTGGTGATTTATCATTTATTTTGTCATTAAGCCTCTATCCCTCAAAAGGATGAGTTCTCTTTCATTGACATTGCCATCGTGGAGGTGGAAACACCAACAAGGGGTTTGACTGAGGCAAGCCCCTATATGGCACAACCCTTCCTTTCTCTTTGAATGTGTAGGTTTCAAATCTGAAGAAGATTGGGAGAAGTTTGAAGGTCAACTATTCATTGTTGCATTCAAAACCTACACCTTGACAACATACAAAAACTCAATTATCTCCGCACGCAAGGAAGATCTGACAATACGACAAATGGGAAAAGAAGGCTCTAATCTAGCTCCAAAGGACTGTGAAATCAGATCCAAAATTCATCTACTAGGACATAATCGCCTAGGGTGACTAGGTCCTCAAAAATTATCTTTAGATTTATATCACAGGTGCATAGTACTCTACTCAATCTATTTCTGAAGTTTGAATTTCTCTGTGAGATTCCAAATCTATTGTTTTTGCATCAGAATACTTAGCTGCATCATTAGCTCAATCAAATCATTGCATTTCATTCCAAAATCCATTCCAAATTTGGTCAAGGGTAGGTTTACTCACCTTTCAAGTTGTAAGTTGATCTCATACCTTGTTGAAATCCATCAAAACCTTGCCACCTCCAACCACATTCTAAATGAAACAAGGAAAGGTTTACTCACTTTTCCCTCATTTCACTCATAAATTCACACTTGATATAAACCACGAACAAAGTGATCCTAAAATTTCATTCAAGATTGGAGTAGATTTTAAAAAGTCAAACAGAATAAATCTTAGAGTAGATAAGATTTATAATGATATATGTTGCCTTTTATTGGCTCAAACATATATAGTAGTAACATATTAATTGGAGAGGTGAGTTCATAGCTATTTGATGCAAATTTCAACATCAAGCTAAAGCATATTAAAGAGTAAAGGTTGATGAAGTTTAGGAACAACCCCAAACCCTAAAGATTTAAGTGTCATGCAATTCTCCTAGGATTTCAACCATTAAGATGAGAACTTCTAACTTCTCAAGTTAAGATTTAACTTGTACAAGTACTAGACACGACCATTTTCTCACATACATCAATAATATATGGCCCTTAGGGATTCTCAACCTTGATAAATAGGTTCCCTAAATAAACCTAGAACAAGCATAATGAAGGAAGGTTAAGTAAATAAAATAGATCACCTATATATATGATTTTACTTTAAAGAATTAGTTAAATCAATTAATATGACACATTGATAAGAAAAAGGTTCCTAAACTACCTCTACATATAATGGTCCCAATTATCGATCACCTTACATTTAGCTAAGCATTAAAATGTCACCCAATTTAAATGACTCGCATCAAAAAATAATATCTTATAAAGACATATTGTCATAATCAAATCCATTCATATATAGATTATGCATAACAACATAATCAATATAAAATAAATATGTTCACATATGAGCACAAAGTACCAATACTCAAAATACCTTCATAAAGCAACAATTATGTAAAGCCTCAATATGGTTCTACATTATGTCCTATTATAATATTATTCAATGATATCAAATATCATAATCATAGTATATTATGACATCCTTAGCAATCGTAAACACAATATGGACTTACAAGGCCATATATAGACTATCCAAACTTCAGAAGATATAACAATAATTATGAACTTGCTTTAAACATGAACAATAACCAAGCCATACTCAAAACAATTGGCATCACTATATCAATTAGATCACCATATGAATATTTACACTTAATAATAATAATAATAATAATAATAATAAATTAACCTTTTAATTTTATTTACATCATGGTGTGATCCAATTTTATTATAAGAGTTTCGTTCACTATCTGGATATTATTTGCACTTGCCACTTAATAACTAAAAATGGCTAACAATATGTGGTCCCATACAACAACAATATATATACAAATAAACTTATACTTAGACTTTAGTTGAATTGACCTTACAAACAAATACCTAGGACACTAAACGATATTACTAAGGAATATGCCTATATTGAGAAAATATAGTTCTAATCACTTAGTGGGGGATCCATCAATGGTTATGTTCCTTGTGCAAGGAAATCATGTTATAGAATATGGTGATAATAATAAGTTTGTATAACTAGATAGTGTAAGATGATAATGGACCTTACAAATAACAAGCTTGAATGACAATTAACACAAGGCATGTTCAGCTCTTGTGAACTATTTGACAAAATTTCTTATAGAAATGTGGTCTCATGGAATGTTGTGTTGTAGTCTATATTCAAAATGGTTTGATGAAGAATCCTTATAAATTTTTAAGTAAAAGTAACTAATAGGTATAATACCAGACTCTTCAAAAATGATACTAGAAAATCTTATCATAAACACAAATCAACCTTGATTAATTATCTTTAGTTGTGAGAAAGGATATTCAGAATCCAACACTATTTTCTAGGAAAGTAATTTTGAAAGAGGATAATACTTAACTCTAGGAACAATGCCTAGTAAGCAATGAAGATTGCTCTATTGCTTCTCCATTCAACAAAGACCAAAATGACATGCAAATCTAGCTCCCTACAAGTCCTTCTCAACCTTTGAAGTCTAGTCAAATATTTTGTCCATGTACAAAAAGACTACACTACAACTCATAAAATTCTTCTTGTAGCAAATAGCAATTTTCACTTAGTTCATGTTCATATGACCTATAATAATAGACCTTACAAATAATAAGTTTGAATGACAATTAACACAAGGCATGTTAAACTCTTTCAAATTGTTTTGAGAAAAATGTCTTATAGAAATGTGGTCTCATGGAGTGTTGTGTTGTAGTCTATATTCAAAATGGTTTGAAAAAAAATCCTTTGAATTTTTTAAGTAAAAGTAATTGACGGATATAATACCAAACTCTTCCGAAATAATATAGACAATCTTATCATAAACACAAATCAACCTTAATTAATTATCTTTAGCTGTGAGAGTGGCTATTCATAATCCAATACTATTTTCTAAAAAACTAATTGCGAAAGAGGATTATACTTAACTATAAGAACAATGTCTAGTAAGCAATAAAACTGCTCTATTGCTTCTCCATTCAACAAAGACCAAAATGACACGCAGATCGAGTTCCCTACAAGTCCTTCTCAATCTTTAAAGTCTAGTCATATATTTTGTCTATGTAAAAAAAGACTACACTGGAGATATGTGCATCTTGAGATTCTTGAAGTGAGTTCCCCTACTCATTTTGTATGTATCAAAATACATCTACAACTTAAATGACATGCAGATATAATTCCCTACAAGTCCTCCTCAACCTTTGAAATCTAGTCAGATATTTTGTCTATGTGAAAACAGACTGCACAGGAGATATGTGCATCTTGAGATTCTTGAAGTGAGTTCCCCTACTAATTTTGCATGTACCAAAATACATCTACATCTTAGTATTGGGTTGCCTAAGATTTTGATGATATCAATTAGCTAAAAAAAACAAGAAAAACCACCAGTAGCCTTATTTGATTAGGATGACGATATTGCTCATTGATAAAAAAAAAGGTACACTAGGAGAAGCTGGGACGTGGGGAAGCTACAAGGCCGTCGTTGAAACCGAACCTCCATCCATCGTGAAGCTTCCAAAAGCTCTCTGGACAAGAAGACAAGTGGCTGACCTTGGAATTCCATTGAGCAGCTCCATATTCTCCTTTTATTAATGTTCTACTTTGCCTTCTCCACATTTGCTTGAGAAGAATTCATCATAGTCAGAGATTGTTTATTTACCGAATCATGAGTTCACTGTCAAGGATGGTTCAGCTCCTTTTGTCATTCGTGTCTGCTCTGCACCAAACTGCGTCAAGTCTCATTAATTTTCTGTATTGCTTCATATGCTATTATGATTGAATGTTTATCCAAAAACAGACCGTCCTTACTCAAACAGTCCGATGTCCACGTGTGCAGATTCATTCTAAAAGTTTGGAGCGCAAAGATGTGACAGGCATTCTATATTCTTGAAAAACTAGGGCTAAATGTTAAATAAATTCTACTGTATTCCAGACTAGATGTTAAACTCAAGAATTTACTCTGTTGCTTCATCGTGAACTCATCGCATTCTAAATTCTTGGAAAATAAGGCTAAATGTTGAATAAATCACACCTAGAAGAGAGCGAGCAAGACAAACGGGAGCCTGGATTTGAAAAACCAACTTCTAAGAAGATATTTGATTTGAAGAAACAGGGAAATTATTCTTCAGAATTGGCTTGCTTTTAAAGACGATTTGAAATATCAAGGAAAGCAGAGAATATGGTTAAATTAAGAATTTCTTGTGAGAATTGTTGAAAATCAAAATAAAATTCATTCAAAATTTTCCAATATAACAAATGCCATTGCCCCCCTAAAAACATATTACATATACAAAATGCTTAAACACGGCTTATTTTGAACTAAATTCCTAGAATCTCCAAGAAAATAATACTTGAACTGCAATTATAAAAAGGCAGACAAACTTATTCTGGAGAAATCTAAATTCTACTCTTCTCCTTCATCATGACATTCTATATTATTGAAAAGATAGGGCGAAGTGTTGAATAAATTCTGGTCCGTTCCAAGCTAGGTTTTGAAATCTAAATTATTCTATGCTCCTTCGCCATTCCATCCTAAATTCTTGAAAAAATTGGGCTAAATTTTAAATACTTTCTGCCTAGAAGAGGAAAATCGAGACAAATGTGAGCCCGAGTTCGAGCAAGACAAATGGGAGCCTGCATTTAAAGAAGATTTGAAGCGTCAAAGAAAAGTATGGTGTAGGGTTAGAATAAGAAATTTGTGTTAGAAGTAAAACGAGAGCAGAGTTCCTCTTCATCAGATTGCAAAGGGAGGAAGACTTCTACACATTGGTGAGTAGATTATGTAAATGTAAAATCATAGATAGTCTTTTTTGGATTTAATGAATTTTGAAAGTTGATATGTTTGAGTTCTCTATGGCTGGATGACTGTATTCTCTATATGTAACTTATTTATGTTGGTAAGTAGCCTCATTCAAAATTAGAGAAGAAGCTTGTAAGCTCAACCAAGGGAATCTCGTGTATAGCGGTCACCAGGCTCATTAAAAAAGAAAAGAAAAATTTGATCAATTTCCATAATATGGGATAAAAATAGTAGGGATAAAAATATTGAGCAATGAGACATGGAATGTTTTAACATTATTAGTGAAAAACAATAATCATAAATTAATTATATAAAAAAATTGGAATTTTAGTGTAATGGTAAATTTTGTATATTGATGTCAATTCTTATTTTGAAAAAATGGTTTATACATTTGTGTATTAATAAATAGTATAATTATAAATTTTAGTTGTTGTTTTTATTACTAATGTTTATGCATCATGTACTATAAAATATTCATCATGTATTATGCATATTTCTTATGAAAAATTAAACATTACAATTTATGGCATTTGTTGTCATTGTTCTATATGTTGTAGTCTCATGGCAGGGGAAATTTTGGAATAGCAATGTAATGGTAAATTTTGTATATTTATGTTAATTTTTGTTTTGAGAGAATGGTTTATATATTTGTGTATGAATAAATAGTATAATTATGAATTTTGACTTATTTTTATGACTTATGCTTATGCATCATGTACTATACACTATTCACCAAGTATTATGCATATTCTTTATGAAAATTAAACATTATAATTTATGGCATGTGTTGTCATTGTCCTATATGGTGTGGTCTCATGGTTGAGTATTATTTGAATTTCTTTTGTTGGGATTTAATTAACAATATTCATCATCTAGCTGATTAAAATAGTTTAGTGGATGATAAAGTCAAAAAAAATCATTAAACAAGAAAGATAAAACTAGGGAATATAGAGCAAACACGTGGTGGCTTTTTCTTTGGATGGTGGCTTTTTCTTTGGAGGGTGGGTCATTATTTAGTAATTTTGATTAGAAATTTTTTTTAATTTGATTTTTTTTCATTTATATATACACATACTCTAATTTATTCATTTAGAATATGCATTTATTATCCACCTTGATTTTATTATTCTTATTTCCCAAGTTATTTTTCAAGCATGAGATTTATCTCACACCCAAGGATCTAGTGTAGTGCCTCTTGGGTTTGTGATCTTTAGTTATATTTTTTTGGACTTGAACCTATATACTTCATCTAGGATTATTTGTAACATCATTATTTTGTACTGGCATCAATTTTGGATGCACCCTTTGATATAGGTATATTATGATCATGTTATGATGGATTCTGTTGTTTTATTATTATGATTATGGTGTATACATGTTTTGGAGTTGTAAGTGTTTTGGCTATTATGTATATGCATAGGTACACTTGTGTTTTGAGTGTGTAACAATCACCCCTCAGTTGCTACCTTTTTTTTTCTTTCTTAAATCAATTCTAAACAAATATACCAACTTAATCGTTTAAGCATCATCAATGTAGTTTAGAGGGGCTAACCTCCAAACTTGATTGTTTCCACTTATATGGTTAAACATAGGAGTGGTGAGCTCCCAAGGTTAAGGTCATTCCTAGACCTAGACCTAAGCCTTAAGGGTTCATTCCAGATGACCTTGCCTATGTATCCCTTCATAAAAAAGTAGAGGTTTCGTAGTTTGCACACCAATGTTAGAGGGAGTTCATTTTCTCCTCTTGTATGAGATCTTTGATCTCTCTTTAACCATGACTATCTATAAAACTTAGTCCAATCATAATATAACAATAACAAATCACCATTAAGATTTGGTTTTATACCAAACATTACCAATTAGTAGTATGCAAATATACACAAATACATAAGGGTCATATCATATCATAATTCCCCAATTTCTATAGGGAGTGACTCAAGCATACATCATATATACACAATGACTAGATCCAACATACGTCACATATACAAAGTGGCTAGGTCCAACATATGTCCTATATATACAGTGACTAGAAATAACATATGTTATAAATACCCAACAACTAGTTTCAACATATGCCACATATACACAATGACTAGCTCCAACATATGTCACATATACATGCAGTGACTAGCTCCAACATATGTATCATATATACACAGTGACTAGCTCCAACATATATCACATGTATGTTGTGACTAGCTCTAGCATATGTCACATTTACACGATGGCAAGCTCCATCATACATCATAAATAACTATTGACTAGTTTCAACATATGTCATATATACATAGTGACTAGCTCATACGTACATCACAAGTACATTAGTGACAAGATCATATATACATCACATCACAACTATGACCAAATCATATGTACATCACAAGTACATTAATGACGGGGTCATATGTACATCACATTACAACCTTGGCCAGCTCATACGTACATCACAATTACATTAGTGGTGGGCTCATATGTACATCACATCACAAGTGACTAGCAAACACATTCATATTGGCTAACACACACTTTCCCTTAGTGCATCCCAAATAGAAAATGAATTTTGATGCATTGCATACTACACCATGGGTCCCATCATTTTCTTTGGTCTTTTGCACCATTGAACATCTAAGAAGAGGAT
Source organism: Sequoiadendron giganteum (assembly GCA_007115665.2). Taxonomy (NCBI): domain Eukaryota; kingdom Viridiplantae; phylum Streptophyta; class Pinopsida; order Cupressales; family Cupressaceae; genus Sequoiadendron; species Sequoiadendron giganteum. Next base: position 572,764,307 of record CM021103.1, on the reverse strand, counting down.
TCGATGCACCCATACTACACTGGGGTCCACCATCAACTTAATAGGGTCAAGTATTTTATTTCCACATCAAGATATGCCAAAACTATACTATAAGGTTGGTCCAACTATTACCTGCCTATTCCTCATTAGAAACTCTCTTCCCTACAGTCCATTGGATGGCTAAACAACCAAGGGTGGTCATCACTAGCATAGAATTCCCCTTGACTACTATCCATCCCAAGCATAGTACTACTCCTAGACACTTGGAAATCTTGAATGTCCATCTCAAGCATAGTACTACTCCTAGACACCTGTCAATCTCAAGCATAATAGTATTTCCCCTTGACTATTGTCTAGATCTCGAGCATACTACTACCCCTAGACACCTATCAATCTCGAGCATAATAATATTGCTCCTTGACAACTATCCATCTCAATCATAAGACTACCCCTACACACCTATCAGTCTCAAACATAATAATACTGCTCCTTGACTACTATCCATCTTGAGCATAATACTGCCCCCAAACACATGTCAATCTTGAGCATAATAGTAAAATTGCTCCTAGACTAATGTCCATATTGAGCATAGTACTACTTCTAAAGACCTTTCAATCTCGAGAATAATAGTATTGCTCCTTGACCCATGCTTAGCACTATAACTGGAAGATAGGTTCCTAACGTATAATAAGTAGATCACAATCGACTGAAGTAGAAGCATATACATAGCCATTTAAGTCTAAGGTTAATATTCACAATACATAAAAATAATTCACTTAGTACCAACATGAGGTCAGCTCAACTCAATAGGCAACCACAACCAAGTAGTCAAATTCATTCCTTTCCTTCGACTTAATATTCAAACACACATTATGTATTGAATACAAGTTATCAAGTTTTCTTTCATAACCATCTAATACCCATTTAGCCTCTTTTGAAGCCTACTGAAGAGAGAAGGTCAAACCAATTAGGAACAACCCCAACATTTGGGAGTTATTCCCCCTATACCCTCCCCCTATGGACTTGAGGTCACAAAGGCATTATTCGCTCAAGGACCGCCTGCATACCCACTTCCAAATGGATCAAATTCACATGTATTTCTCATAGAAAAGTTTCTCAAAGGACACCTACACATAGGTTCCCATAACCAAAGTTTTATTAATTATTTTGTCTTATTATTACATTTAGCATGGAAGATAAAATGACACTAAAGTAACTTATTGCACCTATTGTCACTATATTGAAACTTACAAATGGTCCATGAATAAATGATCTTGATATAGATTCTTGATATAACACTACATCTAATATTTCCAAATTCACAAGTATCTAAACCTCATGGGTCTTACAACATCAGTGTATCCTATCCTTAGTCATGATTCCCACTCAACATGTCATATTTCATTGCAACCATAGAACCCCTTCCTTAATTCCCATGATAGTTCTCTTATCGGGGCTATTATGCTCAAGGGGTCAATAAAAATCATGCAACCTTAATAATGATATGATGCAAGGATAATGTAGAAGCCTTGATAAGGCTCTTGATGGGGTCCCACTTCAATATGGTTTGATGATATCAAGTATCATAATAATATATGGAATCATCCTAATAAAGCCACATAGATTCCTTTTGAACCTCAAAGACAAATGTGTGTGTGTTTACAAATAATATATTTTAAGCATAAGCAAGGTTTTAGACGCACTCTAAACAATTTGCAACACTAGGCCCATCAATTTTTCATATAAAGATATACACTTTGTAATATTAATAGTAATAGGATTCATAACCACTTGGTTTCATTTATCTTAGGGTGTAACCCATTATTCTTGTAATAGCTTATTTCTCATTTAACTATATAGTATTTGCACTTGACTTGAAGTTTTTCTAAGAAGATAAGGATTAGCTTAATCAAGGAAAATCATGTTGATGAAATATACAACAATGGTATATATGATTTCACCCAATGAATCAATTCAACACACTAAGTTAGTATATCACTATGAAAAAGGTTCTTTATTTACCTCCACATAGGGTGGTCTCGATCATCAACCATTATATAGTTAGATGAACATTAAGATATCATTATCTTAAATGATACATTATTAATTATAATAGTGTCTTATACGGAGTGTCATTAGAATCCAATACTCATACATTTGTGCATAAAAACTTAATAAAATCACATCCACTCATAATAGAGCATAGGGAAACAATGTTTGGAATATTGTTACAAGGCTCCCTCTACAACATGTAATAACACATTTCTTGCACAAGCAATATATATTTTTATATTTAGGATTTCTCATTTTTTATTTCTAACAAGGTCAAATTCCAAAACCCAATATTTCATAACAATAGCTAATTGTCTTAGTACTAGACACTTGAGGGTGCCCAAACATTATTACCACTCCCTACATAGTTGTAATATATTTATCAATATATATATTGAATGTATAATTACACACAACATCTTACCTATGCATCACTAGATTGTTCAATGGGATGAATATAATAACCCTTAATTTTAGAAGTGACAATCTAGGACAAATATATGTCTTTTAGCATTGATGAGATAATAATATTTGATTTTCCTTCAACTAGAGGAAGGCTCTACTTTTTCCAAAGTGTAAAATTTGAGTCCTCTATCTTCTAAGTAATACTCATGATATGATTAAAATAATACAGTACACTATTGGTGTTTCCTTAAGATGTTAGGCACTAGGATGTCTTCTGTTTAAAAATTTAACCTTATCTTAAAGATTATTCAACATGTCTTGAGTTTGGTTTATTTATTTAATTTCTCTATCAAATATGAATGGCCTTTGCATGCATTTAAATTTCAAACTATACACAAGAATATGCACACCCGTTATGCATTCAAATATATAAGTTGACCATATATATATGGACTCATACCTAAATTTGTAAGGAATAGCTTATACAAATGTATAGATAATCACAAAGGAATTACAATGTGATTTAGTTTGTATTTAAGGCTGCAAATAAATTATGGAACTTGAGTTTGCATCCAATCCATGAAGGATGTGTATTTGTATAGAAATCTTTATATTATCTGCCCCAAACTATGACTATGCTCAAACCCAAAATGAAGGTATATAATGTTTGAAAATATCAAAACCAATTACTTGACTAGGTATCTCTATTATTCCTTCCTTATTGTGCTCCATTCTTTCTTTTTCCAAGAGTTTTAATGTTTTTCCCAATGTAGTGTAAAAAATGCACATCTTTACATTTTCACACTATGTTTGCATCCCCTTAATTAATTGGACTTGATGGGACTTTTAAAATTTTGTCAAACTTTTGCTTGGTTTTGGGCATGTCTTTTAATCCTTCATGATTGGGGGTCTAATGTTTAGGGTTTAGGGTTTTGTTACCCATGTTAAAATTGGTTTTATCAAATAAAACCTTACGTTATCATTTTGTGTTGACCTGTTATTGGGGGTTACCAGTGTTTTAAGTCGTTCGATTGAGCCTTGTTTATCGTGTTGTTATTGACCCCTTTACTCGACCTGTTGGTTCTTTCTCCATGTTTGAGTTTTAATAGTATTTTGCCTAAAATGGTTGGTTTTTCCCAATGTTTAGACTTTGGCCTAAAATTTCATGCCTCCAAGGGTCTTTTCCCATTCTCCTAGTTGGCCCCACTATTATAAATAACTTTTTTCCATGTGCAGATTGGAAGGCCATCGGATCAAGGGGTTCAAATCTAGACTGTTCCTTGTAGACCTTGCAAGGTTTCTTGTTGACATCACTAAAGTGGTGCAAAGTATGCGAGATGTTGCCATCTGTTGCGTATAGTGGAGTGGGGCTTGTGCACCAACGGTGATAAATGGATGTCAAATCAATGGTGGTTTTTTAATGACGGGGATTAATTATGACCATCCCTCGCTAGCCTCGCATGATCAGATAAATATTTTTGAAGTGTTCCGAGGTGTGTGAGCTGGTGACACATTTCCTGGCTCCACAGTAAAAGGTGGTTGGATGGGGCTTGTTGCTAGTTCATGTGTCTCTGACTATGAGGTATGTGATTGGTTGTCGAGTTTTCCAAGTGGTGACGTGGGTTTTTCAATGATCTTTGACTCGATCTGAGTCATCCGACGTGCCAGGTCCTTATCATATCGACGGTCTAAATTCAAAATTTTTAATCCACCCATGTGACATGACTATTTATGCTCTGCAAATTACATTCATTAATGGCGCAAGTCTTTCAATGGATCTCATCCTGACTTCCATGTGTGCGAGCGGTATTCACTTGATAATCATGATGATCTGTACTTAGTTTTCCATGAGCTTGGAGATATTTTGTGGTGGAAATGACATCCACTAATCGCTCGCTTGTTTGTACTACAATTGGAGAAATTAATGTTCCCTGCACTAGCTTGCTCGATAAATTCTTGCTAATTTCTCATTAGTATCATTGCATTTTTCAGTTTATGTTTGTTTGCAGGTGATTGGTTTTTCTTGTTGAATTTGAACTTGCGAATTGGATGGGTAAGTCGGTGGTTCCTGCTTCCTCAATATGAAGAAGCGCTAGGATGGACGTGAATAATTTGCAACGAGAGGAGAAACAAATTGAATAGAGTATTGTTCTTGATGCTTCTGGGGCAGTTGTTGAAAGGGATGAGACGAGGTCTAGACGTTATGAGTCCCCTATTGAGCTTTATGTTGGCTTTGGTGGTGAAGGGTCCAAAACTGATTCGGACTACTGTAATTACCTCGTGGCCCTGACTGAGCTGGTGGGAGTGGATGAGGAGGTCCTCGTAGCTTCTCCAATTTCTACGGTGGCATTGTGTGTTGTTTCTAGGTCTGGTGTTGGTGCAAACAAAGGTAAAGTAATGGTCTCTCTTCATACTAAAGCGAGGACCAAGAGTGATCGCCTATATCGGGGTCGTGTGGTTTTTCGTAGTGCAAGGTGATGATGTGGTCGTTGGGGCTATTCTTTTTGTTTTTGATGTTATTTCTACTATTTGGGTTGGATGTGGATGTGCGCGTGGGTGATGCGATGGTTTTTGTTCTATTCGATTGGTTACAGGGGTGTAACTACTTTGATTCTTTGTTCATAGTATGGTTACATTTGATGATGAGGAATTTTGAAATGATTGAAATTTCATTTGGTTGGAATGAAATTCATTTTGAAATCAACAATTGATCCTAATGCTTGTTGCTCTCTTGATCTATAAAGGATATTTCAAGGCTCATTGTTGAGGTCAGATTTTTTTGAGTCCTAAAGTTTAGACGGTGTACAGTTAGGAATACATTGTAGTATCTAGAATTTTTTAGCTAGGAAGTCATTCTAGGTCGGGTATGTGCATAAGTTAAGTGTACTATGCTTTTTGTAATTAGTGATATCGAAAGAAATCTAAATTTTTAAGACAATTGCTCTCCTGTGTATGTATGATAGATTGTGAATGAAGTTATCAATGGTTGTTTCATTCATCTTCGATGGTATATTTGAATGTGTGATTCATTTTCTTGCTTTAACTTAATGAGTTAGTCAAATGCTTGAAAAAGAGTTACAGATCTCTAGTAATTTGCTTAGGACTAGCTAAGGAGTAAGGTTTTGAATGCTGGAAAATCTTATAGTGTAAGGCATTATAAAGATAGTTCAATGATATCAGGGTTATGTTTTATGTGACTCCCGCTCCGTTGAATGAGGCACTAGTTAATTTATTCAAAATCTTTTTTAATGTACAAAAATGTCACCCTAAATGTGTGGGTTCGAAGTCAAAAAATTTCAAAATCAAATTATATATCTCTTGAGATGCAAATCTCACATTAAATCTATTTTCCTAGCTCTAGATAGTTGTTCTTATTCTGTGGTTTGCCAAAACCCTGGTAGATGGTATCTAGTTGCACTAATAGGAATGTATCTATGTATAGAAGTGTTCTTGAGGCTTGAAGCATTTTTATGAACACATATAGGAATACCCTCCTTGGTTTCACAGAGCCAAAAGTGTAGGAGATTTCAGTCTTTAACTGAATCTTGTCAGTTGGCCACTAACTTTGTGAATTCTTGAATATAGAGGTTGACAACCTCTTAGAGAATTACGAAGCCTAGTGGGGAAAAATAAAACACCAACAAGACTTAATTAAGCCTTTAATTGGCCCAATTATGTATTCACAAGCCTAATTAATTTGGCTTCTCAAAAGGGGAACCCACATTTAATCAATGCCTATATTGAACTTAACATCTTAGAAATTGAGTGGCCTAGGTTTAGGTCCTAAGACCCATTCGTCCAATGGGTCCCCCTTAAGTCTCGGGACCCAATTTAAAATATATTTTTGGTGGAATTTTAATGATCTAAATTCAAATTGCATAGGTCATCTTGTGGTGTTTAATCGTCTGGTAATTAAGGAAACACCTATAATACATAGTTATTTTTATCAATTCAAAAGATCTAGCACTAAGGAAACTTTCACAAAAGAAAATATTATTGTCAAGAGCATTGAAAAGTAGATTTATCAGTCATCTACAATAGCATTCAAGATCCTATCATGATGTCAAAATTTATGTGTTCATGTGTTTTTTTGGAGCTAACATTGTGATGTAGGTTTCAAGTTTCAAGCAAACATTCAAGCATCAAGATCTATCAAGCAATCAAGACATTTCATACAAGATCCAATCCTTAGATATGTTGGAATTCGGTCCTCTAAGGGAAACCATTAATGGTTTGGTGAGTTGTGACATAGCATTGTTCATTCATCATTCCTTACATTTTATCATTATTTCATTATCAAGGTTTAATTAAACCAAATCAGGTTTTTACCAAGGTGTATCTCTATTCACCCAAAAACAAACATTTTCCCTCTCTTTATGTATATGCAGATTTGCAGGTGAAGAAGGATTGAAGATTGATCAAAAGAGCAATTTTGCAAAGTTGTCAACATTTTCGTCAAGCCATAGAAACTCAAATCCCAAATTTATTTTTGAATTTCTTGCAGCAAAACCTAGTGCAAATAGAAGCTCGGATTTTGCATCAGAGGACCCTCAAAGTTGAGGAAAAGCCTTATACAAAGACCCATGTAGGACACTTAAAAGACACATTTTTGGGTAGCGAATGAGTCCTTGTAGGACACTCATAACCCACTTTTTTGGATAAGTTTTTCATGTTCCACACTTCTTAGATCTTCTTGCAAACTAGTGTTTTTGTTTGTGTTATCCTTTTAACTTTGCATTCCAAGTTTTACTTTACATAATTTAGTTCATCAAGCATTTTATTTTCATCTCCCAAAAATGCATTTCAGTCATATTTTACCATTTTCTATCATAAGGAAAACAACATATCTTCCAATAGGGTTCACTCACTTAAGGGTTGAAAGTCAATCCTAACTTTGGGGATCTCTTTTCCTAATGAAATTAGGAAAGTGTAAGTCTATAGATCATACACCTTTTTCCACATTGATCACCCCACTTACATTTTTTTATACATTTCACCTAGGAATGAAGCATGCCCAAAACACATAACCAGCACCACTAGAATGTAGGCAGGGGGAATGTTGGCAATTATTGTAGAATTTGAGCTTTACATTTTCCCATTGTATTTTCTTCAAAGTTTCTAACACCTTTTCAAAAAATACATTTTATGCACAACCTACGACTCCCACAATCTAGAAGACCACATTTATTGAGATAATTCTTTAAAAATCTTGAACGCTTCTACCAAAAACCACCATACTATGCATTTATTTCCTTCACAGTTTCTTCCTTCACTCATCTACTGCTCGTGTGTTATGGTTTTTATCTCTACACCCTTCCACACTTCCTCAAACCTTACTTTTCTCATGTCTCCTTCATAATGTCATGCTCTCCTACCCTCTTTTTTCCTCTCCGTCTCTCCTTCTTGATTGGGTAAAAGCAAGAAGTTGGGTCCACGAAGAGGAAAAATTTTGGCCAAAAAAAGTCACACGAAATGCGTACCCATTTAAAAATGATAACCCGAGCCTAAACGAGTACCTATTCTAAAAATAGAACAAGTACCCATTTTAAAGCGAGTATTGTTCTAAAAAATTGTAAAAATATATATTTTTTAAAACGAGTACATGTTCTACAAAAATTTCAAAAATATAAATTTCCAAAAATAGGTTTTTTAAAAAAATGGGTAACCGTTCTAAGAAAATTCCAAAAATATATATATTTTTAAAACAAGTACGCATTCTAAAAAAAAATTATTTTTGATTTTTTTAGAACGGGTACCCATTTTAGCTTTAAAGAACAGGTACTCGTTCTTTAAAGCTACAATCCCCAAGCCACTTTTTGCTTGGGTTTTTACGCTCGAGAAAGGTTTGGAAATCCGACCCTTAGTCTTTGACCTACAACTAAAAAACTAAGGTAGATTCAAGAAAAATGTCCAACTTTGGCAATATAGTTGATATACTTTTTTGCATAATTAATCTATAAAATTAAAACCCATTATAGATCACAATGTCTAGTTTCAAAATATATAATCTTTGTTAAGATTGGATTATGTTTTCTATTTTTTAATTAATTTCTAAGCAAACTAATCCACAAACTTGAATTATTAGGCCTTTTTTGTTTTTTAATCTTTTTTCTATTAATTTTTTTTAAAAAAGTATATGACTTCAATCTTCAGACAATTCTCTACACAATGAAAAAAATTTAAATAGTGTTTAGTTTAGGTCCAATTATGTTTTTTTTTTTTTGGTAACCTAGGGGTGTCCCCACGACTCAGCCCAGCGCGTTCCCTTTACGGGGCGAGCTGAGGCGAGACTAGTCCCCTAGGGATGCACGCAATAGCCCGAAAACCACGTGCATCGGGTAAGCCCAGGCTTTGGAGTTAAACCCGGGACCTGTGGGGAGCAAACCCACAGCCCAAACCAACTCCACTACCTGTGCGGGCTTTAGGTCCAATTATGTTATTCGTACACATTAATTTTTAAAAACAATAATTAAGGCCAATAAAAATTCAATCAAAAAAATATATTAAAAAAAAATTATAAAAAATATCCTCATCAATCTTCATGCTATATAATCTTTCTCTAAAAGGAATTAGAAAAATACTTTTATTTAGGTCAAGAAGTGGTGTTCATACACGTGCATGGTATGGTAAAAAAAATGACTATTAAAAAGTAGTTTTTATACATGCCTATTAAAATTTAATTTCTATCATCTGGGTATTAAAATAAATTATATATTTAAAAATTAGATTCAAAATACTAAATTTCATATTACAGACTTCTTTCAAGATTCATTGTGTAAGTACTTCGAATTTTTAGTCCAAGTGTGACAAATTCTTAAAAAATAGAAAAAACACTTCTTATTTTTTGAGTTTTTTGTGGACCCAACTTCTTGCATTAGCCCGATTATCTCCCCAAAATGAAGCGTGAATCTATAGTTTATGCGGTCATGGGGTTTAAAGGCTGCCAAAAAGTCATTTTTTCCACATGACATGCCATAATGGATGGTTGAGGGAAGGAACCTCAATAAATGTTGGTTGTCCTCTCCATACCCATACCCCTCTCTTCATAAATACAAGCTATCTTCAAACGTAATCCTTTTTCCTCACACTTGACAAAATCCATTCATCCTTTGATGGAAGACCATTCCTCTTAATGGCACTATCAACGACCCTTCATTTGATTTGATACATTGACCATATAGGTATAGGGAATTTTTCTATCTGACTTTGGAGGTATGAGTTATTCCTCGACAGTGGTAATATTAGAGATGTCACATTGGTTGTAATTGTTAGCCTTACCCATCATACTCAATTTGAGTGTGACTTTCCATTATCTTATCCATGTTGACAAAATATTGTCTTTGGTATATTTTTTGATACCATACCTTTCTTGTGGAAGTCCAATGAAAGTGTGTGTTGTCTTATTAAATTTATGATTTCCATAAATTTAATTTAGTTTTATGCTTATATGGATTTAATGGTGAATTTAAATGTTGAATGATATTTGGAAAAGGATTTAATTGGTTAATTGGTTTTGGGAGAATTTGAGGGAGTTTCAAATTAAAGAAATGGAAATATAAATTATGTTAATTTTTAATTGATTTTGAAAAAGGGTAAAATAGGGAAAAGCATTTCATTTTTTATGTTATGTTTTTATTTGTGAAGAAATTATGTGAAAAAACCCCTCTTTTGGCAAATTGTATTTTGTTGATTGGGAGTGCAATTAGCTTAGGAGAAACTCGATGAGGTCAGATTCATTGGATTAAGAATTGGGATGGGAGTGTGTTTTTTGACTCTCATGAGCTCTCATTTGACATTCATGATGTACACTTCATTCCAAAATTTGTCAAGAATTGAGGTATTTTGCTTGTTTCTATTAATTTAATTAATTTCTTTCAAGTTTATGTATGAGAATAGGTTTAAGGGAGTGTAGAATCCTCCTAGTGTATGCCAATTTGCAAATTACCATGTTTATTTGTTTGTTTTCAGATTATTTTTGAGATTTTTGAAAATACAAATACAAGGTTATAATGCTGATTTTTTCAAGAATTGTGCAAAATGAGTTTTTTTTAGCTTTAAAGGGGGTTGGGAACTTTTGTTACCAAATGGTATTTCTAGATTTTAAAATTTTGAAATTTTGATTTTGGTGAAATTTTAATGGAGTATTTGGGAATTTTTGGTTTTTGGCGTGAAGAAATATTAAGAAAATTTGGAAGTTTTCAATGAAATTGGATGTTTTAGAATGTTTGGATGAAGGTGTACATCATGAAATGTGGAAATATGTCATGAAAAATGGATAAACTTGTAAATATTGTATTGGTTTTCATGCCACACTCATTGGAGGGTGTGATGAGCTTAGGGTTTAAGTATTAAAGAGAGTTATGGGAGTGGCTCCCAATGTGAACCTAGCACAAAGTGGCATGTGGGAAATTAGGTGTCACATTTCTCTCATCAAGATGAGTTCATTTGGCCATTAAGATGAGCTCACTTGACACCACTGGTACAATTGAGTCAACCCTTAGTTAACTACTCTCCTTTATGACACTTGCCACCCTTACTTGTGCATCCTAGATTCTATATATTGTAGTCATTTAATGCATTTTCATACCTTGAATATCGAAATGAATATTATAATTATGTCAAAATCTTGTACTTTTATTGTCATTGAATTTATCTTGCCATAATTTTGTTTTCAATTCTAGTGAGTTTTAATATTGTCATCATTATTCTTTATTAATCTAACACATGGCAATGATTAATGGAAACCTTGACATCCTTGGAAATAGTTAGCAAGTAATATCTAGTTGGCATTCTAGTGTAGTCATACAAATACAACCTATTTGAAGCTACATCCATAAAAATGTACTTTCAAAAAAGGTAAAAAAGGGTCAAAAAACCACTATGTTTACCATTGATAGGGGAAAATAAATTGATTGTAGTTCAAAAGATTATTCTAACTTGTCCTCCACTACAAAAAGGATTATTTTTAATGTGTTGATACAAGAAGAAAAAGAGAAATCAAAGTTGTTTAGTATCAAAATTCAAATTAAGGGTGTTTAAGTTGATGTATTTTTAATGCTTGTTTGTAAGTTAGCTTGATTTCTCAAGATTTAGTTGGAAATCTTGGTATTGAGGCTTATCCACACCCCAAGCACTATGCTTTAGGATGGATCATAGGTATTGATTCGTACATTAATAAGAAATGTAGATTGAAGTTTGTTGTTGACCATAATTTTGTTGATGAAGTGGTGTTAGATGTTGTGTCTATGAATGTATGTTGAATTTTTTGGGGGGAGCCCCTACTTATAGAAAACTTATGCTTTATTAAATGGCCAAGTATCACTTGTGCAAAATTAGATAGTACTTCATGTTGAATGCTTACAAGGGCACAAAGAAGCATCTTAAAGTCCTAAATCTTCAAAGAATGAGAATGTTAAATGAAAGCATCCAAATCATTACTCTTGCATAGGAGATATAAAGAATGTTGATGTGTTTCCTTCAAAAGTTCAAGCACTTTGGTTTAAAAAGTTTCCTTTAGATAGTTCATGATAGAATGTTTTTGAATCTTGGTTAGAATGGTGCAAAGTGAGGTAGTATTCATGCCATCTAGTGAGAGGAGCATCCCTCTTGTTATGGGACTTTATAGCTTTTGCCTCCACTGAAAAAGTGGAACATCCATATTACGTGTGTGATTGGAAAAATGATCAATTGACTTCAATGAAGAAATGGAACATAACTCATAAAACAATGAGGTAGGTTTAAAGCATTAGAAGTTGCAAAATTGGAATGAAGTCAATTAGTTTGGGCTTCTATGTGAACTAATAGTTTCAAGCATGAAGTGGTTTTCGTACGTGTTGCTCAATTTCATCCAAAAAGTGATAGTTCAATGATTGTTGAAAAGGGTCCATTTTTTCGTCACGTGTCTTCATAATCATTGGGTTAGATTCATCAGTGTTGACAAGCAACAAGTATGTCACTATTGAAAAGTAAAGGTTTCATCACACATCAAGTATAATAGAAAGCAATTAAGAATTCTTTGAATCCCTCTTCCAATTTCTTTCTAGAGGCTTATAAGTTTTTTTAGCATGACAATTCTATTCTATATTACTTGTGTAAAAGGATATAGAGGCAATAGAAGAAGGATTGGAGTTGAATTGTTTGAATTCTAGTTAGAGTTTATCAGTTCAAAAACATTGGCACAAGAAAAAGAGAAGAGTCGGGTGTATGGGAGAGTTGTTTTAGATATCTAAGGGATTGAAATAAGTTGATTTTAAGTTGGTTGTGTGCCCAAGAGGCCTAAGCTTGTAATCCCCATTGAAGATAGTGGAAAGTGAGTGCTTTTCCTCACTAATTGTTGGAGTTTTCTCCCAAATTTCAGGTTTTCAAGGTAAATCCACATGTCTTCTAATTTGTGGTGTTTATTGCTCTCTATTTGCTTGAGTTCATGTTATTGGTTTGCATAGAATGTGTAGTTCATCCTTCATTAATAATATGTATGTGATGACAATCATTGAGGCTTAACTTCCTCTAGGCTTAGCTTCCTCTAGTTTATAGATCAAGGACGTTAAGAGTGTAGATGTGGTATAAGGATTTTATAATCCTATAAGTAATTCCAAGACATATTTTAGGAACTAGTCTTGTTGGACCCTTTGAGTTAGCAATTTTTTGTAAATGTTTGGTATCATGTATAGGGATGTTGGCCTATTATAGGCATATGCATTAGATGTTATGTTTCCCAACTGGTAACTGTTGGAAACAAGGCACGCTAAGTGTGTGGGGGGGGGAGAGGGGTGAATCAGTGTTGTGTTGTTTAATAACTTTAAGAATCTTTAACTTCACAACATTAATAACATTCAACAGTAATGCATAAACAGAAAAGTAAACACAGCACCATAACACCAAGATTTTTACATGGAAACCCTGTTAGGGGAAAAACCACAGTGGATGGGCCAATCCACAAGTATGATTCTAAGTATACTCAAAATGAAGATTACAAAAAGGGAATGCACTTGCATTCAAGCGTACTGCCTAGAGCTCACTGCTCAAAGAAAAGTGTTCAGATTAAAACCATCTGAAGATTTGAACTGAGATGATAGCATCTAAAATGCTTGATTACAGTTCCAAATTAAGTAGAATAATTGATCTGCTGCCTTACAGACTGATTTTGCAATACTGTTCTACTCTGTTAACATACATTGCACAAATCTTCTATGCACAAGTGAAACTACGCTTATTCACACCTCTGTTATGCTCTAATTCGCAATTCAAACACACACACAACTTGTACTTCTTGCAAAATGATACGGAAGGTCAAGTATATATATCTGCTACTTGAGATTTGATTACACTTTGTCGGCTTTACCAAAATTACAACTGTCGGCTCACACAATGAGAAATATACAATGCATATCATCTATGGTCGGCCATAACTTGGCTAAGACCCATATAAACATATACAATCATATAGATATTCAATTTAATTAACTCACATACATCCGCGACTTGATATATTTATAAAACCGGCCTTAATACAAGAAGAACTGAGAATACATCAACCAAATTTCCTAACTCTTATGATAATTGGTATGAGGCACTTGGCATTGAACACAAGATAGATAATACCTTAATAATCATTGCCTGAGATGCGCAACACAAAATGGTAACCTGAAATGTATGCACTGATCGATGATTGCTGAGTTGCCAAATACCCTGTTCTGCCTTGACTGAAATCAATCTGACTGTCGGTAGGCTTGAATAAAGATAGGGTTGCCATCAATGACAACACCTTATGATAGTTGCAGTGTCTCTTGCCAACAGTAACACATTCCATTAATGTTGTTGCATGCAGCTATATAAAAAATACAAAACCTTTTAACAGGGAAAGTAGGATTCCCAATTTCTTAGAAGGAAATTTTATGCCCATGTGGAAGAGGAGCCTGGAACTTTCACTCAATCTCTTGAGAATCAATTTGCCAAGTGGTATGATATAGGTGTGGCTATTTCAAGCTGATTCTTTTAGAATATTCCTCGATATTTGTTAGCCAAAAGTGAAAATGAAGATTCAGAAGTGTATGGGACCAACTCAGTCTAAATCTACCAAACTCTCAACAGCACCCGCAGAGATAAATCTGGCTGCCCACTCTATGAGTTCACGAGGTGAGTGGTATCGAGGATAAATTTATTTTGAAGAATAGTTGTTTACAAGAAAATTTAAAATGTTAATTATGATGATATAGCTAAAGATGGAGAGCATTACAGTCCATATGCTCTTCTTTCTCATTTCATGAAGGATGAGCGTTACTTCAAGAAAATTGACCAAAAAAACAAATTATTCCATCCTCATTAGTTTCATTCCAAACCTCTTGTGACCATGACCTATTTCTGTTTGGTATTCTGTCATGACCTAAGTATGTAGTTTATTGAACTATTATTTAACTTCCTACCCCTGTGAACAAACTCCATGGTTCCTCGGTTATGCATAGCCGAGTTAAACAAATGAATTACAAGTAGAACCTGAATTGACCTCATCGTGAAGTCATATGCACTCCATGATGAAGGTCAGACAATTGAATGTAAAAAGAGTCCGTCCCCACGCAGAATCACTGCATAACCAAATTGGTGCCTCACTTGGTGGTAACCTAAACCTACCTTTTTATTTAATATGATATAAAGTTTTATTTCATTTCTAGAATAATCTGTAGTCTTCTCAATGTGGAAGAGATGAGTATTCCATTAGACAGCTATGCAAAATGAAGAAGCTAGCAGAAGGCTCTCCAACTGAATGTCAGATCGCCTTAGTGAAATGTTGTTTCAAGGAATGAGTAGATTGTAATATATAATCTGAAGGAGCTAGACAAATAAACCGTGGACCTTTTGAATAGAAACAACTGGCAGTTGTTTAAAACAAGATAATATAGTTGTGCCTGCTATATCAGACAAGGCCTGAAAATGTAGTTGTAAGGGTGGGAAAAAGAGTTACTTATCATAATGCTGACTCCCTTGGATTGGAATCATTTTTGGGGATGGAAAAAACAGACTTAGAAATCGACCTCGCTGGTTTTATATATGCTACAGTTATGTGTATCACAGTAGACATAAATGCAAGGTATAAGATATGACTTGTATGAATTTGGCATAACAGTTCTGGCCTTAGCAGATGAGGAGATCCTCTTGGAATGAAGCATGATGGCTTATTTCTTGACAATGTTTGGTGTTCCAAGATTTCTAGGCTAGTGATATCAATTTGGCTCGGATAAAAGTGGATATGTTTTCTATACACAGTTTTTGTATACCTGTCCTTTACTCAGGTTTTGGTTATGAATAGGGTATAGGGAAGAAGTCCTTTTTTGGTGAAGTTTCTGAATATCAGTATTTTTAAATTTCGTCTAGAAGCTTGCCTTGATATATATACATATATATGGTTTCAAAGTCAATGTCGCTACTGTTTCGGGCAGAATCGTTTGGCATATGTCCAGCCCGTGAGTGGCCTTGTTTCAAAACCCCCGTTATTCTATCAATTTATATTCTAACAGTTTATTTCAAACTAAAAGCAACCAAAACCATCATACCTTCACAAAGCTTACAAGAGTCAAATATGCAAAAAGCAGAAAAAAGAAAAAATTGTAATACAATACACTATACAGATTAGCTCTCCAAGACAGGAATGGGAAGTGCAAGATCAAAAGATTTTTTGCACCATAATTTGAAATGTTTGATTATTTTGAGAGAAGAAAAAAAATCCAAAAAAATGCCGATCTATAGGAAATGATTTTAACATTTGTATAAATTATAAAAGGAATTTTAACAGCCCTCAAAAATGATCTCGTGTTTTTCCACACAATTCCACTAAGGAATCTAATAATCAGATTTAAACAAAAGGCTTTAATCTCAACAAGGACACAAAATGTCCATGATATTGCATGACCAAAACCAACACAAAATTACCTGTATGAACGTAATTTTGTATGTTTAGTTTTTCTCATCTAAGTTATGCACAAATGGCAGACATGTGATAGGCACAAGATAAAAGAATTTTTCAGAAATGAAAGTCAGCACAAAAGGACAAATGTAGAAGCGAATCGTCAAAAGATGATCACCATATCCAAGCATTGGCAGATTGTAAGAGGCTCTCTTACATTTTGGTTGGCTGTGGAGCTTATGTTTTTATCAAGCATTCGTCTCATTATGTGTTTTCCATTCTTCCACCTCTTCCAGATTTTCAGCCCAAAGATGTACAGGATTCATGAAAACAGTTCAATCTCGTGACACTGGTATTATGAGACGGGGCTTTACAAACATCCCATCAGTATTCCTAAGAAGTGATGGATGTTGTCGATGATGTCCACAAAAACAACATTTTTGGACGTCCATGGTGTCGGTGATCTAGCTCTTACTTTCTGGCTGAACCCTTTTTTTCAGAAACTGATCAAAACTTAATCCCTTCTTAGGAATACAGTTTTGACACCGTGCACCTATTTAACATGCAATCTTGTGTTTATAGTTCACTTAGCATCACCAATAATCTCCGCAAGAACATTTGCCATCCTTGAAATGATGGGAGCGGTTTGCATCTCTCACAACAATCTCTCTTGCAACAACCCTAGAGATAAACTTAGTTGCAGTGTGACAGTCACCACATACTCGAAGGTTCTTCACAACTCTAATGGTCGTTCCATTGGGCGTGTTTAGCAATCCAAATGCAATTGCTAACTTTTCACTATGATGACAGAGGAGCAATTCCTTCTCCTCCTCTTCTATATCATTCATTACAGGTTTTTTATCTGGGATATAACCTACTGCCTTTATCTCCAAAGACAATTTGTCCAACAGTGCATAGATCTCATCTGTCTGTGGGTGTGATCTGTCTCCAACACAAAAAACATGTATCAACTTGCAGGATTCAATCCAACTACAACCAGGAATTTTTTTAATACCTCTTTCTTTCTGCAATTTCTTTAGCTTTGGAACATCTTCCCACCTGCCTGCTTGCACGTATATGTTCGACAGAAGAACATAAGGTGCTGCATTCTTAGGATCCAATTCAAAAAGGAGTGTTGCTACAAATTCTCCTAGTCTTATATTCTTATATGCTCTACAAGCGCCAAGCAAACACAGCCACAATACTACATCAGGTTTTAATGGTAATTTAGTGATAAAATTTAAGGATTCCTCAAGATAGCCAGCACGGCCAAGAAGGTCCATGATGCACAGATAATGATCCCATGTAGGCATGATGTAATTAGCCATCATCCACTAGACCTGTATGGCTACATGCATATAAAACACAAACGAAGCTTACATGATCAGGGGTGGCTAGGGAGTGCTTCAATTGTTGAAAGAGTTCCAGAGCATCTTCACTATAGCCGTGCATTACATATCCTGCAATCATTGCGTTCCATGTGGTCACATCTAGATGATGCATTTTGTCAAACACATTGCGTGCCTTTTGTATATTGCCACATTTTGCATACATGTCTATTAGGGTAGTTCCAACCACATCACTCAAAACTTCGCTTTCAATTACTTTTTGATGGATCTCCATACCCTTTTTTAAAGATCCAAGTTTCGCACAAGCTGGGAGAATGCTGACAAATGTTGATGAATCTGGCTTTATGCCTGCTGATTGCATTTGCTTAAAATTCTCCAAAGCTTGATCAAAAAGCCCATTTTGTGCACAGCCAGGAATAAGTGCAGTCCATGAGATCATATTTCGTTGAGGCATTTCTTTGAAAAGCCTTAGAGCCTCATCAATAAAACCATTTTGTGCATACCCTGTAATAATGGCATTCCATGAGACTACATTTCGTTCAGGCAGTTTGTCAAACAACTTTCGCGCGTTTTGTATGCTTCCACATTTGGCATACATATCTATGAGAGCAGTCAGAACTATAACACCTGGTGAAAATCCAAGTTCCATTATCTTCTGATGAATTTCCTCCCCCTCTGCCAAAGCTCCCAATTTGGCACATGCTGGGAAGATGCTCGCAAAGGTCGTCACATTTGGCTTGACACTTTCCAATTGCATTTGCTTAAAAATATCCAGGGCTTTAACCACCGGCCCTGTTTGCGCATATCCAGAAATGATGGCAGTCCATGAAACCACATCTGTCTGAGGCATCTTATCAAACAATTGGCGTGCACTGTGTATGCTTCCACATTTTGTATACATGTCAATCAGGGTAGTCATGACTATATCATCTGACAAAATTCCACTTTTAATTATCTTTGAATGGATCTCTATACCTTGTTTCAAAGCTCCCATTTTGGTACATGCTGGAAGAATGGTAGAAAAGATTATTGAATTCGGCCTTACACCTGCCAATTGCATTTGCTTAAAAATCTCCAGGACTTTTTCAACAAGCCCAATTTGTGCGTAAGCACCAATGATTGCAATCCATGAGACCACGTCTCGTTCACTCATTCTGTCAAACAGTTGGCACACCTCCTGTGTCCTTCCAACTTTGGCATACATGTCTATCAGGGTATTCATCACAACAACGTTAGATTGAAACCCACATCTAATGGTTTTTCCATGGATTTGCAAACCATGGTTGAGAGATCCCAGGCTGGCGCACACAGGGAGAATATTGGAGATGGTGAAGTTATCAGGTTGGATACCCAATCGTTCCAGTTTGTGAAACAGTGCTAAGGCCTCTTTAGGGAATCCATGTTTTCGGTAAGCTGCAATTGTCATATTGAATGAGACTACATCTGGTCTAGTCATGTTGTCCAAAACATTGGGAGCATCAACCAAACTACCGCATTTGTCATACATAGTGATTATCGTGTTCTGTAAAAATGTGTTTTTGGCAAATATGGATCCCCTGTCCTTTATGTGAGAGTGGACTTTCTTACCCTCTGAAAGAGCTTTCTTGGTAATGCAACCTTGTAATAAATGAATATATGTAGAAGATTCAACATGAGCGTTCTGGGTAGCAAGCAGAACGTCTACAGCTTCCTTCAAGCAACCCTCTCTGTACAGCGCTCTGAGATTTTGATTAAGATTAGCAATAGATGACATTATGAGTAAGTATATACCATCACTGTCATTTTGTTATGATCTCATAGACGAATGATTCTTACTACATTCATTAATGACATATATTGCTTTCACTGATTTTATTTTTTTTTTTAAATTCAACGGTAGATGTGACTTGAACTCGAGTGAGATCGAGGTGTTTAGTATTTCGGTTGATATTCAGTGACAATGCCTAGTTTAGGGGGTTTCAAGCAGGCCTGGAATTTGGCGTTTTAAAAAAAATATAAATTGTAAAAAAAATTGTCTAATCCACGAAAAAAAAGAAAAATGTTTTTAAAAATATAAAATTAGAAAACAATAATAAGTGTAAAAATCTTAAATTTATTCTTACAATTAACAAGAAGTTTTTAAATTTATATATAATAAATAAATCTTTTTAAAATAGTTTTAAAATTTAAAACAATTAATTCTATTTTGAAAAGATTCTAAATATAAATCATATATAACAAGAGTTGCACAACAAAGTTCTTGCGAGAAAGTTTTAGAATAGTTTTGTTTGTATTTGTTGTGTTTTGGGAACAATTGATGAGGATAAAGCAGTTGTCACCTAAATTTAGGAATTTGATCATTGATAGAGTCAACTTTGTCTTCCATTAGAAAATGACCCTTATAACAAAAGAATTTTGCTCACTTCAAAAATTCTGATGGTTGTGCTTTCAAGCATGAAGAAAACACAATTTACATATTGTCAGCATTATGTAAATATTAATGAGTTCAAATATTTCCTTAACCATTCAACATATATGATAAAAATTCCTCTTTAAAAAAACAAAGATCTTTAGAACTTTCATTGTGCGTAGAATCATGTATAACCAACTTGCTTAAATGTTACAGTTTTCTACACAAATGAAAATGAAAGCATATAGTCCTAAGTCCTATTATAAGTGCTTAATGTCTTCAAAAAATGCCTTACAATAGAAAATGATATTTTTATTCCATTCAGTAATAGATAACTCATTTATAATCCTCATGAAACTTATAATGTGAAGTGTATTGCAAAAGGCCTGGAACAAACATCGGAAATCTCAATTGAACCCATATGCTCGTTTTGTTGATGTAGAGTAGTGGATATAAGCATTGCAATAGTCGTTGGACCAAGACCACAAGGTAGAGGATTAATTGTTGAAGCTATTCTTGAAGCCTCTTCATAGGAAACATGACCGACTAATTGGTATTCTCTTTTAGCACTAGGATCTTGCAAAAGTGGAAGCAATAGTTTTAATTTGTTATATATTAACCATCTTTTACTTACAAGCTTTTTTAAAAAAAAAGGTAGTTAGAAGGTGTCATACCTCTACTGCATTTAAGCCAAGATCAATTAGTATTGCACCAGTTTTTAGCCAATCACCATGAATCAAATTTGGCACACTTGCTGTAGCAACAAGAATATATGCTTCATGAGTAAAATCTATAGGAAATTCTTTTTGTTTTGAGTAGGTATGGTCTACATAATTCTTTAGTGGAAACATGGTTTAAAACTTTAATTAATACTTAAGTAAAGATTGTCTACTATGTTTCAAATTTGAGAGATATTCAATAGAATATGGTCCATATTCTGACATGCTAAGCACTTTTTTAAGAAGAGAAAATGCAGTCCACCCTTAATCAATGTGTATTTATTTGTAGATTAAACATATGTACTTCTAAATTTATAGATATGTATTTTTCTAGATCCTTTCTCAGTTGAAAATAAAGATTCCAATATTTCTTGTAGAGTGTGTAAAAAGTGATCTATGAAAATTTAGATCTACCCATTTTGTTTGATAAATTTGTTTTCAGAAATTTAACTATTATTGTTGTTGTCCCTTACCTTCAAAATAAAGTGAAGCTGAAAGTCTGGCACAACTAATTCTCAAGAATTTTTTTTAGTATTTTAAATAACCATATAAAATTTAAAATTATCTTTTGTAGCTCAAAATTTGATGCTACTCTTTGGATTGCAAATATTTTACCCTTAAAGAACTTGCTCTTCATGTGACATTTTTTACTCAATATCGTGGTGGAAACATCATATACTTCAACCATAATGATTCAAGAAATTGATGATTCAAATTATTTTATTCCTTTCAAGGTGACCACACAATTCTCATGCATTTCTAGGATAGTATAGTTATAAGCCTACCGTCTAGAATCACAATTTCGTACTGTAGACTCATCATTGTGTGAACTAATATTTGTCTAGGGTATTAATTGTTTAACTTAGACATTGATGTGTATACCCTTAGCTTCTAGATATGTTTGTATCATTTGATTTTTTGTCGACATCACTATCTTTGGATAAGTCATAATCAAATTCTAAGGTCATCTCTAGATGGGCATGCTCTCTGCCAGATATGATAAACTAGAGTATGAGTGCACTAAATGTGTTACATATCCATCATCATTTTATTTAGATGAACAACCAAACTTCAAGAAATCGTAGACATAAAGAGAAAGATTAAATAAAAGCTAAATGAGATACACTCTTGACAATCTTTGTTTGGGATTTTCATTGCTATTTGGTTCTATGTTATATTATTTTCAAAATTAGAAGTTTTTCTGTTATGATCAATTGGAATATACTCCGTAAGAAATGTATAAATATATTCTCTTACGTAAGAATCCTAGGAACATAAATAATAATTTGTTGATAAATCATAAGAGATAACTCTTGCAGTCAAACACAAATCTCTAGATTTTACACACAGATCCAATAATTATCGTCAATGAATCATAACAATAGTATCAATCTCAGTTCAATGATATATGTCAATATCAAATTTAGAATTAACAATAAATTCTGGATACTCCACACTAGGCACTGAAACAAATTGAAAAGTTGTCTTTATTTGCATCTCCTCCAAAAACTCATCTATCTTGTAAGTCAAATAACATCTGCAAATTGTATGTACTGGCTTGTGCTGCTAGAATTGGTAGTCATGTAAATTTTTGTAACATACTGGCTAGTATAAGTTCTATACTAAGGGCCTCTACCATTTTGATGGAAAAAAATACATGATAATGGGTCTCTTTAGCTTAATCCCCTACTTGGTGAAGAAGACCCTATGGGGGATGATTAATTGAATTGAAAAAGAAGATAATTCATTATGAAATTAGTACTCCCCTGGTTGAAGTTGAGAACCTAGCTATAGATTAGATTTTATATTCTTCACAAATTGAAACTAAGGTGATGCGCCAGAGAAATAATGAGATAAGTAAGCACATTGCCGAAACAAAGGCTCGAGTAGTAGTTAGCGTATATCAAATAGACAATTCCTAGCACTGCAAACACAAGAATATCAAACCATTTGCATAATATAAACCATATAGCATAAGATAACACAAAAGAGTAGTAACATGATTTGTATTACGCTAAGCTATATAAAGATTACAAAATCTTGAAATAGATATTTATGTTTCAGAAAATGCAAGCACAATTTAATGTTCTATCAAATGCTTAAAAACAAAGAGGCTAAACAGAATGGCACAGTTTGCGAGTCCAAATTTAATATGAAACACTACAGAGGCTAATTCACAATGCTAGAAAAACCTTGTCCATCTAACAACAACCCACAAAATGAAGAAAAGGTCGCTTAAATAAGTGAGCCCACCGCCTGGAGACCCTAACAAGAAAGATGCTCTAGCAAAGCCACCAACGATCAAGATTTCCTTGAGCTAACACCAATAGAAAGATGCTCCAACAACACGCTAGCAGGTACATTTCGAGGAGATATGGGCCATGCAGTAGCAGAAGGAAAGAACACGTGGCAAAAAAATGGAGACCGTTGCAAAAAGCACCGAACCCAAGATAATGGACACATGAACAAACACCACACAGAAAGCTCCCGACAAAGGTAATTGCGGTGTGGGCCCCACTTAGAAAGAAAACAAGCAGAGGCAACGTGTCAAGCAAACGGAGCTCGAAAAAAGGAAGAAGCGGCGTCTCAAAAGAAAGCTCCGATAGGACGCCACATGGCGGTGGCCGAAAAGCTGCGAGCAATACCAAAATAAAAAGGCAAAACCGCAAAAGAAAGAGAAACCTTGAAGGAAAAGAGCGGTGTGTGAATAAATATTCATAGCTTGGCGACTCACAAGGACATTACACTCACGAAATGAAGAGCTCCAGATCATGGTCCTACAAACTAGTCCAACCACTTGGACTAATCACTCACAGCTTAGAGAGGGCAACCTGAAGGGACATCCAGACCTCCTCTGATGGTGCAAAGAGAGTGCACAGGTTTTCATGTGCCATGTTTAGATCAATAATTTCCTTAAAAGGAAATCCACCAAGTATTTTTGCCTCAAAATCAAGCTGGAAGAAGAGTTGTGCCAATTGATGCACCATATTTTCAATATTTGTGGTAGTCAGAGACTGATTGAAGGCCTAGAAAATTGATAAATCTTGTTTTTCCTCCTCAGTATTCTCAATGATGTGTTCTATGCCTACCACTATTTGAT
Organism: Sequoiadendron giganteum; assembly: GCA_007115665.2. Lineage (NCBI taxonomy): Eukaryota > Viridiplantae > Streptophyta > Pinopsida > Cupressales > Cupressaceae > Sequoiadendron > Sequoiadendron giganteum. Next base: position 572,740,417 of record CM021103.1, on the reverse strand, counting down.
CAGTTAAGAAGGGTGATGGAAGCCCTCGCTAAGTTATGTGGGAAAACTTTGCCCACATATCATAGGTAATTTGACTCAATTTTTCTCTACACTCACCGACATGTTGGATGGCTTCATACATAGAGATGAGAACATTCACGCTCATGGCCACCGTTGTTAGGTCTTCAAACCACACACCGCTCAATGCCTCATCGAAAGTTGTATACAATTTTCTCAACTACTGTCTAGCCTTCGAAACTCTATCAGAATTCATTTCCTACACCCATAGCATTATTTCACTAACCACCCCGCATAGGTTAGTATCCTATGCCATAAATTTGAGAGTGGGCTGCAAGGTAAGGTATAGTGTCTTAACCTTATCCCAGTATGATGCATGCAGCTTTTTGGCTATCTCTAGTGAGTTCATTTGGGATGCAGGAGGCTAGGATCTCAAAAGGTCCAACTTCGCAACCTTGCTTCTCAAATCTGCCTTCAATTTTGCAAGGCTTCCCTCCAAGGTCAAAAACTGATTCTTCAGAGTAGTAATTTCTTCCCCCTTCTCCCTCAAGGCTAACTCAACTTGTTTATTCTTTTCTGTTTCCTGCTCCAATGCAACGTTCATTTCATTTACCTCATAATGGATACTCTACTGGAGCTATTTCAAACCATCACTTGACTGCCTCAATTCATCGCAGAGGGCTGCTTCAGTCGCCAGGAATTGCTCAATTTCTCTACGTAGGGCTGGTGTTAGAGTAATTGGACATTTACTTTATTAATTAAACAATATTTGTTTAATTACGTAAAGTTTCCTTTTAACTCTTTTTCACTTAAGCTAACATTAGGTACATAATAATTAATTACTTTATTAATTATTATTGTGCAAGCCTAGGGTTTTCCTTTTTAGGGTTTTCATCTATATGTAGTTGAAAACTATCTTTTGTATCATTTATTCATTTTACATTTTCAGGTGAATACATTGCTCCACATTCTTGAGCATTTCCTTTGTTGCTTCTCTTTGTTTCTCCTTGTAACAGGTTATTTGCTTGCAAAGATCTTTTGGGCTTCTGTGGTGTTGTATCTTCTCAACTCCAACATGGTATCAGAGCTTCAAATTTGCAGCTGCTTGTTCTTGTTTTGAAGATTTTTGGAGCTACAAGGGTTTGTTGCAAGCCGTTTTTTATTGGAGCCGTCATCATTTTTGCTTCAAAAATTCAGTTTTCACTCATTTGCAGGAAAAACGATTTCTAGGTTTTGTAGCCAGCGTCGAAATCTGAATTGGGTATCTTTTAGATTTTGCATATCTTGCACAGATCTAGAGAAAATTACTGTTGAAAAAACAACGCGCGTCATTTTTCTCTTGGCTGAAAGTAAAAAAAAATCATTTTCTCATATTCTGCTTGTTGGATCAAAAAACGATTTTCAGGTTTTGTTTCTAGCATCAAAATATTTCTGGGTTTTTATTTTTGTCTACAAACAGTGAGTAGATTTTCCAAAAATCAAGTTAGAAATAAACGTTTTTTGCTAGAAAAATCGTTTCCTGCAAGCTAAATTCAGTTTTTGAAAAATTCATAACTTTTGGCCACGGTGTCCGTTTTGCACAAACGAATAGGCATTGGAAAGGTGTTACAGTGCTCTTTCCAGATTTATAGTCTATTTTATCAGAATATTTACCAGGTATTTTTTATTCAGCTTTGTGTGTTTTTACACTTTGCTCAATTACTTGGTCATCTTGGCTCCTACATGGGGTTTGTTTGCGTTGGATGGGTTATCTTGATATGTTTTATCATTGCTGAGATTATTAGTCTTTGAATTTTTTCATTTGAAGAGTTATCATGGGTTTTTCTACTCACCCTTCAGTTGTTCTTCTGGAACGGGGTAATTATGAGTCATGGGCAAAGGGTATACTTACACATTGTAGGTGGCTTAATATTTTGCCTTATTTGTATGATCTCATACCTAAACCAGCAACTTTAGAGGGCAGATTAGCATGGGATATTATTAGAAATCACATTGCAGGAATTATATTGTCTAGTGTTGATCATGACACTATGTTGGTTATATCGGACATTGATTGTCCTCACCCACTTTGGACACGTCTTTGGGAGATCTATGGAGACCCTATTCTATCTCCATTCCCAGAGGATCCTGCTTCAGATTGTCTCATACCCATTGCTTGGAGAGAGAATACACCATTTGATCATGATACTTTAGAGGAGCTTGAGTATTTAGACACCCTTACATATTCCGATGGATCAGAGGTTTGTCTCACAGTTCCTACTCTTCAGACTGAGACTTCATCAGCATCTCTTGTTGTTCTTGATTCAGTGCAGCAGGGAATCATACATCTTCCAGACATAGCTACTTTGGACTCTTATGTTGCAGACATATCTTTCTTGTTTGTTGAGTCCTATATTGCAGATTTGGAGGATTATTTTGAGGACATTCATCTCCTCTACCTTGACAGTCAGGTTATCACTGTTCGCCCACCATTATCCGTGCATTCAGAGGTTGCATTTTAGTATTCTCCACATCAGTTTGGATTTGACATTATTTGTTTCCATTCAGATAGTGAAACTCTTCAGCATCCTATCATGGCACACATCTTGAGACAGATTGGTTCTTCCTTCTTCACAGGGTTTCTTCGGTACAGGTCCATGGATCCGTTTCTTCCCAAGGGGAGGAATATCATTTGCCGCTTCAGGATCTCCTTTTGGATTCTACATCAGGCATCTACCATTGTGACATGAGTTTCTTCATTGTGGGGGGGCCTTCTTCTCTCTTTCTATATCTCCTATGGAGATCATTGTACATGTACTTATATGATAGAAGCTGTCTATGGGGGGTATTATGTTATCCACCTCCTATCCTTCTTTCATTAGTGCATTGCATTTCTTCCTTGCATTCTATTTTGAGGAGGAGTTTTGTTCCCACTGGGTTTTCTCCTTTACCCCATTTCATTTAGTTTGCATTGATTTTGTACTTGGGTACCTGATTTGGCCTTGTTGCCGGGACCCATTGCTTTTGCTTTCAGTAGCTTCTTCTAGGTTTTAGCTTCTCCCTATGTCTATCTTAAGGGGGGGTGTTAGAGTAATTAGACATTTACTTTATTAATTAAACAATATTTGTTTAATTACGTAAAGTTTCCTTTTAACTCTTTTTCACTTAAGCTAACATTAGGTACATAATAATTAATTACTTTATTAATTATTATTGTGCAAGCCTAGGGTTTTCCTTTTTAAGGTTTTCATCTATATGTAGTTGAAAACTATTTTTTGTATCATTTATTCATTTTACATTTTTAGGTGAATACATTGCTCCACATTCTTGAGCATTTCCTTTGTTGCTTCTCTTTGTTTCTCCTTGTAACAGGTTATTTGCTTGTAAAGATCTTTTGGGCTTCTGTGGTGTTGTATCTTCTCAACTCCAACAGCTGGAACAACCTCCGCACCCAGAGCCTAAAGATTAGAAATTTTTCTCTCAAAAGCATTCCTCTCATTCAGTAGCTGATTAATTTCGATCTCCTGGGCCCTATGCTTATTTGACCAAATCTCCACCTTTCCTTTCAGTTCCTTCATTTCTTCATCTTTCTTCTTCATTTGGCGATTGAGTTTGAGGAAATCGGTTGTCACCACCCTTTGGGTTTCCTCCATTAATTCAACCTTGTCCTATGGATGAGCCTATGGCAAATCAAGCCCTACAACATTGAAAGAATAATCATTTGGTTGCATTTCTCCGACCGGCTTGATGACGTTTGGTGTTAGACTTGCAAACATCAATGAATTTTGACTTTCATTGAACATAGTCTGCAAAAGGGGCTCCGCAGGTCTGCTTGAATCCTTTTCCCTTATTTTTTATATTCGGCTAGCTAGGGTACTTTTTTTTACATCCACCTACAAGAAATACTCTTGGGACGAAATACCTAATCCACCAGCAAAAGGGAACTCTCGAGGAACTGCTAATGGGAATGGCAACGTGCTTAATGTATTAGTGGATTTGCTAGGTCTTGTAACAGTTGTCGAGGAAAAAGGTGGGATAAACTAACTACCCAGAGATGGTGAAAACATGGTGGGAAAATATGTCGAGGAAGCATTCACCTGATGTTGAGGCCTCAGAGATATAAACTGTTGACACAATGGGCCAGGATGTGTTACCATTACTTGTGCCTCATGGTTAGTAGACATAGGAGGAGACGAAAGGGGACCCCTTAGGGAATTAATGTTGACCTTCCCTGGGTGACTAGCGAGAGAAATAGTTGAAAAAAGTGACACGATAGAAGCAAATGCAGAGGAAACTAAAGACATAGAAGAGAGAGAGAAGAAGCAAAGAGATATACCTGGGTTTCTTGAAGATTTGTAGTAGATACAACTACCTCTTCACATTGTTTTTCTTCTCCTCTTCCTGCTTCCTCTAGGTCCAAAATAACCCTTTGATGGCATCTAGTAGATCTCAACCTCTTCTTCCTCAATCTAGAGGAGCTAGTAGGCTTCAAAATCTATGTATTTGATGAGTCCTCACATTGCAACTGTTGTCCACTCACTGCCTCTCCTTGGGCGGGATCTTCTTCAATTATGGGAGCCTTTTGGGCTACCTCTTCTTCATGCTTTGGAACTGCACTCTCTACCTCACCAAACCTCTGAGACCTTGAAGGATTAGGAGAATCATCACTATTTGAATGCTCATGGCACCAGATATCATCAAACTGGTTGTCTGAATCCACCTCCTAAAAGAGCTCATTAGTCTTGTTTATCTCTTTCCTATAAATCCATAAATCTTTAATCCTTTTACACTTCCAATGGAGCCTTTTTAATTGGTTGTAGAGGAATTGATTTATTATGTGGTTAGAGTCAGGCTTCACCATTATATGATAAAAATTTAGCCAAGGTGGTCGACTCAAGCTAAAAGGGATGTACTCAAGACCAACTTATAATCTCTCATTTCCCTCATCTGCATTTCTCTGAGGGTCCCAAAATGACTGAGGCTAGTGAGAGATCTTAATGCCTATCTCTGCCAAATTACCTAATGGATTATAGCACCATGTATCATAGATAACCACCAATCCAAGGTGACCCAATTTAGATTACAATAGTTCAGAACTATTCACCCTCAAATTCTTCTTCTTGACAATGATACAAAGCCAAACATGATTGGTAACATCAAATAGGAAGTCAAATGCTTTCCTTCCTAGTAATTGTTCTCAATATTACACAACCTCCTAAAAACCTCCAAGGCTAGTACCCTATATGAAAAAAATGTGGGAGCTAGAAAGGCTCTCAAAAAAAACCCTGCATCCGGAGCATTGTAAAATCTAAACCAAAGAACCAATCGTAAGGTGGTACAAGGCCTCTCATCCATGATATTTGACTCTGCATCAAGCGACCAGACCTCTTGCCTCCCGTATGATCCAAAGTTCTTAAAGTAGGATCTAGGAATGCATCTAAAAACACGTAATAATCAAAATTCTTTGAGAGGACAAGAGTCCAGGTCGAAACTGGCTTTCTAGCTCCATTTTTTCGTCAAATATTGCCAGGGGCAGAGATTGCTGGAAATAATCTGGGTTTTGATGTAAAATTATGTAGGCCAAAAAAGAAGAATACCTAAACTTGGAACCAGGCTCAAACTCCTTCAGCTGTCGACAAATCCTTTCCACAATGACCTTCGCAAATTCCATCAGTGGAGCCTTGCTATTCTTTTTCAGCATACAACTTACACTCATCTAGAAGTTCGAGACTTCTTTATCTGTATCCAATCCACACACCAATGCCAAAATAGAGAAGATAGAAGCTGAACCTACTTTAAAAGAAGCTAGAATAAGAGGGAAGCTAGGAGGGATGAAGTTTTATGATTGTTTACCCATTTCAATATTAAAAAATTGTTGCACTAACCTGAGTGTCCTCCAATAATTTTGTAGCCTGAAAATATCAAAATCCTCAACACCCTCAAGAGCATTAAGAGAAATGCACAACATATCCTGGAGAGTTCGGTGACATATTACCGCCCAAAAATTATGACCGCTTATAATTTATTTCTTGGCATCAAAACATTTAGCATAGGCAACCACAACCTTTGTACAATGGTGTACCAAAGGAACCATATACTGAGGGAGACCATAATTCCACAATCGGCTATGAAAATGATGAGTGATATTTTTCATCTTTTCACATGCAACCTCTCTTAAGCTTTTGGGGTTCTGAGATAACTCTGGATCTTGGACATTATCCCAATCCTCTGATACCAAAGCTTGGTTTCTAGGAGAAACCACGTTTAACACTTTCTGTTCCACCAACTTAGTTTAGGGCCATGAAGGTTTAGCTAGAATGCCTAAGGTTGCATAAGAAACTTGGGCGTAGATATTCACGCAAGGCACCTACATCCTTTGTTCTTCAATTCTTTCAGTGGTGACGGACGAAGTTGAGCTCTCTGCAATTTCAACCATTTTACTTGTGTCTTCGAAGGACTCTGCAACTTAGTTTTTGAAAACCTTTCTCTATCTCTGCAAATGACTCGGGTGCTTACACACTTTTCCAACCTTGCCAATTAATTCCCTCTGCACAATTATCCTATCTATCTTTTTGATTTTCGAGAATATCGTATTAGCAAGGGTACACATTATCTTTCACATTAGTTATACCATGCACCATTAACCCTTTTGTGCATGTGAAGAGACCACCAACTTGCAAAAATATTCCACACATTAAGAGATATGACCTCACATATGGTGGCTCTAATTTTCTTTGGGAAAAAGTACCAAATCAGCAGCGCCATATCTTTTCACAAGCTTTTGCATTTAATGATTACTTGATTGTAACTGGGCACATCAACCAATGACTTCACTTTAAAATATTTTCTTTGATTTAACTAGGACGGAAACATTTCATATGGTGACAACTGGCTCCTTCTCTACCTTTTAAAAAGGCTCAATTTGAACAAGTTGAAACCGCATTTGATTAGCTTCATTATTTCACACGCTACAACACGGCTTGTCAAGGATCTTCATACCATTTTTCTTTGACGTAAACATACATTTCTCAATTAGGGAGGCCTCTTCCCATCTATAAAAAGGACCCTTGACACTTTGGCAATCCATATTTTCACTTAGCATTTCTTAGCAATTGGCCCTAGGACATCATTGGTAGCTTCATTATTTAGCAAGAGTAATGGTAGTCATGGAAACACCAATTAGGCTTATGTGCAAGAAGACCCAAGCTGCCTTCATAGGAAAAATTAGGTGTAAGCAGCTGAAACACATGACTAACGTGAAGAACCTTCTGTATGTGAAAGCCATAAAGTGGGTTCTAGGTAGAGACTGCATAGAATATGAGAACCAGTATAGAGTGAACACCAGTATCAATTCCCACTTTGTAGCTTCTCTGTTAGACATTGACATTTCTAAGAGGAATATTTTGAAGCTGACAAAGCAAAAATTCCCAAACGCTACCTGGAGGGGTTGGAGAATGTCATCAGAGATACAGAGATCAGCCGCATAATTCCATTTGTTCGCAACCTACACCGAATTACTGAGGAAGGAGGACCTGTGTTGACTAGGCCCTTTCTGCATAGCTTTGAGCTTGAAACTCATGAGGAACATCACCACAAAGTCTGCATCATCGACCCTTTTCTGATGAGGATGGACAATGTCAAACCCTTTCGTGAGGTGCAATGGTATGAGAATTTTGAGAGGATGGTATTTCCTCATTGTGCACCACCTGTTGCCATTGTTGGATCCTTGAGTGCCTGAAGAGAAATCCAGAAGATCCTTCCTCTTTTTTATTTTGTATTTGAAACATTCCTTGCAACACTTGTTAGTGACAATATGTATATATATATTTTGGAACATGGCTAAGGGCCTCATTTAATGAGGATGTATATAGATTTAAATGTCTCCATGATTAATACAATATATGTATCTTCCTATATTATGGCTCTTTTCTTCATTTTATTTCAATTCCTTATATCAATGTGGTTGTTGATCTAAGAAAGCACTGAGAATGACCCAAAACACACAAAGCAGGGAAAATATCTACATATTTACACACTTACTGCAAAGTCAAATTAATTGAATTTCTTGAGGTGTATTCCATTAAGTGGAATACCCAAGGCCTCACCCTCTATTTTTTCTAACTTGAATGAGTTGTGTTGCTTGCACTGTGTGATTTTGAATGGTCCTTCCCAGAGACTATCAAACTTGCCATGTTGACCAAGCTTTGCTCTGCGCTCATTAAACTTGAGCACCAAGTCTCCACATTTCAGAGCCTGGTCAGACGTTTTCTTGTTAAACCATTTCTTTACCACCTACTGGCGGTTGATCATTTCCTCAAGAGTGTGCTCTCATTTCTCCTGAACTTCAAGTAATTCTACCAACTGCACCTCCATCGCTCCATTCTACTCAGTCTCAAGAAACTTGAGTAGTTGGATTGTAGGGATTTCCATAGAGATTGGCAATAGCACCTCCTCGTATACTATCTCATAATGAGATGTTTTCAATATTTTCTTGGGTGTGATACGGTCTACCCATAGTGTTGTTTGGAGGTGTTTATGCCACTCCCTTTGATGTTCTGAACCTATTCTCTTGATCAGCTGAAGAAGGTTCTTGTTTTTAGATTCAGCAAGGCCATTTCCTTGTGGATAGTAGTTGTAGTATGTCTTTAGGAAGACTCCATATTTTAGTGCAAATTGGCTGATTTTGGAGCCGAGAAAAGCTGTGGCATTATCTGAGATAATTATCTTTGGTGGGCCAAACCTGGCTACTAGTTCCTCCAAGAAGTTCATGATTTGTACCTCGGTTGCATTCTTCAAAGGTACAACTTCAGTCCACTTGGTGAAATAGTCAGTTGATGTCAGGATCCATCTATGTCGGGCTGATGAAAACTGATTGATCATGCCAATGAAGTCGAGACCCCATTGAGAAAATGGCTCTTCCACAGCAATTGGTTTTAGTGGCATGGCAGTGTTTTTCCTTTTCCCAACAAAAAACTGACACTCATTGCAAGACTTCACCAATGAATATGAGTCCTTAAATAATTTCAGCCAGAAATAACCAACACACATAATCTTGATTGCAGTAGTTTTTACTGAAAAATGTCCTCCGGCTGGGCCACTATGGTACTGCTTCAATATCCTTTTTGATTGTTCTTGTGTTACACGCCTTAACAAGATGCCATTGAAGTTTCTCTTGAAAATAAATCCCTCGAAGAGTACATAGCCATTATTCTACAGTCAATAAAAATTCCTTTTAAATGAGGGGAGGTTAGGTGGGTACCTTCCTGTTTGCATGAAATTAATTCAGCCATCCAGCCAATCATCTCTAGAACTCTCTTCATTCAGCAGCACAGGTTCCAGAACTTCAACCTCAGTAATTGCTTCATTGTTTTTAGCCAAATATTCACGCAGTCCCTTCCCTTTCATAGTCTTGACTAGCCTGATCTTGCTGTCATACTCTAGAATCTTGGTTATCTAGTTACCCTGCTTCTCAATGATTTCACCTTCCATAATATGTTCACACACACTAGGGTGTGGCACACAAACAATCACCTTGTTGCATGATATGAGATGTCAGAACTTCTTCAACCCCTTTACAATAGCAAAAGCTTGCTTCTCCACAAAGTTGCACTTTACCTCATAATCTTTTAGAGTGCGTGAATAGAAGGAAATAGGTAATTATCTTTTATCTTCATCGTCTTTCTGCATCAAGACAATAGCAATACTCGTGCTACCACCAAAGACGTACATGAGGAAGTCTTTCGACAAATCCGGATTAACCAAAATGGGAGCAAAAGAGATGACCTCTTTAATCTGTTTGAAATATTTTCTGGCTTCTGCTGTCCATTTGAAAACTTGGTCCTTTTTCAACATCAAGGTGATGGGTCGAACAATCCTTGCGAAGTCCGCTATGAATCGGCTGATGAAGTTAACCTTGCCCAAAAAAGATTGAACTCCTTTTTGTTGACGGGTAAATGGAGTTCCTTGATCACTTTAAACCTTTTCGGGTTTATGGCAATACCTTCCTTCAAGATTACATAACCCAAAAACTTCCCTTGTGGGAACCCAAACACACATTGAAAAAATATTGGAACCAACAATTGTTTGCAAAATTACCTCCATGGAAGGCAGAGGGTAGTGGTCCTTCAAGGATGCTCTATTCAGGTCTTGAAATTCAACACACAGTCATATATCACCATTCTTATTCTAGAACGACACCAGGTTAGACACCCAAGTAATGTGTTTGATCGGGAACACTATCCAGGATTTGATCAACTTTTTTAATTCTTGTGACATTAGCGACTCAATCTTTGGATTTATTGGCCTCTTCTTTTGTAGGATGGGTTTTTCTCCTTTTAGTAGCTCAATGGTTTGTTGGATAATCCCAGGATCATATCCCTTAAGATCATCATATGACCATGCTACCACACTTGGATACTTCTTGCAAAAAATGTTTCAACCTTTCTTTATTCTTCTCCGAGACACCTTTTCTGACCTTAAGCTTTTTATCTTCTCTGATCTACAAATTGACATAATCACTTTTATCGGCTACAAGCTTTCTCTTGTATTTCCTCACATCATCAGAATAAAAAAGACTCTCGAGAGTTACCAGACCCCTGGGGAGCTTATTTGACTTAAGCTGGACTATTTGATCCTCATAGGCCTCAATGATTTTTGGTTGTAATTGGTCGGAAAATTCTCTAGACAACTGGAGAAATGACACGATATGAGCATCACTATCAAAAAATTTCCAGTTTTGATCATTATTTGGGACTGCAGGCCACACGATCACTCACACTGACTGTTTGTTGTTAATTAACTTAGAAGCTGGCTCAAACTGAGATCCGATAGTTGTCATTTGGTCTTCTTCAGAGTTATGCTCTCTAGGTACGGCTTGGATGTTGAATTCCTCGAAGCCTTCAATCAGATCCCAAACCATATGTCGATATGATCGCATATAGACATTCTTGGTAGCTTATAGCCCTCAAATTTGGTTGACCACCAATTCAGAATTTTTGAACACCTATATTTTCTTTGCACCCATTCATTCTGCTAAACTCAAGTTGTGGACAAGGCCTTCATACTTTTCTTCATTTTTTGAGCACGTGAACTAGAAATGGTAAGACCTTAAGGTATTTTCTTTGGATGGAGATACCAAACATATTCTTGCGCTGGCTCCTACTCTACATCTTGCTTCATCAAAGTGCAAGGTCCATAACTCTGAGGTCCCTTCACTTCTAAACTCTTTAGTCACTTTGGGAATAATATGATCCTCCTCATGTATGACGTATGTTCCTAGCCCAGTTGCATGATAGTTTCCAAAAGGGTCTGTGCTTATAAATTCATTCAAGAGAGCTTCTTCATTCTTTGTCCAAGAGCTAGTTGCTTCTTCATCCTCAATAATTTTAGCATTGGACATATCTTCAGAGGTGATTGAGGTATGTGCTACCTCAAAATTGATCATGGATTCATCAGCCACATGCTCAAACTGTAAAGGTTCCACCATTATCTTCATCTTAGCTCCATGTTTGGTTCTTAGGATCAGGTGTGACCAGTCCAAATATAGGTAACCTCCAATATTTGTAGTGAATTCTTAGGACAAACATATCTCAAACATAGGAGGGACGTCAATGAGCATAGTATCTTGATTCATAGTAATGTTGGGGCAAGCAAACAATTTCATAGGAAATCTTTTGATTACTCTAACGGTTTCAACCTTGTTCCTATTGAGTTGCATGAATCCTTTATTAAGAGGTTCGTACTCAAGCCCCATAGCTTCAGCTACTTGCTTAGGCATGATAGTGGCGCTAGCACCAGAGTCAACCATACAATTATGCAGTAATTTTTTTAGCAATAATATGTGTTAGAAAGAAAGGCTTGGGTTTAGGCTTACTCTCTTTCCTGACCTTCTTTTTCGCTGGTTGATTTGCTAGAACTCCGTCCAGGCTCGACTTAGCCATCTTATCTTCTGAGGACTACTCAAGCATCTTCATGTCCCCTTCTCTTGATAAGGCCCTCTATAATAGTATCTTTTGCTTTGGGATTGCTAGGATATCCCACAAAGAAACATTAGCAGAAGATTTCTTTAGCTGTTCCGCCACGTTGAATGGCATTCGTGACTATTGAGCTATGGTGGTTGGCTCCTTTTGTTTCACAACTGGTGCATCTAGCTGTTTGGAAATTGTCGGGGTGGCCATGGGAGCTTTTTCTTTCGAAGGAGGTGGATTCTTGAGACTTAGAACAGAGGCCTTAGGCTTCTGCAGAACTGATGACATAGTTGCTGATAGACTGGGCATTGAATTAGGTGACCCTTTAGTCTGCAAAGATGTGAATTCTCTAGTGAGCCTCCGCTTGGAATGAGTATTGTAGTCTGAATGTACCTGTGGAACTTGGGTCACCAGAATGTCATTTGAGAATGTCGACTCCTCTTCTTCCATCCAAGAAAAGAGTGTCTGGTCTAGAGCTATCTCTAGGTCTTGCTCTATAGACATTCCTTGCATTTGATCAGTGAGAACTATGTTCTCCATTTTCTAAGAGGCATATGTATGACCTTCGAAATTGGGCATGATGCCTTGACTACGTTTCTCTGCTATCTTCTATTGCAAATTACCTCACAGGCTATTTTGGGGCATGTTTGCATCATTGCAAGGGAAGCACCATGGATTAATCTCCTCAACAAGATTATTTTGTCCTGCTACCAACTCTTTACTTGAACTAGGATAGATGGTCTGCATCGACATAGTCATGAGAATGACCTGATTATTCTGTTGAGCTTGGGTATTATTGTGCGATCTATCTTGACATTGATTCTACTGGAAATGAGGTTTCTTGCCTTGGTAGTTTTTGGAAGAAGGCTTCTGGTAGGTATATTGTTGTTGCTTCATATTGGTTAACTCATTTTTCATGGTTTTAAACTGCTCCTTCATGTTGTTCACTTCAACCGCTAGGGGGTTAGGCACTGGAGCCATGCTCGACATCATTCCTAGGTACACATACATAGATTAGGAGGTGCGAAAATGTTGGTTGAAGCTACCTCTGGTTTTGATGCGGTTGATTCAGGGAACAATGGCATGATAGGTCACAGTGCTAATTTTTTAGCAGCAATAAGATTGCTCTCTGCAGTGACGGCAAGGCTATATGCATCGGGTAAAGTATTCCCATTAATAGCTTGTAGCATCATAGAAATACCAACATTTATAGACTTCTGATAGAACATGAATGCCAGATCTAGAGGTGGTCGACTACCGACAGGAACTCTCTACCAAGTTGAATGAAACTGAGCATTGAAATTGGCCAAAGCTTCATGGGGATCCCGCTTTATATGAGCCAACTGGTGATATAGCGAAGATCTGTCACCATTATTTGAGAAGTGCTCGTAGAAGGGATCTTTGAGCTGATCCCAAGTGCCAATTGTATTATCCCAAAGAGTATGATACCAATCCAATTCCTTCCCTCTAAAAGAGGCGAAAAGCAACCGCAAAGCCACATTTTGGTTAGTAATGCCATGAACCAGACATACATCAACCACATCTTGCAAGTGCTCTACTGGAGTTTTTGAATCATCCCCAAAGGACTTTAGGACAACCTTTAAAGTGGAAGTTGGGATTGGAGCCCACATTGTAGGTTGTATAGGGGGTACCAAAGGGATACCAGCATCCCAGGCTACAAAATTTCTAGCCATTTGCACAAGGGGCGAAGGAGAAGTTGGAGGTGAAGTGTTAGCTTGCTGACTTCTTGTCTTGATTAAAACCAATGGTGGTACAAGAAAGCCAGGAATTCTTGTGGTTTGAGACCTAGTGACTGGTCTATGGTTCATACACTCCTATTGATTTTTGAACGTTTTACTTGGTCCCACCAGGCGTGCCATAAAAATAACTTTTGACGCAAAATTTTGCAGGCAACAACTTTTGTTGAAACTTAGCTATTGGGGGGCTTATGTGTGTAACTAAGTGACGTCCAAGATTTTATCGAAGTAGGCTCTTTATTTTTTAATGGGTGGAGTAAAAGGGGAAGAAGATAAACATAAAATAAAAAAACATAAACTAAGGCAATGTGCTAGAGCAATAATGAGATAAGTAAAGAACATTTTCAAAACAAAGGCTCGGGTAGTAGTTAGCATATATCAAATAGAAAATTCCCACCACTGCAAACATAAGAATATCAAACCATTTGCATAATATAACCCATATAGCAGAAGCTAAAACAAAAGAGTAGTAACATGATTTGTATTACGCTAAGCTATATAAAGATTACAAAATCTTGAAAAAGATATTTATGTTTCAAAAAATGCAAGCACAATTTAATGTTCTATCAAATGCTTGAAAATAGAGAGGCCGAATAGAATGGCATAGTCTACGAGTCCAGATTTAATATGAAACACTACAGAGGCTAATTCTCGGTGCTAGAAAAATCTTGTCCATCTAACAACAACCCAAAAAATGAAGAAAAGGCCACTTAAATAAGTGAGCCCACCGCCTGGAGACCCAAATAAGAAAGATGCTCTAGCAAAGCTACCAATGATCAAGATTTCCTCAAGCTGACACTTATAGAAAGATGCTCCAGCAACACACCAGCAGGTAAATTCTGAGGAGATATGGGCCACAGAGTAGTAGAAGGAAAGAACACGTGACAAAAAAATGAAGACCGTTGCAACAAAAGTCGAACCCAAGACAACGAACACACAAACAAACGCCATGTGGAAAGCTCCCAGCAAAGGTAACTACAGTGTGTGCCCCACTTAGAAAGAAAAAAAGTGGAGGTGACGTGTCAAGAAAATGAAGCCCGATAAAAGGAAGAAGAGTTGTCTCAAAAGAAAGCTTCGATAGGATGCCATGTGGTGGCGATCAGAAAGCTATGAGCAATACCAAAATAAAAGGTGAAACCGCAAAAGAAAGGGAAACCACAAAGGAAAAGAGCAGTGTGTGAATAAATATTCACAATGTTCATACTGCAACCCATTCTGTGCACAAGGTATGTCAACATTTTTTCTAATTGTTGTGATCTATCATAAATCCATTGCATATCATTTCTTATACATTGTACAAGTCTTTAAATTTCTTTATTTCTTTGTTTTCTATCAATGGCGTGTGTTTATTGCACTAAACTTCACATTATGCTTTCATCTTTGCAGATGATGCTGAAGCTAAACAATACTCCTTTATGGATGTTTTCATGCCATTACATCTTCTATAAACTCGGCATGGCCCAAAACATTGCTTTCACCATCGATTAAAGAATGTTTCTATTTTAAATGGTAACTATACTACTTCTTCGTCCCTCTTCATTTCTATGCATATAGAATTTCCACCATTCCCAAAATGATAAATACCTTTTCAATTGCATGTTTACATGGTGTGTGGTCTTTGCCAGCATTTTAATTGTATATAATGTAAGGATATATATATTTTATCCCATCTCTTATTTGACAACTGCATGGTGATTTATTAAAAAAATCTATAACATTGATTTAAAGACAACCAATTTTCTTAGGTCCCAAAGTATTGTTTTTACCATAGATCAAAGTCGTACATAATTAATGTTCTCGTTCGAGGGTTTGGTGAGAGCCTACGAGGATCCATGACCCACTATGGTATGGTGGAGAACATGTCTCATTTTTCTATGTTCATAATATAATCAACTCCATGCACATGGTATGCCAAATTTTTTTTAAATAGCTGCATTCTATTACAACTGTATTGCATATTACTTCTTATCCACCATACAAGTCTTTAAATTTCTTGATTTATTTATTGGCTATGAATGGAACCTATTTATTGCACTAAATTTCACATTATGCTCTCACCTTTGTGAACCATGCTCAAGTCAAATAATCTTGCTTTGTGTATGTTTTCAGGCCAATAGATCTTCTATAAAGTTAGCAGGGCCTAAAACATTGCTTTCACCATTGATTAAAATGGTGAATAATTTATTTATTTTCTTGGGGGTTTGGTGAGAGTGCATGACGCTCCATGACCCAATATGGTAGGGTGGAGAACATGCCTTCTTTTATTGTCTTTATATTGGATTCCTCCAGATGCACAAGGTTTGTCTATATCTTCCAATCCTTCCATTACAGGTGTACTACATATTATCTACTATAAATTACAAAACTCTTTATATATTCTCATTTAGATATTGTCTACAAATGAGAAATGATCACTGCACTAAACTTCACATTTTTTTGTTATTCTTGCAGAGCATACTGCAACCATAATGCAGATTTTGATGAATTCATGTGTTATGACCAACCTCTCACAATTATCATACTGACTGGAAGATTAGTTACAGTGTTCAAAGAAATAACTACATCCTTATAGACTCTATATTAACTATGATAAGCAACATTGATTTCACCATTGACTAGGTTTGTGTATGATGTATGTTCTTGCTCAAGGGTTTGGTGAGAACCCATGAGGCTCCATGACCCAATATGGTAGGGTGGAGAGAAAGGCTCATTTTGTTGTGTTCCATATTTTATTTGCTATTAAATTTTTGTAGGTTTTTGTCTATGGCTTTTGTTCTATGGTTATGGTTGCAATGGAATAAAATAGTTAATGTTATATAGTTTATCTTTTGTCCCATTGGCTATTCTTCATTATTGTTGTCTGGCTTAGGTAATATTGTTTCAATTCTGGATAAAGCGCTATTGAGAAAAGAGTATATTGTTTCCTAAAAGAATTATTGTTATGTTTACCGTTTTTGTTTTGTGCCTATCATTTTGTATAATATTTCTCACATAAGATTTAGAGAAGATTGCTATGTTTCATAGTCTATTTATTAAGTAAATCTCCACACAGGGGAAACATGTTGTCAACCACTACACTCAATACATGAATCAATATTCCATAGAATAATTAAAATACAGATTATCATTCCAACAGTGCCTCAGTATATATCAATATTTTTTGCATCTACTATGGTACACATGCGTATATGTAAATAGGAGAAATAAAAAAACAAAAAAAAACAAAGCACGGTCCATCACTGCAATCAATTGTGACATCACTCTTCCATATAAAATTTAAAATGCAGTCTACTGTTTCCTACATATAGATATGTATGTATCTATCATTTTGCAAGCATGGCCGCCACATGATAAAATAGTTATAAATATTATACACTTTTTCCTTGTTTTCGACAAGCCATTGTTGTTCATGGTTCTCTAGACCTATGTATGCTGGCACATTATCAATAATGTGCTTGTGAGGTAAAAAAATTATGATCTATGCCTTCCATTTGGTTGCAAAGCAGTAAAATTGTGAACACTATACAATTTATGGTGATTTCCATAAAGCATTCTAATTTAGGGTGCATCGTTTCATTTTCAATGACATGTTGTTGACAAGCCTACATTGTTTCAACATTGAACAAGTTGTTATTCACAAAAGGCTATATTGGTGGCAGACATGTTCGAACAATGGCCATAATTTTTTTCAGCCTCCCCGATTTTTAGCCTTCCAGCGGTCGTGAAAAATCTAGCAGATGGCTTCACTCTGCCTATCGACTCATCATTGCATATCACTACATGCAAAAACTAGTATATATATGTCTAAGAATAGTGTTTCTCCTTTTATGAAAAATTTCTATTGTTAATTTTGTTGTCCAGTAGTCAACTTAAGAATGGTTCAGGTAACACTGTTATTAGATCAATTGAAAAATTAATGTTGATAAGAGGATATTGATCATTGTGTTAGGAATACTAAATGAGTATTTAATTGGTTACATTAAGGAATTGTGTATTTAATTAGGTGGATTGAGGTATATCATAAATAAATAATTGAATGATTTGTAGATTAGTAAATGATTCATATTAAATGCTAAAGGATTTAGATCTCTCTCTGTGAACTGGTTAGTAAATAGATAATAGTTATTTATATAATTATTTAATAGAATTTATACATGAAATAGTTAATTAGAATAGTGTCATTGTAGTATTATATTAAAGTTGAAATATTAGGGCTTCATAGTATCTCATCCAATGCAGATGGTTGTTTAATTAATGTTATAATTGTGTTTTAAATGTAATTATTTGTAGTGAGTAGTGCCTTATTTAAGGGAATATCTTTGTGGTTATAATTCTATGATTAATTTTTAGTATTACACAATGTGGCTTGGTATTTGGCATAAGTGTTTATGTAACTGCTTATGATGGAAGTCATTTGTGTGAAGGATGTTGGGAAGACTGTTTAGCATGTTGCTTTTAAAAGGCCTAGGAGGGAGTATATTTGCATGTATGGTCCTTATGATTGCTTACCCTTAGAAGTGGTTTGGCTATCTTGTTGGACTTGTGTATTATGTGAAATGTAAATCCTCAGGGTGTTTCCCTCCTATCTATGTAGGGATTCATGAGATTTTGATTTGATATTTTTTGAGGGGTATCCATAGGTGTATATTGTGAAGTGAAAACCCTATGTGTTGTACTACCTATTCATGATGGTTGAATTGTGGCTATGAGTTGGGACATCGGTTCATTTTTTCCTAATTGATGTTTATGTGATTGTGATAATTGTCAAGATGGTCAAGATGGCCAATGCCTTGCATTATGTATAGATTCACGTGATTGTGATAAGTGTGCAAGATGGTCAATGTCTTGCACTATATATGGATTCATGTGATTGTGATAAGTGTGAAAGATGGATGATGCCTTGCTTGATGTGTAGGGTTTACTAGTTGTAAGTATGGGGAGTGGCTCTCAATGAAGGCCAAAACCCAAAGTGGTGTCCAAGACAACCCATTGGAGGGTTTCTTAATCCAGTGATAACCTTAATAATGAATTAGGGAGATGGGTATAATTCAAATTAAACAAGATAATGGATGCCTCACCCATGCCTATAGTGCTTGTTTAGGCTAAGGATGGGTTGAGAAGGCTTGGCTGGAAAGATCAACTTCCTTGTCCTCACGAAAGGAATTTTGGTTTTGTATGTGTCACCCTATGGGGTTGGGACCTAGTGAGATGTTTACCAGGACAACCATAGATGAGGGTGGGGTTCTAGTGAGAGACTGCCAGGACAACCCATGCTAGGACCATGAAATGACACCCCTCCCTATTGCATTCTAAAATTTCATAGTTGTATTTCCTCTTTCTATTATGTGTGTGCCTTTGGAAGTGATGTTGGTGTTGTTACCAATGTTGTGTTGGAGTCATGCATATCACTTGCTTATGTTAGCCTATTGCTTTCCAGATTTTCTGTTGGATGTGGGACCTTGTGTTATCTCCTAGCATGGGGGGTGGACCTCAGGGTTCCACATGGTTGGGAGGTTGGTTCTTTTTCTCCATTGGGTATTCTTGCTACATGTTCATGTGTGTGGAGATGGTTCATTATACCGCACACTCCAATTCTTGTTCTTGTTTGAGAAGAAACCTTTCATGTACTTGTAAATTGGATTGTACTTTTGTTGTATCACTTAATGTAATCTTCCCTCATCTACTAAGGGAAAAAATGTTGTAAATATTGTAATGATGTAACATTTATTGATGAATTCTTCTTATATTGAGTACTATAAAGTAATGCATTTTGCATATGTTAGTTAGCTAGAAGTGATCTTTAATGTTGATTATTAGTTGTCATGTTATGAAAGTAAGTAATATAGTATCATTTAATGAACCTTGCATGTTAAAGTGTTCATGTTATCTTCTATGTTTATGAAATGTTTCCAATAATTTTGATCATTATTTTGTGAGTAGCATAGTCGAGGAACCTTAGAGGATCTGGGATTAGTTATCATGTTATTTTATGCATTCAAAAGTTATCGTTTAAAAAAAATAAATATTCCATTAATTTGGCCTAGTTTTGTGTTATCCTTTGGGGTTCCTTGATGGGGGCGTTACACAACTTGGATATAGTGGAAAGGATGTGGTGCTAAAGAACAAGGTATCCATGTCCCTATAGAGCCTCACATGCAAGAAAATACTAATGGTCATGGTTATTTTCCCTTGAAATAAATAGACAAGCCTTCACTCAATATCAAAACTCTAGCAAAATATTCTTCTAAGCTAACTTTAACATTAGTGCATCCTAAGTTGATAGACACTAGTGGTATTTATTATTATCATTTGAAAGAAATGGAAGAAACAAATAAATCTTCTCTTAATATCAATTTCATCACACAAAACACTAATGATTCGAATTTGATAGATTTTACACCCTCCTATAAAGGAGAGTACAAAATATCACAATCTAAAGAGTCTTGTGTAAGTATGACATCTTGTACTAAGCAAGAGATATATTTTTCATAAAATAAAGGAACATCTTCTACTATTGATCAAGAGAGTACATGTCAAGAATCCTCCAAGATCATTTGATATCTATCCCTCCAAGAACACGAAAGAAATTTTAAGTACAAGATTACATTTTGTGCATATCAAAGGGTTCATGGTCATTCTACTAATGAATGTAAGGCTTTGGGTAGTAAAATTCAACATCTTAAGGATTGTGGTGCTCTTATTTGTGTTGCAACACCTAGCTCCTCTAATTGATACTAATTTTCAAGTTTTTCATCAATCACCTCAACTCACCCTTCTCTTGCACTAAATGGGGGCAAGGGGGTTAGGTAGCCTTGTCCTCATATGGAACTTGTCATTGTCTCTTTTGGCTAGTTGACCGCCTTCCATGTATATATATGAGAAAGCTTGGTATGTAGACGACATGCTTTAAGTTGGCTCGCATGTGATGTATTGAGTTATCTTTAATTGTTTCATTTTGGGGGAAACCATTTATTCATGATGCAATTTCATTTGGTAACATATGACTTGGCATAGGGATTTTCGAGTAAGATCTCATGAATTCTTCTACTTTAAAGAAATTTCTCACAGCAATGATGTCAACAACCACTTTAAAGTTGGGGCATACATTGACACTCATGTTTCACTATGTGATTTTATTTATTATTGCGATGCAACCTTTTCTTGGTGGTGTCATTGGGTTTGATTTCCTCCAAGATCATGATATTTCTTTGACTCGTCCTCTCTTGGAGACATTAGGAAAAATTTTCCCTAATTTAATACCTTACACAAACTAAGCAAAATTTATTTGAATGTACCTTACACTATTTTGCATTTACAATAATTGTTATATAGCCACCTTGCATAACACACTTTTCTTTCTTGTGGAGCCATCCTTTTTGTTCATGATCTTCAAGCATATGAAGTTTTTCTTTCCTCATGAATCCTACTAGTCATATTTTGTGGTGTCCTATTGAATTTATCAGGGGGATAGCTTTGGTATGGTTAGTATGATGAAAATCCTAAATGTGGGCATGAATTTCTCATTATATGGTGAGAAGCCAATACAGAGGCATGAATTTCTCACTAAGCCAGGCCTTTTTGGATGCTCACCCACCGAACAACCTAAAGTTTTGTTGCCTCAGAGTGAGCATGCATTTTTTGGACAAACAACTTAGATCTAATCCACATCATGTTGGACAATCGATTGAGGCTTGATCCACCTCTTTTTATTTTATGTTTTTTCTTGTTTTTGTTTCTTGACATTGCATGTTTGTATATTTTGTTTTGTTGCATATCATACACCCTATGTGTCCCTTTGTGCTTATTTCGGTTTGACATAGGATCTTGGATCTTAGGGGATTGACCACCCCCTTGATCTTTTTCATCCTATACCATCCACATTGGTACACTTGGACCCCTCTTGAACATCTACTTTAGTGTGAGTTTGAAGCAAGTTCCTCCTCTCACTAAAGTGGGGGCTAAATGTAGTGTAGGAAAAAGTATCCCTTTTTCACACTTAATTTGGGAATAATTAATAGTAAACTAAGCCTAATGTTTCCTTGATCTAGTGTTGTAATGTGTTGTACACATTCACATTAAGTTTAGGGCCCTTTTAAACTAAATGGACCTAATTGTGTCTTATTTAGGGTGTTGTAAAGTGTATCTTTACAATTTCACACTAATCTAGGGATTTATTAATTAATTGGGTTTATTTATGCCTTATTTTGTCCTATTTTACATCCATAAGCCTTATTAAGTGAATTTTCTAAAGGATATTCCTGACATTTAATAAATAAAAAATAATAATTCAATTTTTGGGGTTGTGTGTTCTAGATCTAGTGATTTGGGACTCACACGCCACCTTGGGCATATTAGTCCCACCTAGGTCTTGTGACCTGATTTCAAATTGCACATTAAACAACATTCCTAAAAATGTGTGTCCTAGGTTTTAGCTACTGGGACTCATACGCCACAAATGGAATGTGAGTCCTAATTTAACTTGGACCTAATTTAAATCAAATTCTTGTTGGGATTTTGTTATCCTAGATCTAATTTCGGCTTGTAGTATTGTAATTTCTCGAATTTTGGCATAAACAAGTATAAATACAAGCTTATTTCACATAATTTCTCTTAACAAGACCTAGCAATTTTGAGTCAAGAATCCTAAGATTTCACAAGAGCATTGTAGGGTATTCAAGAGTATTCAAGAAGGAATTCAAGAGAAAATAATCAAGCATTTGGAGAAACATTCAAGATTCAAGCATCATGTCAAATATTTAGTGCATCATGCATGAGGTTTTGAGCTAATGTTGTTGATGTATTGTTCAAGATCAATTCAAGTACTCAAGTGAATTATCTTTCATCAATAATCATCATCTACATCAATTGAGGCCACTTCATGCTTGTTTGTAGATCTACAAGGTTTCAAACAAGGTTCTATTGTTTCATCTTATGTTTCATGTTTCATGTTTCATTTCTCATTAAGGTTTGACTACCAAAGAGGGATTTGACCAAGGAAAACCCCCATTCCTTAACAAAACAACTCTCTCTCTCTCTCTCTCTCTCTCTCTCTCTCTCTCTCTCTCTCTCTCTCTTTATGTGATTGGAGTTTTATAGGTTGAAGAAAAAGTGAATTTGAAGCCTTCAAAAGTACCAAAATGATAAAGTTAAAAAAATTGTCATAAAAAGTTGTCAAGACTCATGGAAACTTAGATCTAGATTAAGATATCCAACCTATTTACACAAAACAAGTGGGAAAGTGCTTATTTGATCCATCTTCAGAGACTCACAAAGTTTCACTTTAGAATTCTACTCTTGGGACACTGTGAAAAAATGGGACACTTTGCAACAACTTAGGCATATGATTCCCAGTACTATCTTGTTACCAGATTTTAGCAGATCCAAATCAAGTCACCGAGAGATTTCAGATACTACCCAAAAATCCTATAAGACTAGGACCAAATCACCCTATTTAGCATATGAGTCCCAGTGCACATTAGAAACAACAAGTTTTAGGGTTTTTAGGCCTTGCTTAGTCATCTTCAATTCTCTAGGTACTTCTCTTTTTTATTTTGTTTATCAATTTGATTACATGCTTTCAAATTCCATTTTCTAGGAAACATAGCTAGATTTGCATATTGCTTCCATTCATTTCTTTCTAAGAATTTTCTTAGTGGTGAACCACCTTTCTTTAATCACACCCAATGAAACCATCCTAACCCTAGTTCATTCCTCAATCAAGTCAATTGGTTGAGGTATCTTGATTTCCTTTAATGAACTAGAGTGAAATAGGTACCTTAGTTCCATCTCTCAAAAGGTGGAACCCTATTTCGTATGGTTAAATTTTATAGGTGTCTATTTATATGATAAATTACTTCTAACAAACTTCAAGTAAATATTAGTTAAAATTAATACTACACACACCCAAGAACAAGAAATTAATCATACATATCCATGTTAGACTATTTTTTCCATGCGAAATATAAATAAAATAAAAGGTTAAAATGATTAGAAAAATAAAAATATCCAAGGAAAAACCACACACATCCATATATAGACTTTCTCTTTTTCATGCCAAAAAATTATCATTACAAGTCTAAACAAAACAAAAGGTTGCAATGACCAAAAAGTGAAAAAATTGAATGATAAACTAGTCCCACACATCTATATTTGGAATTTATCTTTTTCATGCCAAATTTGAACAAAACAAAAGGTTAGAATTACTAAAAAGATGAAAGCATTGAACTAGAAACTAGTCCCACTGTTTAGACTTGCTCTTTTCCATGTTAGAGCTAAACAAAACAAAATGTTAGGATTAATAGAAAATGGAAAATATTAACAATGAATTGGCTTTGAGTTGATTTCATAAAAAACATTAAACATATGAGTACCTTCACAAATGGTTATCACAATTATTTTCTAATAGTATTTCCAAATCTATCAGACATTCAATTTATTGCATATCTTTACACAATGTGAGAATTGAGATACATATGTTAATTTATTTTATATAGATAATTGGATTGCATAGGTATCGACATCTCAAGTACTTTATACTTAGGGGTAAGTTTAGGTTTCTACATATATATATATATATATATATATGCCTCCTAGTGCAAGTGCTAGTAATTATGAATGAAGAGAAAATATAATGTGTTATAGTTTTATTTAGTTTTAAAATTAGATAAATTTTATTAATAAAACAATTAATTCAAATAGTTAAATAAATATTAGAATCATAAATATTACTTTGGTAAACTTAAATGTAAAGCATGAAAGCTATTTACCTATGGGAATTACGATGAAGAATTATATTTAGTATTGTATAGTTAGAGTTGTTCATTACATAAATTTAGATGTTGTTGGAATATCTTAAATCTTGTGTAGACTTAAAATTTAATGTAAGTTGATTTTACAATTTTGGGTTACTTTTATATTATATTTATAAAATGGCTACCATTTTAAAGTTTTTAAGTTGAATGATCAACTGTTACTACTCAAATCTATATTGGCGTATTTTTTTTAAGGCAAGAAAGATCTAATTTAAAGACATAATCCTATAGCCAAGTTTCTAAGGGAAGAACCGTGCATTGTTAAGGTATGGCAACCAAGATTTTATGGTGCCATAATAGTAATAGAAAGGGAAACCACCATTTGTGGCACCATTCAATACTAGTGCAACCAACAAAGCATGCAAGATGTCACTTAATAAGAGATATAGTAGTTTACAATAAAAATAAAAGGCTCTATCTCATCAAGTGCCATGGATATAGGAGGAAGATAGGAAAAAAAGTAGAACAAAGGAGAAATTATTTTCAAATAAACAAAGAAAAGCAACAATTTATAAAAGGAAAATACCATCCAAAAAATACACTTGTCAACCTTTGTTGAGCACAACTTCACTATACCTATTGATTTTCCCCTTTAATTCGCCAAACCCATGGGTTTGTGTTCAGTCGCTATTGAAAATGACAATATAACTATCATTTGAGAGTTTTAAACTCTTTCAAAACATAAAATAAAATAATGCCTTCATTCAGAGCCCCCCTTCAGATGAAGGAATTATTTTATTAAAAATTATTTTATTAAAATACCTTCAAATGAAGGTTGCATGGAGAGAGGCTTCATTCAAAATATCCCCTTCAAATGAAGGGTTTTATCTTCGAACAAAGCCTCTTCGTTTGAAGGTATTTACAATTTTTTTTGGGCCACCGATAATTTTTGTTCATCCATGGATTTTTAACCCACTATAGTGGGTTTACCCAGGTTGTATCAACTATTTTAGGTTGTGGAGTAGCACTTCAAAACTTAGCTACTACACCAAAACTAGGATCATTTATTTGTGAATGAATTGTATTTTTTGATACAACCTATTTGAGCTTGTGGAGGGGACTATTTTTTTTAGATTTTAAGGTCAAAGGGGTAAAATGGTTTTGGGAGCTAAATTAGTATTTTTATTATATTTTGGAGTATATGAAGGGAAATTAGGATTATTGTGAGGAGATTTGTGTGGAGGAAAAGGATGTGTTGAAGGAGATTTGAAGGAGAAGGAGGATTTGAAGAAGGAAAATGGATTATCTATGGATAATCTTAATTATGATCTTGAGGATTATCTAATTCATTTTGTGATGAAGGCCTTCTAATTTTTAGATTTTTTCTTGATACCTAGCATTCCTCTTCATAATTTTATTTTTCAAATCAACTCCTTTATTTGGGTAATTGTCTCCAGCTTCTCTCATTGTAATAGATTTAGACCTTGTGGCATATGTAGTTGTGATATCTATAATAAATAAGAGGAACCACTCTCTTTTTGATTTTATGTATCCTCTTCAGGAACAGGTTTGGTAGCAATGTGTTGAGAGAACTTAAACCCTATCCACCATTTTGTTCTTAGGAAGACATGAGAGGTCCTCACTCTTATATCTTTCACTCATTTCTTAGTCCAATTATTTTCCAAGAGAGGTTTAATTTCAACATAAGTGAAGGTAGGGTCTATTAGGTTTGAACCATCATCGTTTGCATTTTAAGGATTTTAGAGAAGATAAAAATCATTGACCTATTTAATTTTTAGCCTCATCTAGTATCTTTTTCTAACCTCAAAAGAATCTACAAAATCCTACCATAAATCCTCTATATATGGGAAATGATTATGAGGAAGATATAAATCATCCTTGATATAATTTTAGACTATCAAAGGATAGATTGGCTGTGTAAGAATGGATTCCTATACTTGTCACCAACCTCTCTAAATTTTGTGCATTAATATATGAATTGCAAGTATAATAACCTAGGTTTACAAGGAATGGATAACATAATTTATTATTGTCTTTATATGTTTTTTGATTTCTACCATTTATCTACACACTTCAATAAAAATGAAGTAATCATTTACATACTTGGGTAGTTTGTAAGAGGTGTCATCAAATCCACAAAGTCTAAGATACAAGAATTTAGAAAATTGGATAAAAATGATACCATATTTGGTGATCAATTGAAAGGGCTCAAGTGAAAATTTTAATTGAAGATATCCTTCTAGCTCTCTTATAGTTAGCATGTTGAAGACACAATGAACTCTTTCAAAGTATTTGTTTCCAAAATCCCTTTATATCTTTGGGTATTAATAATATATTTGCCTTATATGTCCAAACACTTGACACATCTACATACCAAACCAAAACATCTAAAAATTCACTAATTGATCATGCAAATGGTCACTTATGATATGTCCCTAATTTATATTCTATGAATTATATCCAATTGTAAGGATAAATTGTCACATATATGATTTAAAGATATTAGTGTATTTATTCAAAAATTTATTCAATATTTTAATTATTTTTGACACTCCTTCCACAAAGTGGCTTTTACATAGTCCCTCAAGGATTTGATACTTTCCATTTTTAGGCATATTTAGCCAGTTTTTTGATAATATTCTTTAGGCAGGTGTCATTCGCTTCCTAAAAATACTATTTACCTATTTCAATATTCACATTTACAAAAATAGTTCTAGGAGATAGTCTGGAATGATGTTTATGTTAGATTTTTCAAGCCTAGTGACTACCCTAGCATCAATACCTCTGACCTCTCTAGTATTATCTTGCTAGTATTTGATACATACCAAAACCAAGTTTGCACACAAGACAACCACTAGAAAACCCTATTGGTATGTGGTGACTGATCATGTTATATTGTACACTCTTTAGTACTGTACACTCTTCATGTATCCTCGTCGTAGTTCGGGGCCGGGCCGGTCCTCGGGTGGGGGTCACCGAAAAAGAAAAAGGCCAACTTTATAAACCCTAATTTTTGGAAGCTTCTAAAATCTTGTTATAAGCGACTAGGATGGGGAGTTGTAGTATGGCATTATTCGTAATATTGTAATATGTTTTCAACTGGATAATAAAATCATTGGATGGCTGTGGTTTGGTGGATGTAGCCCATATTGGGTGAACCACGTTAAATTTTTTTTGTTATAATTTTGTGTGTGTTTTATTTCTCAGTTTATTGATAAAATATGCATTTAACTTTTAGATATCTGCTTTCTAACCCTAACAAGTGGTATCAAAGTGGGTTGTTTTGAGTTATCCTTTGCACGAAGGTTTCATGGTTGAGTGGGAGCAATGGAAGACGAGGGTAAGTTGAAGGTTGAGAAGCTTAATGGTAAGAACTATTAGTTATTGAAGATGTAGATGGAGGGCTACCTCTATCAGAAGGATTTATGGTGGCTACTGGAAGGGAAAACCAAGAAACCCTCAGTGATGTCTGATGAGGACTGGGATATTTTGGACAGAAGGCACTTGGTAGTATTCATTTATGCTTGACACAGTTGGTGGAATTCAATATTAAAAAAGAAAATACAACTCAAGAGTTGATGGAAACCCTAGAAAAGTTATATGAAAATCCTTTCGCTTCAAATAAGGCATTTCTTATGAAGCATTTATTTTATATGAAAATGGTAGAAGGTGGGTCAGTTACTGATCATTTAAATGAGTTTAATACGGTTTACCAATCAATTAACTTAAGTAAATGTAAAATTTGATGAAGAAGTTAGGGCTCTTTTGGTTATGTGTTCTTTGCTGGAAAGCTGGAATAGATTGGTAATGGTTGTTAGCAATTCTATTTCTGGTTTGAATACATTGAAATTTGATGATGTTGTTGGTATTATTTTGAGCGAGGAAATACGTAGGAAACGCTCATGTGGAACATCCACATTAGGAAGTGTTTTGAATGCAAAAAGCAGGGGCAAAACAAAGGAGAGAGGAAATAATTTTGGAAGTTGTGGGAAGTCACGAGGAAAATCAAAGGACAAAAGATCCCAATCTAGAGACAAGAGGGATTGCTGAAACTATGGTAAGCCAAGTCATTTAAAGAAAGATTGTTGGTCTCGAAAAATAAAGAAGGAGAGAAAAAGGAAGGAAATAAAGAGGAAAATGTGGTAAGTAATAAATCTGATGAGGATGCTTTGATTCTTTCCCTTGACAATATTGATGATTCTTGGATGTTAGATTCAGGGGCTTCATTTCATGCTATGCCCCATAGAAATTATTTTCTTGATTATGTCCAAGGGGATTTTGGGCTGGTTTATTTGGGAGATAATGAACCCTGTCAGATTGTTGGAAAGGGAAGAATCAAGATTAAGTTATAGAATGGGAATCATTGGCTACTACCTGAGGTAATGCACGTTCCAAAGTTAAGAAGAAATTTAATTTTAGCAGGGAAACTAGATGATGAAGGTTGTGTTGTTACATTTAGTGATAAAAATTGGAAGATTACAAAAGGCGCCTTAGTGGTAGAAAAAGGTGTGAAATTAGGCACCTTATATCTTTGTACAGGTCATACTGTTCCTTCTACTTTAGCTATTGTAGATAAAAATTAATGTTTAGGAATAGTTGTTGCAGTTCAACGGGCATAAAATCAAATAGTTGTTGTGGATTATGAATCAGCACTATGGCATAATAGACTTGGGCATATGAGTGCAAAAGGTATGAAAATAATTCATTCAAAGAATGTTTTACTAGGTCTAAAATGTGCTAATATGGATTTCTGTGAAAGTTTTGTGTATGGAAAACAAAAGAGAGTTAGTTTTCTCAAAGATGGGAAACAAAAGAGAGATGAGAAATTGGAGCTTGTGCATACAGATGTATGGGGACCAACTCAGGTATCTTCTCTCGATGGCTCTTAGTATTATATTACATTCATTGATGATGCAAATAGGAAGGTATGGATTTATTTCCTTAGGTAGAAATTTGATGTATTTGAAACTTTAAAAAAATGGAGAAGCTTAGTTGAGAATGAGACAGGTAAAAATTTAAAATGTCTCAGATCTAATAATGGTGGTGAGTATTGCAGCAAAGATTTTGAAGATTATTGTTCCTCTAATGGTATTCGTAGACAGAATACAGTTCCAAGGACTCCACAGGAAAATGGAGTGGTTGAGTGCATGAATAGAACAATAATGGAGTGTGCACGAACTATGAGATTGCATGTTGGGTTGCCTTTAAACATGTGGGTAGAGGCTATAAACACTGTTGTTTATTTAATTAATAGAGGTTCCTATAATCCTTTGGGTTGTGGTATTCTAGAGGAAGCATGGACGGGTAAGAAGGTGAGTTATAATTTTCTCAAAACCTTCAGTTGTGAAGCACTTGCACATGTAGATTCTTAAAATATAACCAAGCTTAATGCAAAATCAAAGAAATGTATATTTGTTGGATATGGTATTGATGAATTTGGTTATAGGCTTCGGGATTTTGAAAATAAGAAAATTGTGAGAAGCAAGGATATCATATTCAATGAGAAAGTGTTGTACAAAGATCTATTGCAGAAGCATGAGAAGAAATAAAAGGATTATGTAATACTAGATGATATTACAAACAAAATTTTTCTAGTGGTTCCTCATGCTCTACAACAACAACAACAAGAAATACCACAAACTCCAGTGAATGTTAGGCGATCTTCAAGGATAAGTAGACCTCCAGAAAGATTTTTTACCTCTTTGTATTCTATTTTATTAACTGATGTTGGTGAACCAGAATGTTATCATGAAGTTATGCAGGTGGATACCAAGGTTTAGTGGGAGCATGGAATGGAAGAAGAAATGGAATCCTTGTTGAAAAATCAGACTTGGGAATAATGCAAGTTGCCTGCAAGAAAAAAGGCTTTACCAAACAAATAGGTTTACAGGCTAAAAGAGGAGGATGGAGGTAAGAAAAGATTTAAAGCCAGATTAGTTGTAAAGGGATTTGCATAGAAAAAGGGTATTGATTTTGATGAAATATTTTCTCCAGTTGTTAAAATTACTTCTATTCGTACTGTTTTAAGTATTTTGGTTGCTGAGGATTTGCATTTAGAACAACTTTATGTTAAAACAACCTTTCTGCATGGTGATTTGGAAGAGAAAATATATATGGAACAACCACAAGGATTTGTGGTCAAAGGTAAGGAGAAACTAGTGTTCACATTGAAAAAAAGTTTATATGGGTTGGAGCAAAGCACCTCGACAATGCTATATTGAATTTGATAGTTTTATGGTTGAGAAAGGCTACAACAGGTGTTTACTTTAAGATGTTAGCTAAAGATAGATACATTATTTTATGTTTATATGTTGATGATATGCTTGTAGTGGGGTCTAACATGGATCACATAAAGGAGTTAAAAAAATAGTTAGCAAATTCATTTGATATGAAGGATTTGGGGGCAGCAAAACAAATCCTTGGTATGAAGATTACTAGAGATAGAAAAAAAAGGAAAATTGATTCTAACTCAGGTTGATTATGTTGAAAAGGTGTTGCAGAGATTTTATATGGAGAACTCAAAATCTGTCAGCACACCTTTTCCCAGTCATGTCAAATTGACTAAGGATATATGTCCAAAGACACAAGAGGAGGAAGAAAAAATGTCCAAGGTACCATATGCTTCAGCTATAGGTAGTTTAATGTATGTCATGGTATGCACAAGACTGGATATTGCACATGCCATAGGAGTTGTTAGCAGGTATATGAGTCATCCTGGAGTTGAGCATTGGAAAGTGATAAAATGAATTCTCAGGTACTTGCGAGGTACATCCAATAAACTTTTATGTTTTGGGGGCTCTAATAAAAATTTAAAGTGATATGTTGACTCAAATTTGGAAAGGGATATAGATACTAGGTGGAGTACCACAGGTTATGTATTTATAGTTGGTGGGACAACCGTGAATTGGATTTCTCAGTTACAAAAGGTGGTCCCTTTATCCACCACAGAGGTAGAGTATGTGGCTACAACAAAGGCAACAAAGGAGATGATATGGTTGTAAGTTTTCATGGAAGAGTTGGGAAAAAAATAGGCTGAAAATCACTTGTTTGTAGATAGCCAGAGTGCTATACATCTTGCAAATAATTCTGTCTTGCACTCTAAAACCAAACACATACAACTAAGATATCATTTCGTTCAGTTAGTATTGGAGGATGGACAGGTAAAGCTAGAAAAGATACATATAGATGAAAATCTAACGGATATGTTTACAAAGGTAGTGACAAGGGAGAAGTTGAGCTCCTCTTCAGCTTTGGTTGGACTTCATGGTTAAAAGTATAACAGAGAAATAGGGTCTAAGGTGCTTATTTCAGTGGGAGCTATAAGTGCAACAGTGTTGTCCAGGACCAGTCTCCAAGTGGGAGATTGTGTTGGTGTGGAGCCTGATCAGTCTCCAAGTGGGAGATTGTAATGCCCCGCCAAGTAACCTTAAAGGAAGTTGCAATTAACATCATAAGCGAACCAATTTTTTTTTTTAAAGTACATTTAACATATACATTCACTTACTAATTAACAACAACCTCTAATGCTACAAGGTTAGGATTACTTAAACCCACACATACATAATATATATAACCATAGCCTTATGAACTTTATGAAATCACCATCATACATCATAAGAATATCACATAACATAAAAAGATAATCAACTGAGATACAATCTCATAAACATTATCTTAAACCAATAGTTACATCACTCATTCCCAAAATGAGGCAGTAGTACAAAAGATTATAATTACAAAATTCCACCTCATAAACATAAGAGGGATAAAATAACTTATACAAGTTAAAATATTACAATGCAAGATAATACAACAAGAACCGCGAGCTGTCCATCTGGATGTCTCGCCACCAAGTACTGAAGATCGATGGGGACCCAACGATTTTGGTGCATGTTCCACCCAACCAATGTGGTACCCGAAGGCCCACCCCCCATGCTAGGAGATAGTAACAAAGTAACATGGACTAAGATCTACAACCACTAACCAAAGGCAGACTCATACTGACTCATATTGTTATAACCAACCAAATGAATTAACAAGTACAACTCATTCACCATACAAGTACGAATCAAGTACAACTTAAGTACAATACAAGTACAAAATAAATACAATACAAGTACAACTCCAACATCACTGACAGAGGTCACATTGCTTCCAGACATAAAGTAGATCAAGTATGTTCAAATAACCATACACATAAAATAATTAACAACAGTTGTCATAGATAGAGTGTCATCGCAAGGTTTGTCATGAGATCTCCTCTGGGCATTCTTCATAGGCTCCGGCACAAGTAATCCTGGTGGCCTCAACCGAATCCAGGCACTCATACTCACTCATGCGGAATCAACTACCTCTCGCAAGAACTAGATAGTTGATCTTGCCATTCCAGGCCTTCTCACTCATCCCAAGTCTAAACAAGCCCTTGTGTCTATGAGTGAGGATTAAATTATCTTGATTAATGTGAGAAGTTAGTCCTAATCTTCTAAGTACATTATTTTAATTATCACTTGTTTAAATCACTCCTGAAGGTTATCCAGTTTACCTCTTTGGGCTCTGGCGCCTAA
Organism: Sequoiadendron giganteum; assembly: GCA_007115665.2. Taxonomy (NCBI): domain Eukaryota; kingdom Viridiplantae; phylum Streptophyta; class Pinopsida; order Cupressales; family Cupressaceae; genus Sequoiadendron; species Sequoiadendron giganteum. The sequence goes on along the minus strand of CM021103.1, from coordinate 572,707,382 downwards.
CAGAAGCCACTCTTCTATTCGACAACACACACTCAAACAATCCACCAAGGAAACCACAAGTGCATACCAACTAAGCTTCATAATCCACTCCAACACAAAGAGGATACACATAATAGAAATTCACTCCAACATCTTGGAGGAAACAACACATAGTCCATTCCTTTCACAGGAGGTACAAAATATCTCACTCCAACATCTTGGAGGCAACAACACATAGTCCACTCCTTTCACAAGAGGCAACAAGATGAAACTACATAACAAGGTCACTCCATACAAGGAGACACGGATCCCATAATCCGCTCTTAAACCAAGTAGGTGCAAACATTCCCATTCATGAAAACCGGGTAAAACTGAACATGCACTACCCAAGGAAAAACAATTGGATGGCATAAAGATTCAACAACCCTTATCCTCTAAGTTTTTTCTGGAAGACTTATAATTTAGGACTGACACTAAATCCCAAAACCAACAATGCAACTTGACGACATAGCAATAAAAGCATTCAAGTCATCATTTAAATCTAATATTTGGATTTCCTAAATCCATATTCATTCAATAGGTAGTGTTGACAAAGTCAAAGACATGATAGGTAGATCATCTAAAATAATCATAACCCCTATTTCCCTTTTCATTATTGGAATTCTAAAATAATTAAACTTGCTTCCCTTTACTGAATACAAAGAATTAAATCCTTTAAGATAAGCATGAGGAAGATACTACTTTTGGATATATTAAATCCATATCTCTTTCATAATCCAATCACAATGATTCAATTAATCTAAAAAAAGAAATTAATAATACCATAATTGATTGCCTCATCAATAAAACAACTTCTTAATTTACTTTAAAATCAACACAAATCCATGCAAGTAAACTCTTTCCATTTCCTAACCAAATCTTACATCTCATTCAATTTTCTATTTTAAACATTCAATCACTTTAATATAATAACATATTGTTTCTCTATCCATTTTCCATATACACTAATCAATCCATTTTTAAATCTCTATTCAATAATACATTGCATACATCTCATCAAAATAAAATATAATAATGAATTTTACACTGAATATATATATATATGCTCCATATTATATAGACACCATTAATATTCCATTCACAATGACTAGATTACTCTATGGAACTAAATAACACATAATAACTATTTGTCTTTTTCAATATAGTTAGTTCTTAAATTTACTTCTAATGCAACCTAACCCTATTGCAACCAATCTTTTCCAATTTTCTAATCGGAGTCTATGACTCATCAACTATCCATTTAAAAATATGCAATTTCATCAATGTATAAAAATGTCTTTTGGCTTGTCTATTTGGCCACACATTCATATTGTTTATAATTAAATCTCATAATTAAAACAAACATTTAAATATAAATATTTTTATAATTCTTCAATATATTTAAATATCCTTTTCCTTATCAATTTTGACCATACATTCAAAACTTATCATTTAAATTCTTCATGCAAAGCTAAATTACACGCACTCAAATAAAACAAGGTAAATACTGATTGAAAATACTCATGGATATATATATACATTTCAATATATTTTCTTCAATCATATTAACAAAATAAATATTTTCTTTTAAATCAAGTAATTACTTCTATTAAAAAATATCTTTCTCTATACATTTTCTACACATACTAATCATTTCTTTTAAAACACTAATAATACCCAATTTGCAAACAACAGAATAAAATAAGATAAAATATTATTTATTCTCTCAAATGGATATATACCTTCACTATATATCTACTAAATATAAATTAATATATTTAAATATATTTAATCATTAACATATCCTCTATCCTTTGCAAAATATCAAATTGATTAATTCAAAATAAAATATCCTTTATCATCAATATTTCAAAATATAAATATATTTTTCCAATTAAATCAAATTAATAATTGGACCTTTTACATAAGGATTTAAATTCCACAATTTCAATTTTAAATTATGCATTCTTCAAATCAAATATTTAACTCCTTCAATTAAACTTTAACATGCCATTTTAAAATAAATAATAATTTCCCCATATGTTTATAATTTTAATTCCACTAATCTAATATACAAATTTTATTTAAAATAATATAAATAAATATAATACTTTAGTATTATAAATTATAATATAAAATATTATTAAATAATATTTTAATATTATAATAACAATACATAAAATATTAATATTTATAAATATCAATTTATTATTATTTTATTTTCAAAACAGCCATGGGAAAATATCTTAACAGCAGTCTCATGTTTCAAGCATAACTCAAAAACTACGATCTAGGTATTTGAGATTTTTGGACAGGGGTAAGAAAACTTCAAAATGCAAAAACCCTTTAAATTTCTTGAAAACCCAGTTTGTGCAAGTGAAGTTATAGGTGGCGCAACCAGACCATTTTACCATGAAAATATAACTATACTGCAGATTTTAAAATCCGTTTTTTGATAATAAACAGAAGGTTTCATTTTCTAAAAACATTCTAAATGCATTGTTCAATCTCTATGTTTGATTTCAATAACAATAAAATCAATTTCTCCAAACAATTTAAATTCAACTAAAGTTTTCACAATTTTCACTCAAGAATTTTCACAAGCAAAGGCTGTAACTTTGTTTAATTCTTTTCTTCTAATATCAAATTTGTTTTCTAAAACAGATTTAACAAACAAATCTTTAATCATTACTATTTTAAAGAAAACAATCAAGAACAATAAAACACAAAGAGGAAAACCTGGTACAAGAAGCTACAGGAAGAGATGAATTTCTGATGCAAGCCTCCTCCAAAGATTTCTGAATTTTCTTCAATCCTCCAATGAATCCAATCCAAAATCCAACAAATGCAAACAATCTTTCCTTCAATCAATTCTACAATCAAACTTTCTTCAAACCCTTGTGCAAATTTTCCAAAATTTCTTCCCTGCTGTAAAAATGTATTTTTTCCTAAAACTTTTTTTGCCCTAAAATTAAAACATATATTCTTATAAATCAAAAATACCTAATTCAACCCTAATTCACATTACATGCAAATTAGATATTTCAATTTCAATTTCACTTTTCAAAACCCACTTTCAATTTAAAATGAAATTTCAAATAATAAATTAATTTCCAAAGTTGCAACCAATTTCCCAAATAAACATTTAATTACAATTTCTAATTTAATTCTCACACGTTGGAATTAAATTCCAAAATTAATTCTAATTCTTTTATTTCCTTTCATTCTCTTGAATCACATTTAATTAATTAATTTAATTATTTAATAATTAAATTCAACCCCCTTGGATTAAATTTATTTAATTAAATAAACTAAATATAATTAATTAATTTAAGTATAAACTTTTATCCACATTGCATTATTTAAATTAAATAACCATCAACATGATTTAAATGCAATTATTCTAAATATCTATTTCCAAATCAATAATGCTTCAGAAATAAATAACATTAAAACAAGACAGACAATAACTCGACACACACAACTGACGACACACTAAGGCTAGGGTGTAAAATTGACACATGTTACCTAGCTACTATCTCCCATTCAACTTAACCGTTGGATTGACACGCTCAAACCTGTGAAACCAGGTGGAGTCGATGTCATGTACCTGCAATCCTGCAACCAAGTAAACAACATCATACAATATATCCAGCATATAATACACACCGTGAAGAAAGAATTACGGATTCACAGGGCACTCGCAAGCGAGTGATGCGAACTCGTCCTCTTCACCAATACACTCATCGAAACTGACACTTCCATCATAATCCAGTAATCTCATAATAATATCTCATGTTAACTCTACAACATCATTAAACCATAATGCAAGTGAAACAATAATCAGATAACTACATCCCACAATAATATTTGTCACTCAATAGTAACGATCAAAACATCATAACAAAATGTATCCAGTATCAAAGTAATTGCAACCAAACATAGCATAAAGCAACTTGAACAAGAATAAAAACGGAGGGGTATTACAGAGATTGTTGGTATGTAGTGAATTATCATGCTATATTGTACACTCTTTAGTACTGTACACTCTTCATGTATCCTCGACGGGGTTCGGAGTTGGGCTAGGCCCCGAGCGGGGGTCACCAAAAAAGAAAAAGGCCAACTTTGTAAACCCTAATTTTTGGAAGCTTCTAAAATTTTGTTACAAGCGATCGAGATGGGGAGTTGTAGTATTGCATTATTCATGATATTGTAACATTTTTTGCACTGGATAATAAAATCATTGGATGGCTGCGGTTTGGTGGATGTAGCCCATTTGGGTGAACCACATTAAATTCTTTGTGTTATAATTTTTTGTGTGTGTTTTATTTCTCAGTTTATTGATAAAATCTACATTTAAAGTTTTGATATTTTCCTTCTAACCCTAAAAAACCCCCTACATGAGATACACTACTTGAAAAAATCACTTCTTTTGTGATGCAGGAGCATCCAAGTCCATAGACAATCCTACATCAACCAAAAAAATTATCGGTTTGGTTTTGTTATTTTTGTTCGTTTCCCTTCCTTTGTTGGAAGTTCATTCCGGTTTTGGTTGTCATCTGAAGCAGAATTGGTTGACATTATTTATTTTGGATATTTGATGGATTTAATTTCATTTATTAAATCTTGTTCTTGACATTGTTTAATGAGTCTAAGATGATTTAAAATGGTGGCATTATTCCATTATCAAGACAAATAAGAAATTAAAGGGTTATCAATCAAATGGAATGAAAATTGAAATTGAAGGTTTATATTGAAGGAAAGGGGTCGATTCATGTGACACTATAGTAATGAATTTGCTAAGGGTGTCAATTCAATTTGCAAGAATTTTCAAATTCCATCAAAAGGAAATGAAGTGTGGAAGAATGAATTACTAGCCATGAGGAGGAGGCGGTTTCAATGAGCAAGAGGGTGGCTAATGGGGATAGGGGGCTGTAAATAAAAGTAGAATATGCAGGGAACCCCAAGAATTAACAACCCACGAGATATATGTCTAAGAGAATTTGAGTAGGAAAAGGGACACAACATCAAGAATACTGAAGAAATTCATTAATTTTCCAAGATGAATGTTTGTATGCAGGTTGTAATATGGTGAGAAGTTGCAATGAATTGAAAAAACATAAAGAAAATGCATAGAAGGGAGTGAGACGCCTATGAGAAGGATTTGTATTGTCAATCAAAAAGAGAGAGCTTGTGCTGCTTGAATGTGGCAATTATCTAAACTAAGTAGAAGGGACAATGGGCAATGTGGTGCCAGGTGTAGAAAGGCCTCAAAGAGCTACAAGAGTCAGAAGAGATGACAAAACCCATTGCTACAAATAATTTGAATATTGGCAATAGCTAAAAATTGCGTAGATTGAAGGAATGGGAAATATTGATAGAAAATGAAGAGTGTGTGGATCGGAAGTAGACGTTGCAAAAGTAAAACACAATGAAGATTGTAAGGACTGATGGAAAATGTACTAGGGTGAGTATGGTGTGGCATAGAAAAGAAACATTATGGATTCCAATGAATAAAAGCGTTGAGAGAGGAGACTTAAAGTCATGAGACTGAATGAATTAGAAATTTGAAGCTAAGCCAAGCTATATGAAATGGAATTGTAGATTTGAATTAGATGAACGAAACTTGAGAAATGAATAAGTGCACCATGTAGAAAAAAGGTATTCGATGGGGATAAAAATATCGAGTTATTTCCAATTAAGAGCATATATGAAAACAAAGGTAAAGGAGTTAAGGAGAAATGTCAAGGGTTAGAGTTTGACTTGAAAGCAGAGGTCATGGAGATGAGTCGGAGCCAATAGAGAAGGAAGTCACAAATTGTGTGGAATGTGAAAAGGTAGAGAATCGAAAACTATACATATAATGTGTAATCGAATTAATGAAATTAGATTTTTCTTGCAACATTAATTTATTTGAATTTTTAATTGAGGCAAAGAATTTTGAGTGGGGTAACTTGACAATTGAAATTTTCAATTTAAATGTAATCATTTATAAAGACTTTTGTAATCTAGAATTAGGCGAGAAACAAGATGATTTTTTTTTCTTCGGCTTCATCAAATGACATTAAAGCTAGTGGTCTTGAGCATGTTGGTAGATTTCCAAATGTGAGGCAGTTGACACTAGAACCTATGGGTGGAGAGGGTAGTGAAAGCATAGAGAAGTCATGAAAGCATTGTGAGGAAGCATGAGTGTGAAGCTCAAAAGTAGCATTGTTAGTGTGTGAAGTCCTTAGCGGTTGAGAGCAGCATAGAGAAAAGTGTTGTGGTAATAACATATTACATCAGACAAAGTGAAATATTCATGAGGATCGAGGTAAGATTGCAACATGAAGGTTACAGTGAAGACATGCCAAAGGAGGGTATGGAGAGAAGAACAAGTGTTTGGCGGAGGAGGTCAAGTTATTTGACGAAAGAGAGCGGGCTATCAACGATGGAGTTTGTTGAAGATTGTTCACAGTCTTGAAGAGTGGTTCTATCACTTAGCTCCACCTTTGTGAGCCCATGCTCACAAATTTCTTACCTAAAATTTTTGATGTAGGAGCATTCGAGTCCATAGGCAATCTTAAATTGACCAAAAAAAATTCTAGTTTGGTTTTGTTGTTTTTTTTTCGTTTTCCTTCCTTTATTGGTAGTTCATTTTGGTTTTAGTGGTCATCTGAAACACAATTGGTTGAAATTGGTTTTTTATTAACATGAAATAGGTTTTGAAGGGTTCCTAAAACCCTATACAAAAGACAAGGCAACCCAAGAGATAAAGTAATAATGCTGCCCCAAAAACCAATAGGATGATTAAACCACAATCAGCTGACCATCAACAAAAAATAGACAAAAGGAAAACACTAAACAACAACTAGTGAATCTCTTTTAACATCCTCGTCGCTTCCACATCCTTGGTCATTACCTTGTCATGCATCTCCATGATTTCTTTAACTTTCTACATAGGAACCACATTGCATTTCTTTGTTTCGGTACGAATGCGAACACTCGGACCAACCCCCAAGTCAATAGCCTATTTCCCAATCTCAAATTCCTCACTCAAATCCTACTTCGAATGGTCAAAGAAGAGGGACTTGCCAGTACATTATTTTTCTTTCTCATTTAGAAGAACCAATCCTTCAGTTGTGGTCTCAAGCGAATCCTTGCCGAGGTTTATCAAGGAATTAAGATCCTTATAGATTTTTAGGAAGTTCCTTTCGAAAGCAGTAATCCTTGAATCATGGTCTTTCTTCGTTTTAGCAAAATCCTCCCCCACTTGGTTGAGAGTGGAGTTCAGCAACTTAACCATGCTAAGAACATAATCCCGCTCCCTAAAACTTCTTAGAGTGGAGATGTTACGATGGGATATAGTATTGCACTTACCATGAAGTTCCTAGACCTCTTGAATGAGCCACATGAGTAGGTTGAAGAAGACATCCAACCCTTCCATCACCAAACTCGAGGCCTGATTAAAATCCAATGAGCCCCAATACAGACCCCTCCCATGATGAGAGCTCATCGAAGGATCATCTTTTTGGAAACCATCAGGATTGACAAACTGTTCTTTGCCTTTTCATTCAAAAATGACACTACAGAGGATGCTTCCAAGTAAACAAAATTTTCCTGATTCTCCTCCCCTTTAGCTAGGACCCTCCTATCTACCCCACAATCTAGAATTTTATCATCAAGAGAATTTTTCACCACCCCACACACCTTAGTATTCCCAACACCCTCTTGAGAATGCTCCTCCACAACATCGGAAGCAATAACACTCACCGAGCCCCATTTAGGAATCTTCCTAATTCTACCTTTCCCCTCCATATCATCCTCTTCACAAGCTCCTATGATTTTGCACTTCACCCATGAGGGAGAAGGCTCAACATTCTTTATAGAGCTCAAACAACCAAACCCAGAAGGGACTAGACTTTTACTAACCCAACTGAAGGATTGTCATAGTCTAAATCTGTTTGGTAGCCATCAAACCAAGCCAGGGAGTCATCCCCAGACTCCATCTCACCATCTCCTTCCTCCTCTAACTGAAACTTCCCCGTCAGCTTATCCTTCTTCTTGGTCTTGCAGGCTCTAATAGGAATAGGGGTTTCAATTATATACCTTGTTTTGATGTGCTCCACAATTAAAAGCATCAACCCCTTGTGTAAAAAGGAATTGTTGTTTTTCTTTATGTAATCCATAATCCCATTCTCCAAAGATGAAAGAAGATAAAACGGGAAGGAGACCAACTTACAACAGTGAAAATGGTTTAGTAGTATAAAATGGTGCCCATAAATTATCGAGTATCTCCCGTACAGGGTAAAGTACCGCATAAGATCCATAGCCACATCGCCCCAGATTGGTTTAATTGAGGTTCGATCATAGCCACCTCACTGGAGCTTAATAATTTTTTCCTTCTCTTTATCCCTTGGGAAGCTCAGAATCGCCACCCTAGACATAGATGTTTCTTTGAAAAGTTTTCCCCCATGAGTCAACAACCTTGCAACTTCAACTATGAACTCCTCATTCATAGAAATATCGATTCCAAACATACTAGGAAAATGGTTGTGCCAAGCCTCCACAAAATCCTGCGAGGTCTAGGGATCAGAACCATGTAATTTCTCCATAATAGGAGTGACCCACCTTTATGCAAGATCTTCCATACCTCTCCACTAGCCTTGGTTTCAACTCATGAAAAGGGATCCATTTTGCATTTGTCTCCCTCCATCTCCAAAAGTGTTGAGCAATTATTAGAAATGATACCATGAAAAATAACAATGGAGAATATAAAAAATGTCAAGGAGGAAATAGCACCCAAAAAGTGTGTGATCCTAACTTTCAAGGTATAGAGAGAGATTAAGGAAAGATCCCTCATGAGATTACAAGTCATCCTCCCATAATTTCCAATAACAACAACGATAATCAAATATCTAATCAGCATTAGAAGGTTATCATTAAACCATCATCCCTTAAGATTACCGGAAGTTTTGGCCCCCTTCAAAGACTTAGGGACTATCATTATTAAGAAATGCAATAAGATCAATAGGCAGATGGTCGTTAATATCCCAAGACCTAGCTGAGGACACACCAAGGTTTTCCAAAAGGTCTACAACACTATTAGCCTCATGAAACACATGGGAAATTTATACTTCTTCAAAATTATTCAATAAAGAAAGAACATCATTGGTAAGGAAGTTGATAATATTCAACGAGTCCCCTTCCAACCAAATTTTTGACACCCCCTTCTCCCTAGCATATTGGTAGACATTGTTTCTTTTAGGTATTTGATGGATTTGATTTCATTTTTTAATTCTTGTTCTTGACATTATTTAATGAGTCGAGCTGATTTAAAATGGTGGTATTATGCCATTATCGAGACAAATAAGAAATTGAAGGGTCATCAATCATATGGAATGAAAATTGAAATTGAAGGTTTAAATTGAAAGGGGTCCATTTGAATGTGACACTATAGTGATGAATTTTCTGAGGGTGTTGATTCAATTTGTAAGACTTTTCAAATTCCATCAAAAGGAAATGAAATATAGAAGAGGGATTTACTAGCCATGAGGAGGTGGCGGTTTCAACAGGCAAAGGGGTGGGTAATGAGGATAAGAGGCTGTGAATAAAAGTAGAATATCTAGGGAACCCCAAGAATTAACCACCCATGAGATATGTGTAAGAGATAATTTGAGTAGGAAAAGGGGTGCAACGTCAAGAATATAGAGGAAATTCATTAATTTTCCAAGACATGAATGTTTGTATGCAGGTTGCAACATGGTGAGAAGTTGTGATGGATTGAGGAAACACAAAGAAAATGTATAGAAGAGAGTGAGACACCTGTGAGAAGGATTTGTATTTGTTGTAAATAATTCCAACTCCCGATTGCTACTGGTAGCTCCTAATGCAACGTAACCAACTCCTGATGGCTATTGAAGCTCTAAATTCTCAGCTCCTGATGACTCCTGACGACTCCTAATGGCTCTTGATAGCTCCTGACGGAGTCCTCTTCTTCATAAAGTTTTTCATCTATTTTTTGTATGGCTGGGATATATTCCAACAGACTCATGTGATGTTTCTTTTTGGTTGGCGGCATTTTTGATGTTTTTATTTTTAGGGGTCTTTTATTTTTGAAGGACAATTTTTTATATCCAAGCATTTAAATTTTTAAAGACTCCTTAATATGATTTATGTAATATGAAGGCAAAAAGGTATTTACTTGACTTGGAAGTCAAGTTAACTAAAAAGTATTTTGTAAATCATTTATTTTTATTTTCTTGGGAGTCAAGTTTACTCGTAAGAAAAAAATTATGTAAGAAGTTATTATTATTTTAGAAGATAAAAAATAGAAGAGTGGGGAGAAAGTTTTCTATAGAATGTTGGAGAATTCTCTGTAGAGAAAGTTTGAATAGTAGCTCTATGAAATCAAATATTTTGAATGAATGAAATCATCAATCTTGCTGGGTTTAATTTATGTGTTCCAACTTTTTGTATTATTTTGTGTTTAAAAACTTATGAGTGGAGTTATTTTCAGTTTTATGTCTTCTCCTCTTCCTCTGGCCTTCAAAGTGGTATTAGAGAAGGTTTATAAGAGTAGGTTCACACCAAAATGGTTTTCTCACAACCAACAATGGCAAGTAGAAGAACAAGCTTGACAAATCCACAAATTATATAATTTAATGGAAAGAATTATGACTACTAGGCAATTACTATGAGGGAATTGTTTTGCTCACAAGATTTGAGGGAGTTAATAGAGAATGGATTTACAGAGCTAGTTGATACAACAACATATAATTCTTTAACTCAAGTAGTGAAGGATTTATTGAAGGATAATAAGAAGAAGGATTCAAAAATTCTTTTCTTTATTCTCCAAGGAGTGCATGAGAGAATTTTCCCAAGTATTACAGCAGCAACAAGGTCCAAAAAAGCATGGGATATATTAAAAACAACCTATCAAGGTATAGTGAAATTCAAAACAACAAAGCTACAAATACTGAAAAGGGAATTTGAAACTATATATATGAAGGAAAATGAATCAGTAGATTTATTCTTCACCCAAATTATTAGATAGGTAAATCAAATCAGATCACATGGTGAGACACTTGAAGATAAAAGAGTGGTTGAAAAGATTCTAAGGATCTTAATCACAAAATTTGAGACAATTGTTGTAACCATAGAGGAAACAAAAGACCTCACACAGTTTCCATTCGATGAGTTGCATGCATCTCTCATTTCTCATGAACATATGCTGAGTAGGTCTGCAAACACGTCATTGGAGCATGCTTTCAAGTCACAAGTTTCAATCAACCAAGGAAGAGGTACAGGTAGATCGAATTTCATAGGAAGAGGAAGAAAATATTACAGAGGTGGAAGAAGCAGCCCATCAAGCTCGAGTGGAAGAGGTAGAAGCTATAACCCAACTCAAAATCTAACTCAAAATCAGCCTCAAGGCCAAAGGTATGAAAAATATCAAGTCCAATGTCACTATTGGAAAAATTTGGGACACTATTTGAGTGAATGTAGAAAGAAGCAGTATGATTTTAGTAAGAAAAATGTAAATTTTACAAAAGAAAATGAGAATCAAAATTCAAAACCAAGAACAATGTTTTTGGCATGTAATGTTGCATAAGAAAATGAAAAAGATGTATGGTTTTTAGATTCAGGTTGTGTTAGTGTTTTAATGATCAGATAATATAACTGAAAGAACTCAGAAAATGCAACACATAAGACAATAAACACAACAAGATATTATGGGAAAACCCTCCTCTTGAGGGAGAAAAACCCAAAAAATATGTCTCTTATATAATGAAGGAATAAGAGCAAAAATATTCTTACAACTCAAGCCCAACACATGGCCAAATTTGATACAGTGAAAACTAGCACCTCTCCTAGATGCAAAGATACAATGAATATATTTCTCCTTGAAATCAACTTGCTGCTACAAGATGATTCACGGCTGCTCAAGTGTGAACTTATGCTTGGAATGCGAATTATGCTTGATGAATCTGATGTGCAAATGAACAAACATGACCCTGTATTTATACAAAATGAGGTGACTCTTCAAGTAGGTCAGCCACATTTAATAAATAAAGAATTATAAAATAGCAAGGTAGGTCGGCCCAGAGTTAATGATAAATGAACATAAATTAAATACATAAAGTCAGCCTCCTCTCAAGAATATATAAAATTGAATAGCCATGAGGCTACATTCATTTTTTTTTATCTTCTTGGAAATCGTGCACCTAGAAGTAGACTCCTGCAGTTGCATTATCATCAATAATCCCTCTCAGCTTGGGAGGAATACTTCTAGTTGTACAGGACATATCACCTCATCGTGATGAACGATCTTATCACCTTCATTGGGAAAGCATGTAAGATATCACCTCATCATGATATTGGATATCACCTCATCATGATATCAACCATCATGGTTACCTCCATAGATGGTATGTACAAGTGCTCATCACTCAATGTGATGTTGTCACCTCAACATGACTTTCACCATGGCTCTCCCAAATGGTGAAACACAAGTACAAGAAAATCATCATGAACTCCCTCACGTGATGTTGTCATGGAGTCATAGACATGACATCCACCATGTCTCTCCTAGAGGGTGGAAAGAAGGGATTTCACCTCGAACTTCTCCTGAGAGAAGAACTCATAGCCAAGGGATTTCACCTCGAACTTCTCTCAGAGAAGAACTCATTACCAAGGGATTTCACCTCAAACTTCTCTCAAAGAGAAGAAATCATTAAAGAGGATCATTGATACTGAGACTCCTTCTAAGTCAAGGTTGCATTCTCCACCATACCAATCTTTTCTCAAAAGTACACAAAACTTATCTTGGAGAGGGGCTTGTTGAGAATTTTTGTCATCTTCTCATTAGTGTTGATATACCTCAATTGTATAGCTTTCCTCAATACCATATCTCTGATATAATGGTACTTGATCTCAACATGCTTTGTTCTATCATGAAACATAGGATTGACAAAAAGCTTCACACAACTCTAGTTATCAAAATGAATGATAGTAGGCTCCATTGATTTTCCAAATAATCTTGCAAGGAGATTACAAAGCCACACTACTTGATGAGCTGCCACACAAGCTGCAATATACTTTGCATCGGTTGTACTCAATGCTACTGAACACTGCTTCTTGCTACACCAGGATATCATGGTAGATCCCAAATTGAAACAACAACCAGAGGTGCTCTTCCGATCTGTGACACACCCTGCCCAATCAAAATTAGTAAAATCATGCAGCTCCAAAGACACACCTGTATAATATCTCAACCCATATCCAACTATGCCACACAAGTATCTCAGGATATGTTTAGCTGCAACAAGATGTATCTTCCTTGGTTCACACATAAAATGACTAAGTGCACTCACTGCATAACAGATATCAGGTCTAGTGTTAACTAGATATATCAATGAACCAATTAGCTGCCTATACATAGTAGAATCCACCAGTTCTAAACTAGCTACAACCTCCTTCAACTTATGTAAGTTTGTCTTCATAGGTGTAGACATAGGTTTGCCATCAATCATACCAAACCTCTTCAGAATGTCAATAGTATACATGCCTTGACTTAGAATCATCTCATCTGGCTTTTGCCAAACTTCTAAGACAAGAAATTAATGCATGAGACCAAGATTCTTCATCTCCAAATTAGAAGCAAACTCCTACTTACATTTTAGAATTAGGTATTCTTCTCCAGTGATAATCAAATCATCAATATACATAAGTATAAAGAGCCATAGGAGCAAAGGTTTCTTCATAGTCAACTCTCTCTTTTTGTGAGAACCCTCTAGCCACGAATCTTGCCTTGTACTTCTCAATGCTCCCATCAACTGCATGCTTGATCTTGAAGAGCCATTTAGAAGACACCACAGATTTGCCTTCGGGTCTAGGAACTATGTCCCAAACATCGTTCTTAAGTATGGATTGATACTCTTCAGTCATAGAATCTTTCCAAACCTATTGACTAGAAGCTTCTTTAACACTTGAAGGCTTTGAATCAATTATCTGACTCATCAGAGCTACATAACTAGAGAATTTATTAGGTCTCTTGCTTTCTCTAAAATTTACTCTTGGGGCTGCAAAAATTTATGCCTCCTGCATTGTCGTTTGGGCCCAAAGAGTTATTTCCTTCCAATCACAATATTTATAGGCCCATCAGTAGGCTCCAAGGGTTCAGATGGATCATCATCTTCTTTAGGTTCAGGAACCTCCCTCTGATTCTCAGGAACATGGTCAACTTCCATATCTTGAGGAGGCTCTTCTTCATCGATCTCCATGTGAGTGCCCTTGGATCTTCTAAATGCAACATCTTCCTCAAATGTGACATCTCGACTGATCTCAATAGTCTTCTAACCGGGATATAGAATTCGTAGGCTTTTGATGTCTCACTATAGCCCATCAGAATTCTCTTCTTCCCAGAAGGTTCCAACTTTGTTCTCTTTTCCTTTGGAATATGAACATACACTAGAAACCCAAAGATCCTCAAATGACTTACTTTAGGCTTCACCCCTGAGAATGCTTCTTCAGGAGTTATATTCTCCAAGATTCTGTGGGGACTCATGTTCTGAACATAGACGGTTGTCCTAGATGCCTCATCCCAAAGAGAGATTTGTAGGTCTTGATCATGTATCATTGCTTTGACTTCTTCCACAATAGACCTATTCTTTCTTTCAGCAACACCGTTATGTTGAGGATTATAAGGAACACTGAACTCCCTCTTAATCCCTACTTCAATATAGAACTCATGGAAGATGTCAAAAGTGTACTCTCCTTCATTATCAGATCTCAAAACCTTGATCTTTTTCCCGAACAAATTTTCCACCTATGCTTTGAATTCTTTGAATCTTTCTAATACTTCCTTGGACTCTTCAGATCTCAGGAAATAAATCCAAGTCTTTCTAGAGTAGTCATAAATAAAAATAATGTAATACAAGAAACCACTAGATGAAGCAATCGACATTGGACCACATAAATCAAAATTAATGGGATCAAGAATACATTTAGATCTACTTTCTCTACTATGAAACATACCTTTTTTATTCTTACCTAAGGTGCAACCTTTGCATGTACCTTCATGTTCTTGGTTGAATTTCAGAAGGCTAGTGACCATCTTCTCCATGATAGGTAATGCTCAAAAGTGAATGTGATCCAATCTTCGATGCCAAAGGTCACACACACTAGAAGAATAATGCGCTAGAGCTTGAAGGGGTGAGTGCATAGCCTGTAGAGACACTCATGTCTAACTCCAATTACTCGAGTAGACTTGATGTTGGAGTTCTTTTCCCATATAAGAACTTTTCCTTTTAAAAAGAAAACTTGATAACCCTTGTCTTCCAAGGCTAAGATGGAAACAAGGTTTCTATTTATGCCTGGTACAAATAGCACATCATTCAACTCCAAATAAATGCCAGAATCTAAGTGGAGAGAGGAGTTCTTAAATCCTTTCACAGAGTAACTAGAGTCATCTCCAATAATGACTTGTTCACTGGAATCTGTCTTAATCAAATTTGATAGATGCTCCCTAAATCTAGTGATGTGGTGAGAGGTACCACTATCTATCAGCCAAGTGTTGGTTTCAGTGGTTGCATTGATTGACAAGGCTAAATAGAACATATATTCACTTGAGTCCTTTTCCAGAGAGATTTCTTCAACATTTTCAATGGCAACCTACTGCTTAGGCATGGAAGGACATTCCTTTGGAAAGTGACCATACTTGTCACATCGAAAACATTGAACTTTGGATAAGTCTCTCTTCTTCTTGAATGTGGGAGACCCATCATTTCCATTATCTTGATTCCTCTTGAAGAATCCTTTCTTCCCATCTCTTCCTTTCTTCTTCATTGAGTGAGAGGCGTGAACATGAATATCTTGATTAGTTGAACTTTGACCTACGCCTCTAGTCACCAACCTTGACTCCTCTTGAATGCAATCAGCCCTCAACCGATCAAACTTGGGAAGTTTAGATCTTTCATTGATTCCTTGAATATAGGACTCCCATGATAATGTAAGATGATTGAGGGAAAGAATGGTCAAGTCTTTGTCATCAAACGTGTGACCAATTGTAGAGAGTTGGTCTCTCAATTCTGAAATCCTCATGAAATAAGAAATCACTATTTCTCCTTTCACCATCTTCACATGGTGTAGTTGTTTCTTCAGTGCAAGTGCTTGGCTGGTGTTGTTGATTTCGTACATCTCTTCCAATTTTTTGAACATGTCCCTTGCCTTCTTCAGCTTGGAGACAATCGGAACAATATGATCTTTAATGGAATCAATCAACATCTTCTTTGCCTTGGTGTCTTTCTTCATCCACTGCAACTTCTCTTCTTCCTCCTTTGGTTTGGGGACTTTGGTTTCCACAAACTCAGCCAAATAATTCTCTTCCATGGTGAGCATGATTATGAACCTCCATGATATGTATTTGGAAGCTCCCTTGATTCTATCCTCAATTTTTAGACCATTTACCATCTTGACTAAAATGGAGATTAAAAAAAAAGAGATTAAGCAGTAATGCTGCAAAATAGATTTGATCACGATTTTCTTCAAACCCAATCTGATACCATGTTAGTGTTTTAATGATCAGATAATACAACTGAAAGCACTCAAAAAATGCAACACATAAGACAATAAACATAGCAAGATACCCTGGGAAAACCCTCCTCTTGAGGGAGAAAAACCCAACGAATATGTCTCTTATATAATGAAGGAATAAGAGCATAAATCTTCTTACAACTCAAGACCAACACATGACCAAATTTGATATAGTGAATACTAGCACCTCTCCTAGATGCAAAGATATAATGAATATATTTCTCCTTGAAATCAGCCTACTGCTACAAGATGATTCATTGTTGCTCAAGTGCGAACTTCTGCTTGGAATGTGAATTATGCTTGATGAACTTGATGTGCAAATGAACAAACATGACCTTGTATTTATACAAAATGAGGTGACTCTTCAAGTAGGTCGGCCAAAAGTTAATGATAAATGGACATAAATTAAATACATAAAGTTGGCCTCCTCTCAAGCATATATAAAATTGAATAGCCATGAGGCTATATTCAATTTTTATTATCTTCTTGGAAATCATGCACCTAGAAGTAGAATCCTATGACTGTATTATCATCAATAGGTTGTAGTAATCATATGACTAGAAATTTATAATTTTTTTCTAGTTTGGATGAGAGTGTAAAATTTGAAGTCACATTGGGCAATGGCAACAAAGTAGAAGTCAGAGGAAAACTAAATGTCAACATTCTAACTAAACAAGGGGAGAAGAAGTATATTTCAGATGTGTATTTTGTGCCAGGTTTAAAACACAATTTAATGAGCATTGGACAACTTGTTCAAAAGGGTTATAGAGTATTTTTCAAAAATAAAGAATGCACAATTTTGACCAAATATCCAAGTAGTCAACTTATAGCTAAGGTTAAATGAGAAGCAATATACTATTTCCCTTGAGGATAAAACTAGATTTGAGTGTAGACTATGCTCAAGCATTCCATTCAATATCTCCACAAGAGGGTAAAGAAAAAAATGCAAGAGTCATGCAAACAATTTTTTAGGCAGAAATAAAAGATGAAGATTGGCTTTGGCATCTAAGATTTGTGAATTTAAACTTTTCTTCTCTAAATCTACTTCATAGGAAAAGAATGGTGAAGGGATTATCTTTAATAAAGAAACTATTGATGTGTTTCTTATGCACTTCACAACACAGGCAGTGCATAGGTGCATCACCTCTCTTGAAAGACAATCTTCCACAATCAAATTGCAGAACACTATCCCAAGGTCTCTCAGATGTCAGGTCTTGATAGTGCTTGGAATATCTCAGTTGATTTATGTGATTTTTTGGAATCACAAGGTGGACTTATGGGTGAGTTACAAAGCGGGGAAGTTTGATCTGCAAATGGAGTTCTTAAGATGGGAGAGTTGTTGAGCGTTTGCTACAGGTTCAAACAACAGTCTAGAACTCCATTTCAACTTTGGATTTAGCTTTATAATGTGCAATGAACCTTTCCTAAGGTTACTTATTAAAAAAAAAGGAAAAGGGGCAATGATGAGAGAAGGTTCCCGGATCTGAAACTACGAATGAACAATGATCATGGAGGCTGCTATACTAGACAAACTCCCTAAATTGGGTTTTGCTTGGCCAAGAGGATCCTACAGTTACACAAAACTAGTGCAATCTTCTAAGGACTGCAGATTTTTAGTTTGCATACACACATCATGAACATGCAAGTGAACCAAGTTGCAACAATCAAATAAAGAAGCCAGGCTAACTCTGCACAACAGCTTGTCATCAACAAGTGCCAAAAGATTGGGCTGAAAGCTCATCAAATACTATAGCAGAAAACACCATCATCAATTCCATTCAATAAAATAACAAATAAAACTAACTTGGAAGGTAGAACCATACACACATAATGAACAAACTCAAAAATTAACACCCATAGATCATGCAATGCTGCTTTGTATTGTTGCAGAATGTTTTTACAACAGCTCTCCAACCTTTTCAAATGAGGGGGGAGACCCCTATTTATAGTTTTCCAAAGCCCAAATGAATGGCTAGGATTGAATTACATTATGTGGCCCAAATTCAATTACATTAGAGTTTCACTTAC
Organism: Sequoiadendron giganteum; assembly: GCA_007115665.2. NCBI lineage: Eukaryota > Viridiplantae > Streptophyta > Pinopsida > Cupressales > Cupressaceae > Sequoiadendron > Sequoiadendron giganteum. The sequence continues at coordinate 572,688,761 of CM021103.1, read as the reverse complement.
CCCACAATATTCAGCAATTTAAAATACATCTGTCTTTTTCCTATTTTGTCTTGCAGTGGCCGGTCACTATAGCAGTTTTGTCTTCAAGCTGATTTCCCTTTTATTGTAGCTGAAACTGACTGAGAATCGCCTTCTTCCTAATGGACTTGCAACATTCTTCATTGGATCAAACGGGTCTGTCGATAGTTGGCATCAGTGGATTGCTTGCCCTTGATTCAGGCGGACAACCCCCAAAGATCATCATCATCCGGTGAAAAATAGAAGAGCTCCCCTATGCTTTTTGTCATTGACTTCTTTGGCATAGGCCTTCTTGTAATGCCAACTCTATTGATGTGCACCATGAGGAGAGGTGGGCATAAAATGAATGGTGATAGGAGCCACATGCTCCTCCTTGTTCAACCTCTCAATGGGTCTCCCAATGGACACGCAATAGGCTTCTTGAAACCTGCATGCATGAAGTGTCATAAGTGATTTCATACACAAATCAAGGAAAATGTTAATAAAATCTTGCAAACTCCTTATTATATTCACCAATGCATCATCAAAATCTCACAATATTCAGTGGGAATTGCCATTAGCAGTTTACTGGAGGGCATTTGAACGTTTCGGGACCGAGAGGGTGAAATGTTGTTTTCAAATGACGAACAGGGTAGGGCGACCTAGATGGTAACTGCCGACTGAAAATTTCGAATTTGAAATTTCCATGTAGGAAAGGATGCAATTTTAACATTTGCGTTGAAGTTCATTCCCAAATTGGGAGAGTGTTTGGATGTTCCGGAAACGAAAGGCCAGAATGCCGTTTTGAAAGGGCGACGGACAATCCAGGCTTTGGATGGTATCTCCCAGCTTCAAATTTTGAATTTGAAAAGGTCCATGGAGGATAAGATCCAATTTTATCATTTGGGTTGAAGTCTGTTTTCAAATTGGAGAAGCACTTGGACGTTTCGGAAATGAGAGGTCGGAATGCCATTTTAGGAATGTTGTTTTAAAAATGTCGCACAGGGCATGGCAACCCAGATGGTACCTCCAAGCTGCAAATTTGGAATTTGAAAGGTCCAAGGAGGATAAGATCCAATTTTAGCATCTGGGTCGAAGTCCGTTTTCAAATTGGAGGAGCACTTACACATTTCGGAAACGAGAGGTCAGAATGGCGTAGGTGGACAGACGAAAGAAACGGAAAAAGGGAGACGACATTCCGAAAACGGCCACGGAGGGGCTGGTTCTAAAATGGCTAGGGACAGACAAAGTTCTTAGATGGCAACGGAGGGATGGACTTCCATAAATGGCCATAGAGGGGCCAAGCTCCGGAAGCCAGAATGTCGAAGGCAGATGGATGAAAGAAATGAAAAAAGGGAGACAAAATCCCAGAAACGACCATGGAGGTGCCAGAATCTGGAGTGGCCAGGGACAGACAAAGTTCCCAGATGATGGTGGAGGGATGGACTTCTAGAAATGGCCATGGAGGGGCCAGGCTCTGGAAGCCAGAATGTCGGAGGTGGACGGATGTCCAAAACGAAAAAAGGGAGATAACATTCCAGAAATGGCCACAAAGGGGCTGTGTTCTGGAACTACAAGGGACAAATGAAGTTCCTGGACAATGACGGAGGGATGGAGTTCTGAAAATGGCCATGGAGGGGCTGAGCTCCGGAAGCTAGAATGCCGGAGGTGGACAGATATCCAAAATGGCAAAAGAGAGACAACATTCCAAAAACGGCCACAGAGGGGCCGGGTTTCGAAATGGCTAGGGGCGGACGAAGTTCCCAGACGATGGCAGAGGGGCCAAGCTGTGCAAGCCAGAATCCCTAAGGTGAATGAATGGAAGAAACAAAAGAAGGGAGATGGAATCCCAGAAATGGCCATGGAGGAGTCGGGTTACGAAATGGTCAGGGGTGGACTAAGTTCCCAGACGACAGCGGATGGATGGAGTTTCGCAAATGGCCATGGAGGGGCTAGGTTCCAAAAGCTAGAATGCCAGAGGCAGACGGATGTCCAAAATGGAAAAAGGGAGACAAAATTTCAGAAACGGCCACGGAGGGGCCGAGTTCCAGAACGGCCAGGGACAGACAATGTTCTCGAACAGCGGTGGAGGGATGAAGATATGGAAACAACCACCGAAGGGCCGAGCTCTGGAAGCCGAAATGGCTAAGGTGGATGAACGGAAGAAATGGAAAAAGGGAGATGGAATCCCAAAAATGACCATAGAGGGGCCGGGTTTTGGAATGGCCAGGGGTGGACGGCGGTGAAGGGATGGAGTTCCGAAAATGGCCATAGAGGGGCCGAGCTCAGGAAGTCGGAATGCCAAAGGCAGATGGATTTCCAAAATGGAAAAAGGGAGATGACATTCCAGAAATGGCCATGAAGGGGCCAGGTTCCAAGACGGGCATGGACAGACGAAGTTCTCGGATGGCAACGGAGGGACAGAGTTCTGAAATGAAAGTTTTGTAATTTTCCAAAACTTAATGAAACTTTGGAAGTTCACTTAGGCACCACAAAAAAATCCCAATTCCATGGGAAACTTGTCCCCAAAGTCAAAAATGAAGGAAAAAGTGAATCGAGCGAGTGGGGAGGCGAAACCCAAAAAACCCAAGACTTAGCAATTTTTATATTTTATGGGCAAAATATGGTCATCCAAAAATGAGACTTTGAAGGGCACATTGACCATCTAGGACACCATAATGAGGGGCATGCAAAATAAGGGCCATGCAAAATGAGGCAAAAAAAAAATGACCCGACAAGGCAAAAAGAAAGAGAGGGTCCCCATTTCGAACGGGGCATGTGTGCAAAACATGTACAACAAATGGTGACTCGTTAGGAAAATGCTCTAGAGCATTTTAGTGACAAGTTGGAATCATGGACCCAGAATCTCTGGTTCCGATCTTCACGCTAGGGCAAACAAAGGATCAAAACCACTAGCTAACCCAACCTTCAGTATGCTGAAAATCCAAGTGTGTGCAATTGTGTTAATTCTCATCTTTTAGTTGCTGCAAGAACTTAAGCTCCATCAAGTTAAGTTACGTATTTTATTCTAAATCCAAAAGCATCTGGGACATTGCCTTGTTGCTAGTCAGGCATCCATAGCCCCAATGAGGTTATCGTTGTGATTCTCCCGAACATTTCTCTACTATCGATCAGGCGTCCATAGCCCCGGTAGAGTTCTTCGTATACCCCTGAAAGTTGAATTTTTTTCCTTCTGATTTTCAATATTTTGCTTTCTTTCTTTTGTTTCTTTTCTCTTTTCAGTTATTTTATTTCAACCCGCAAGCAATGAAGCTCACGCTCAACATTGAGAATCACAGTGGCGTTGGAGCAAAATTTTAGATTTTTCACTTAACTAAACTTCGCAAAGGACCTATAGTGACCGTCAAATCCTTAAAATATGTGAGAGATATAAGATTCTAGAATAATTCAGAATCAGACCAACCAATGACTTATCCACTTTGAATAAAACATCCAGATCACTTGATGCTAATAGAAGACCTTCACCATCTACTCTGAAAAATTGATTGGAGTTTGATGAATAAATACATAGAACAACCCCAAAAGATAAGTATGGTTGTTGTGCACACAGATGTGCCCAGCCAAAAGCAAAGGAACCCCAAGAAAAGTAGCAACAAAGCAACAAAAAAATGGAAGCAAAGCAAAGAAAGCACCAAAACCAAAGTGGGATAGCGAAAGAAAACAACGAAGAAACAACTTGAAAGCAAGAAATTGACAACAAACCAACTAACCTAAGGAAAGAATGAAAGTAGAGTATTTACAGGAAACCTACACTACTTAAAAAAATGATCTATGTATAGAGATATTTACAAAGAACTACATTCAGGCAAAGCCAACCGCCACTCATGCCCATTGGATTTCGTAATGCATGTACAAGCAAATGGGAAATTGTTATAGTTCTCAACCATGCAGATTTATCCTTATATTTAGAGAAAATAAATTCAATATTGCAACATTCAAATTCAGTCACCCGGTCAAGGAAAATCAACAATTGAGGAGGCTCATTAAACTCGTGATTAATCCATAAACATGTCCATTTTTCCTCATTTCCATAATCAAAATGATAAGTGCAGCTATGATAATTAACAGGAGCAAGGAAGGATAGAACCTGGATTTCATCACATGGAGGTGGCAGCATTCAACAATCAAGAGCAAGCATTGCATCATCAATGGGCGCACAGATGGCCTTGGGCGGGCCCAGTGGAGGCTGCAACACTTCAGACATCAAGCTTGCATAAGGCTGGGAGAACGGGGCAGAAAACACCTCTTCTGATCTACATGTGGGATCCAAAGCCTCCACTAGCAGTTCTTCAAAAATAAGTACTTCTCCACATTGATCATCCGCAAACTTGGGATCCACTTGACTGTTGTCTTGAAAAGGTAGCATGCTATCCCATCTCCTTTCCCAAGTGTCAAAATTATCTTCATGATGCTCAGTGTCATGGGATGATGACATGTACAAATCTGTCCTATTGCAACCATCTAAATATGAAGGAGGATCAACAATGATCATGGCATAAGGACTCCAAGTTGCATCTTGTAGTCGACTGGGTGCTTCATCTTTGTTGGCAGCTATATTAGCACCCCTGCCTTTGTCTTCTTCTCTTCATTGTTCATTCAACTCATCATGATGTTCACTCATTTCCCCTTGCTCACTATCACTATAAACAGAGAAGGAACCCCTCTCCCAATCTAGAAACTCCAATGCATCACCGTTCAGAGGCTTAAGGAGTATGTCTTCATCGCTACCATCTTTTGGGATGTGATCTTCCTCGGCGTGAGCATACCTCTGCACTGCAACTCCCAATGGAAATAAGCCATCAATTGATGGCACCTCATCAAGGGGACCAAAATCCACTACGCAATCTCCCTCCAAGGACTTTCCATAAAGCCCATCGTCCATGGTGCTCAAATGCTCTTGAAGAGCGAGAAATCATTGATGAATGGTGGACAACATTCCTATTTGATCTACTTCATTGCTCGGAAGCTCGAGATTGTACTGGTGTCCTTCTTCTATTGTTGTCCCAACATCCTCTTGAGGATTGCCTTCAACTGAGTTTTCACTTGGCTCAGGCTCTTGGTCCTCACATTCCATCCTTGAAGCAACTACAAGAAGTGGTGTACTCGGCTGCCTCGATTATTCTTTAACTTGCTTCATGGCTTCTTGGCACGACTCGCATGTGAACTCTGAGTGCGATGAATCATGAAGTCTGCACCAATTTGACAGTAGTAGCACTTCCAAATCCACTTGGTATTTTAGCTTTGACCAATCCTTTGCTAATCTGGAGATGAGTTGGTCATATCTTTTCACTACTAGTTCCTCATCATCACTTGAAATGAAAATATAGTAGTGAAAAGCTGCAACCTGTAGTTGTTCCAACTCCTCTAAATCTGCATTTTTAGATGCTTAGTCACTATAATTGATGAAGGATAGGTCTTCCAGTCTAATTTTAGTTATGTCTTCATCATCATTTTCTGCTATGCCAAGGCTGTCAACCTCTTCCTCTTTCTGATTTTCAGCATCTTCATTGGTTACCCCAACATACACTGCTGCAAACTTTTTTGACCCAGCTTCAACTTCCAATGGCTCCTCTTCTAGATCAGAGGGTTGCTCCATATTGGTGAAGGAGAAGATTTTCAACTCTGTTCTTAGTGAACCTTCACCAAATCTTTTTTCTGTCCCTAGGAAATCAACTTCTCCTTCTTGATTTCTAGCTTTAGCGTATGTTGTCCCCGCACTAGCTTGTGTCAAACTTCCTGATTTATCTGCAATGTTTTGTCCTCCAAATGCTGATAAATTTTTTGCCTCGTGGGATAACTCATTCTCCTTGACTTGGGTGATGACTCATTTTCAACATTGGATTCAACTTTATAATGTGCAATGAACCTTGCATAAGGTTACTTATTAAACAAAAAGGAAAAGGGATAGGGAAGAGAGAAGGTTCCTAGATCTGAAACTTTGAATGAACAATGATCATGGAGGCTGCTACAATAGACGAACTCCCTAAACTGGGTTTTGCTTGGCCAAGAGGATCCTATAGTTACACAAAACCAATGCAATCTTCTAAGGACTGTAGATTTTTAGTTTGCATACACATATCATGAACATGCAAGTGAACTAAGTTGCAGCAATCAAATAAAGAAGCCCAGACTAACTTTGCACAACAGCTTGTCATCAACAAGTGCCAAAAGTATGGGTTGAAAGCTCATCAAATACTATAACAACAAAGACCATCATCACTTCCATTTAATAAACTAACAACTAAAACTAACTTGGAAGGTAGAACCATGCACACATAATGAACAAACTCAAAAATTAACACCCATAGATCATGCAATGCTTCTTTCTATTGCTGTAGAATGTTTGTACAACAACTCTCCAACCTTTTCAAATGAGGGGGAAGACTCCTATTTATAGTTTTCCAAAGCCCAAATGAATGGCTAGGATTGAATTACATTGTGTGGCCCAAATTCAATTACATTAGAGTATCAACTACCCCACAATATTCAGCAATTTAAAATACATCTGTGTATTTTTCTTATTTTGTCTTGTAGTGGCCAGTCACTATAGCAGTTTTGTCTTCTAGTTGATTTCCCATTTATTGTAGCTAAAACTAACTGAGAGCTACCTTCTTCCCGATGGACTTGCAGCATTCTTCATTGGATCAAATGGTTTTGTCGACGGTTGGCATCAGTGGATTGCTTGCCCCTGATTCAGGTGGACAACTCCCAAAGATCATCATCATCCGGTGAAAAGTACGAGAGCTCCCTTGTGCTTTTTGTCATTGACTTCTTTGGCACATGCCTTCTTCTGATTCCAGCTCTATTGATGTGCACCATGAGAAGAGGTGGGCATAAAATGAATGGTGATAGGAGCCACGTGCTCCTCCTTATTCAACCTTCTCAATGGGTCTCCCAACGGACCCGCGATAGGCTTCTTGAAACCTGCATGCATGAAATGTCGTAAGTGATTTCATACACAAATCAAGGCAAATGCTAATCAAATCTTGCAAAATCCTTATTATATTCACCCATGCATCATCAAAATTTTATAATATTTATTGGGAATTTCCATTAGCAGTTTACTGGAGGGCGTTTGAATGTTCTGGGACCGAGAGGCCGAAATGCTTATTTGAAATAGTGAACAGGGCAAGGTGACCCAAATGGTATCTCCCGACTGAAAATTTGCAATTTGAAAGGTCCATTCAGGAAATGATGCAATTTTAGCATTTGGGTCGAAGTTGATTTCAAAATTGGGAGAGTGTTTGGACGTTCCGAAAATGAGAAGCCGAAATGCCGTTTTGAATGGGTGGTGGACAATCCGAGCTCCAGATGGTATCTCTCGGCTTCAAATTTGGAATTTCAAAAGGTCCATGGAGGATAAGATCCAATTTTAGCATCTGGGTCGAAGTCCGTTTTCAAATTGGAGGAGCACTTGGACGTTCCAGAAATGAGAGGCCGAAATGTTGTTTTAGGAATGTTGTTTTGAAAATGACGAACAAGGCACGACAACCCGGATGGTACCTCCTAGCTGAAAATTTGGAATTTGAAAGGTCCATGGAAGACAAGATCCAATTTTAGTATCTGGGTCGAAGTCCATTTTCAAATTGGAGGAGTGCTTGGATGTTCCAGAAATGAGAAGCGGAATGTCGTAGGCGGACAGATGGATGAAATGGAAAAAGGGAGACAACATTCTAGAAATGACCATGGAGGGGCCAAGTTTTGGGATAGCTAGGGATGGATGAAATTCCTGGATGGCAGTGGAAGGATGGAATTTCAAAAATGGCCATAGAGGGGCTAGGCTCTGGAAGTCAGAATGCCGGAGGCGGACGAACGAAAGAAACAGAAAAAGGGAGATGAAATCCCGGAAATGGCCACAGAGGTGCCGGGTTCCGAAATAGCCAGGGATAGATGAAGTTCCCAAACAACGGTGGAGGGATGGACTTTTGGAAATGGCCATGGAGGGGCAAGGCTCCAAAAGCTGGAATGCAGGAGGCGGACAGATGTCCAAAATGGAAAAAGGGAGATGACATTTAGGAAACGGCCAAGGAGGGGCCGGGTTTCAAAACGACTAGGGACAGATGAAGTTCTCGGACGGTGACGGAGGGATGGAGTTCCGAAAATGGCCATGGAGGGACCGAGCTCTAGAATTCGGAATGCCAGAGGCGGACGAATGTCCAAAACAGAAAAAAGGGAGATGACATTCCAGAAACGACCATGGAGGGGCCGGGTTCTGGAATGGCTAGGGGCGAATGAAGTTCCCAGATGGTGATAGAGGGATGGAGTTCTGAAAATGACCACGGAGGGGCGGGCTCTGGAAGCAGAAATTGCTAAGGCGAATGGACAGAAGAAACGAAAAAAGGGAGATGAAATCCTAGAAACGGCCACAGAGGGGCCGGGTTCCAGAACGACTAGGGGTGAACGAAGTTCCCAAATGGCGGTGGAGGGAAGGAGTTTCAGAAATGGCCACGGAGGGTCCAGGCTCCAAAAGCCAAAATGCCAAAGGCGAACGTATGTCCAAAATGACAAAAGGGAGATGACATTCTGGAAATGGCCAAGGACAGACGAAGTTCTCAAATGATGGTAGAGGGACGAAGTTCTGGAAATGGCCACGGTGGGGCCGGACTTCTGAAGCCAGAATGTCTAAGGCGAGCGAATGGAAGAAACGTAAAAAGGGAGACGAAATCTCGAAAATGGCCACAACGGGGCCGAGTTTTGGAACAGCCAGGGGCAGACGAAGTTCCTAGACGACAACGAAGGGACAGTGTTCAGGAAATGGCTATGGAGGGGCTGGGCTCCAGAAGCCAGAATGTCAGAGGTGGAGGGATGTCCAAAATGGTAAAAGGGAGATGACATTCTGAAAACAGCCACAGAGGGGCCGAGTTCCGGAATAGCCACAGATAGACAAAGTTCCCAGACGGCAGTGGAGGGACGAAGTTCTGGAATGAATATTTTGTAATTTTCCAAAACTTAACAAAACTTTGGCAGTTCACTTAGGCACCACAAAAACATCCCAAATCCATGGGAAACTTGTCCCCAAAGTCAAAAATGAAGGAAAAAGTGAATCGAGTGAGCGGGGAGGCGAAACCTAAAAAACCCAAGACTTAGCAATTATTTTATTTAGGGGAAAAATATGGTCAGCCAAAAATGAGACTTTGAAGGGCGCGTTGACTAACTAGGACACCAAAATGAGGGGCACGCAAAATGAGGCAAAAATAAAATGACTCGACAAGGCAAAAAGAAAGAGAGGGTCCATGTTTCGAACGGGGCGTGTGTGCAAAACATGCACAACATAAACCATAAAGAATATGTGAAGGATGCATCTTAGGAAAGAAACATAGAGAATCATTTCTAGTAAGAAAGTCAACTAGAGCAAAATCCCCTTTGGAGATTGTACATTTAGATTTATGTGGGCCAATGCAAACACCTTCAATAGGTGGTATATTCTACTTTTTGGCATTCATTGATGATTACTCAAGGAAAACATGGGCTTACTTTCTAAAGAATAAGAGTGAAGTGTTTGATTACTTCTTCCAATTCAAGGCTCTTGTTGAGAAGAAAAGTGGGCATTACATCAAAGCATTGAGAATAGATAGAGGTGGTGAATACATCTCAGAGAGTTTTTAAATTTCTATAAAGATCATGGGATTCACAGAAGATTTACAACTAGATATACACCTCAGAAAAATGGGGTAGCTGAAAGAAAAAATAGAACAATCATGAAAATGGCAAGAAGCATGTTAAAATCCAAACATTTACCAAATGAATATTGGGTTGCAGCTATATCATGTGCAACATATATAATGAATAGGTGTCCAACAAAAAGTTTCATCAATATGATTCCAGAAAAAACATGGACTAGAATAAAACATAATGTTTCACACATGAGATTTTTTGGTTGTGTAGCATATGCTCATGTTCCAGATGAATTGAGAAGAAAGTTGGACAATAAAGGAAAAAAGTGCATATTTGTGGGATATAGTGATGAATCCAAGGCATACAAGTTATACAATCCAATCAACAAGAAGGTTATAATTTGCAGGGATGTGCAGTTCATAGAAGATGAAGCTTGGGATGAAAGTTTGGAGAAAACAATCAATATTGCAGCCAACTTGCCACAAGAAGATAATGAAGGTTTTATACTAGAAAATACTCCATCAAATGTGACTCCTTTCACACCCATTCATGGTCAAAAAATGACACCATCATCAAATGTAAGAACAACAATAAGAGGACAAAAAACACCATCTACGGTAGGGATTTCAAGTGTTGGACCAGCAAGTCAACATTCCACTAGTCCAAGTTCAAGTGACATGTAAAAACCCACACTAGCAAGCTTAAGAAGGAAAAAAATCAGAAGTTTAAGTGAGATTTATTAGCAAAATGAAGGTGAAAGTGATGCAGGTCAGCATTCTCTCTTTGCTCTATATTCACATGCTCAAGATCCAATTCATTTTGAAGATGCTATTAAAGAAGAAAAATGGGTGCAAGTAATGGATGAAGAAATAAATGCTATTGAAAAGAATGAAACATGGGAGTCATTGAATTTTTCACAAGGAAAAGAGATGATTGGAGTTAAATGGGTTTACAAAACCAAATTGAATGCAAATGGTGAAGTAGAAACGAATAAAGCAAGGCTTGTAGCCAAAGGATATTCAAAACAGCTCAAAGTTGATTACAATGAGACATTTGCACCCGTTTCTCATTTAGACACTGTGAGAATGATACTTTCCATAGAATCTCAAAATAAGTGGGCAGTATATCAAATGGATGTAAAATCAGCTTTTTTGAATGGTTATCTTGAAGAAGAAGTTTATGTGGAACAACCTTCAAGGTATGAGATTTTGGGTCATCAAAACAAGGTTTACAAACTCAAAAAAGCACTGTATGATCTCAAGCAAGCCCTAAGAGCTTGGTACAACAAAATTGGTATTCATCTTTTACATAATGGATTCAATAGGGGCAATAGTGAGCCAACATTGTACACCAAGATAAATGAAAAAGGTGAAATTCTGATTGTATGTTTATATGTGGATGATTTAATATTCACAGGTGACTTATCAATTGATTTGTTCAAAGAAGCTATGAAGAAAGAATTTGAGATGACTGATTTGGGTTTAATGAAGTTCTTTATTGGCATTGAAGTGAATCAAAATCAAAATGGTATATTTATTTCTCAAACAAAATATGCAAATGACATTTTGAAAAGGTTTAATATGATGAATTCCAAAGAAGCTCCAACTCCTATTGTCACGGGTTTTAAATTGAGAAAAGATGACAAAGGAGTAGACGTAAATCCAACCTTGTACAAAAATATTGTTGGCAGCCTTATGTACTTAACTGCCACAGGGCTAGACGTAATGTATGTTGTAAGTTTAATTTCTAGATTCATGGAGACTCCAAAAGATATGCATTGGAGAGTTGGAAAAATAATTCTGAGATATGTAAGTGGAACAAAGCATTATAGTATTCAATATTCAAGTTCAAATGAGTTCAAGCTAATAGGGTACACATATAGTAATTGTGCTAGTAACATAGATGACAGAAAGAGCACTTTAGGTTATGTTTTTCATTTTGGTAATGGTATAGTTTCATGGGCTTCAAAGAAGAACCCAATTGTTACTCTTTCATCAACTGAAGAAGAATATGTAGCAGCCACAAGTGTATCATGTCAAGCAGTTTGGATGAGAAGAGTGTTGAAAGAGTTGAATCAAGAACAAGAAGGAGCAACAAAGATCTATTGTGACAACAACTCAGCTATAACATTTTCAAAACATCTAGTTTTTCATAAGAGAGGAAAACATATAGACACAAGATATCATTTCATTAGAGAACTAATCAACAATGGAAAAATATTTTTGGAATCTTGCAGGTTTGAAGATCAATATGTAGATATTTTCACAAAGGCGCTTGGAAAAGACAATTTCATCTATCAGAGAGATCATTTGGGTATCATTGACATCATTAGTTGTAATTAAAGGGGGTGTTGGAAATAATTCTAACTCTTGATTGCTCCTGGTAACTCTTGATGCAATGTGACCAACTCCTGATGGATTATGAAGCTCTAACTTCTCAGCTCCTGATGATTCCTGACGGCTCCAGACAGCTCCTAATAGAGTCCTCTTCTTCATGACATTTTTCATCTCTTTTGTATGGCTTGGATGTATTCCATCAGTCCCGTGTGATGTTTCTTTTTGGTTGGTGAAATTTTTGATGTTTTTATTTTTCAGGGGTCTTTTATTTTTAAAGGACAATTTTTATATCCAAGCATTTAATTTTTTAAATAATCCTTAATATGAAGGCAAAAAGGTATTTACTTGACTTGGAAGTCAAGTTAACTGAAAAGTAATTTTTAAATCATTTATTTTTCTTTTCTTGGGAGTCAAGTTTACCCGTAAGAAACTTTTTATGTAAGAAATTATTATTTTAGAAGATAAAAAATAGAAGAGTGGGGGGAATTTTTTTTGTAGAATGCTAGAGAATTATCTGTAGAGAAAGTTTGAACAACTCTGTGAAATCAAATATTTTGAATGAATGAAATCATCAATCTTGTTGGGTTTAATTTATGTGTTCTAAATTTCTGTATTATTCTGTGTTTAAAAATTTATGAGTGGAGTTATTTTCAGTTTTGTGTCTTCTCCTCTACCTTTGGCCTTCAGTGTTGTCAATCAAAAAGAGAGATCTCATGTTGCTTGAATGTGGTAATTATCTAAAATGGGTAGAAGGGATGGTGGGCAATATGGTGTTAGGCATAGAAAGGCCTCAAAGAGCTACGAGAGTCAGAAGAGATGGAAAAATTCATTGCTACAAATAATTTTAATATTGGCAATAGCTAAAACTTGTGCAGATTGAAGGAATGGGAAATCTTGATAGAAAATGAAGAGTGTGTGGATCAGAAGCAAATGTTGCAAAATTAAAATGAAATGAATATTGTAAGGGTCGATGGCAGATAAATTGGGGTGAGTATAGTGTGGCATAGCAAAGAAACATTGTGGAGGCCGATGAATAAAAGTGTTGGCAAAGGAGACTTAAAGTCATGAGATTGAATGAATTTGAAATTTCAAGCTAAGCCAAGCCATATGAAATGGCATTGCAGATTTGAATCAGATGAAAGAAACTTGAGAAAAGAACAAGTGCGCCATGTAGAAAAATAGTATTTGATGGAGATAAAAATATCAATCTCTTTCCAATTAGGGGGGGTGGGTGTAGCATAGAAAAGGAGAGATGCTTTAGGAAAATTCAACATCAGTAATTTACTGTCTGAAAATTCATGTCAACAATTCACTGCGGGAAAATTTACTACCATGACAAATTCGCCTCAAGGAAACTTCCCCACCAGCAATTCACCACTGCAGAAAATTCATTGCGATGAATTTGTGGGATGCCAAAAGAGATTTTGAGGGTTAGAGTTTGACTTTTGAGTAGAGGTCATGGAGATGAGTCAAAGCCAACAGAGGAGGAAGTTGAAAATTGTGTGGAATATGAAAAGACAAAATTGAAAACTATACTTGTAATTTGTAATTGAATTAATAAAATCATTTTTTTTTGCAACCTTAATTTAGTTGAATTTTTAATTGAGCAAGAACATTTTGAGTGTGGTAACTTGAAAAATAAAATTGTCAATTTAAATGTAATCATTTACAAAGTCTTTTGTAATCTAGAATTAGGTGAGAAATGGGATGAGTTAGTTTTTTCCATCTTCATCATTATGTAGGGTGCCTAGGATCTTCATTCATTCTTCCCTAGAATTTTTCCATGTCAATATTCCCAAGGTGACTATCTCCAACCTCAAGCAAAAAATTATGGATAATGGTAGTATTTTCACAACTATGGGATTCACACTTAATTTTTGGGTGTTTTGAGATTAAATAGAAACAATATGCTAATATTTCAAGGTAAGAGTGATGGTAAAATTAGGGAAGAATGTTTTCTATGTGTAGGAATTTTTTTACATAATTTCATTTTATTAAAAGATAGATGAAGAAACAAGGCATACAAGAAATTTTTAGAATAATGAGAATTAAATTATGAAGGGGATTTTAGTTAAAGAATTAGGTTTCTTAAAATTTCATAGAAAATAAACATGTTGAAGCATACATCTAAGTAGTGAGAACACTAACCATGAATAGGGGTGAGTGATAAAAATGGGTCACAAGTACAATATTCTTCTTGTAAAAATAGAAAATGATATGAAAGGGTACATTAGTTATATATAAATATATATATGACATTTTTAGGTACCTCTGATTACTTGATAAGATAGAAAGTTTGATAATTCATTGAAAAATAAGTAATCAAACACTTATTGCATCATTGATAACTATAATATCTCCATATCAACCTCTTCACAATCTTCCAAGATTTTATGCTTCACATGTGAGGGAGAAGGATCAACATTCTTTACAAAGCTCATACCACCAAACTCAGAAGGGACCAAATTTTTCCCAATCCCAGCTGAAGGGTTATCATAGTCCAAATCTATCTGGTAGCCATCAGACTAGGCCAGGGAGTCATCCCCAGACTCTATCTCACCATCTCCTTCCTCCTCCAATTAGAACATCCTCATTAGCTTATCCTTCTTCTTGGCCTTGCAGGCTCTACTAGGAATAGGGGTTGCAATTACATACCTTGCTTTGATGTGCTCCACAATTAAAAGCATCAACGCCTCGTGTAAAAAGAAATTGTTGGGATTCCTTTTTTAATCCATAATCCCATTCTCCAGAGACAAAAGAAGATAAAATAGGAAGGAGACCAACTTACCATGGTGAAAATGGTTTAGTAGCATAAAATGGTGCTCATAAATTTCCAAGTATCTCCCATCCAGGGTAAAGTACCACATAAGATCCATAGTCACATCTCCTAAGATTGGTTTAATTGAGGTTTGATCATAGCCAGCACACTAGAGCTTAACATTTTTTTCCTTCTCTTCATCCCTCAAGAAGTTCAACCTCGCCACCTCAGACATAGCTTTTTCTATGAAAAAATTTCTCCCCTAAATCGACAACCCTTTAACTTTAGCTATGAACTCCTCATTCATAGTAATATCAATTCCAAACATACTAAGAACATGATTGTCCAAGCCTCCACAAACTCCTACGAGGTCTTGGGATTAGACCCATGCAATTTCTCCATAAAAGGAGTGACCCCATCTTTCTGCAAGATCTTCCAAACCTCTCCATTAGCCTTGGTTTCAACTCATGAAAATGGATTCGTTCTGCACCTATCTCCCCCATCTCCAAAAGCACAGAGCAATTCTTAGAAATGAAACCACACAAAATACAAATGGAGATTATAAAAAATTCTAAGGAAATAGCACCAAGAAAGTGTGTGATCCTGAATTTTGAGGTACAAAGAGAAATTAAGGAAAGATCCCTCATGAGATTACAGCTCATCCTCCCATAATTTCCAATAAGAATGACAAAAATCAAATTTCTAATCAACATCAAAAGGTTATCATTAAACCACCATCCCTTAAGATTACCAAAAGTTTCAACCCCCTTCAAAGACTTAGGGACTATCATTATTAAGCAATGCAATAAGATCAATAGGAAGATGGTTGTTAATATCCCAGGACCTAGCTGATGACACACCAAGGTTTGACAAAAGGTCTGCAACACCATTAGCCTCACAAAACACATGGCTCAAGGAAAAATTGCCGCCATATTCTTCATCATCTAAAAACTCACCGTGGAAAAATTCACCACCATGAAAAATTCATCTCAAGGAAAATTCACCACCAGCAATTCATCGCTGCAGAAAATTCATTGCATTAAAAGTTTGCGATTAATTTTCGGTGGTGAATTTTCTTTGAGGTGAATTTTTCATGGCAGTGAATTTTTTCGCAGTGAATTGTTGGCGGTAAATTTACTAGATGCTAGGAGAGATGTCGAGGGTTAGAGTTTGACTTGAGAGTAGAGGTCATGGAGATGAGTCGAAGCCAACATAGGAGGAAGTTGCAAATTGTGTGGAATGTGAAAAGACAGAGAATTGAAAACTATACATGTAATTTGTAATTGAATTAATAAAATCAAAATTTTCTTGCAATATTAATTTAGTTGAATTTTTAATTGAGGGGGATCATTTTGAGTGGGGTAACTTGACACATAAAATTGTCAATTTAAATGTAATTGTTTACAGTGTCTTTCGTAATCTAGAATTAGGTGAGAAACAAGATAAGTTATTTTTTTTTCCATCTTCATCATTATGTTGGGTGCCTAGGATCTTCATTCATTCTTCCCTATAAATTTTCCATGTCAATATTCCCAAGGTGAATATCTCCAATCTCAACCAAAAAATTATGGATAATGGTAGTTTTTCACAACTATGGGTTCATACTTAATTTTTGGGTGTTTTGAGATTAAATAGAGAAAATATGCTAATATTTCAAGGTAAGAGTGATAAAAATATAGGAAGAATGTTTTCTATGTGTAGGAATTTTTTTAGATAATTTCATTTTATTAAAAGATAGATGAAGAAACAAGGCATACAATAAATTTGTAGAATAATGAGAATTAAATTATGAAGGGGATTTTAGTTAAAAATTTAGGTTCTAAAATTTCATAGAAAATAAACATGTTGAAGCTTGCATCTAAGTAGTGAGAACACTAACTATGAATAGGGGTTCGAGTGATAGCAATGGTTCACAAGTACAATATTCATCTTTAAATAAAAAAAGATATGAAAGGGTACATTATATATAATTGGCATTTTTAAGTACTTCCAAATATTTGATAAGTTAGAAAGTTTGATAATTTAGAAAAATAACTAATCAGACACTTATTGCATCATTGAGAACTAGAATAGGAGAAAATGTGAATGGATTGGAATAGGAGAATTACAACTCAAAAATAGACCTTTTATTTTTCTAAAGCAATCAATTAAACACAAGATTCAATAAATTAAATCTATAATTGGAACCATATGCAACCACTAGAGTGGGTATGGTAAAGAATAAATTGAGAGATTCAAAAAATAAGAAAATAAGGGGAATTTTCTTTTAATTTATTAGAGTTTAAAATATGTCAATTGAAAGAAATTCAATGAAATTTGGAGAGGTATATTATATGTAGCTCAAACTGCCACTGAATTCCAAAAAAAATACAAGAAAAAATCCTTCCAATCAAGCTATCACAACCATTTTCTTTTTTAAAAAGGAAGGTTTGAGAGTTTTTTTTTATAGAATGAAGGAATAATCCAAAAAATGTGCAAGAATTTTCCTTTTATCTCTTTTCTTTTATTTTTTTATTTTTTTATTTTAACCAAATAGGAGTTATCCAATTCTTAAGTCATTTCCTTAGTTCTAAGAACAATGAATAATTAAATTAGTTTTCTACGACATGATTTAAAAAAAAAAAAAAATCAAACCTATTAAAATAATTTGAATATAATTTCTAGTTTAGTTACTAGCAATTTCCATTTTTCTTTCCCAATTTGATGGATTTATCCTTCAAAATATAATCAAATACAACAAAAAAAAGAAAGTGGTCACAACAAAATTCATGCATGTATGGATGAATAAAAAACATGCAAAATCTAGAATTTCAAGTAATTTAGATGTAAATATGATAGGGATTTTAAAATATATCAGTCTTAATCTAATGTCCTTAGTATAAAAATATTTGGATAAATATCCAAAGGTACATACTTACATGGTGAAATAACTCTATACCTACACACTCAAGTCAAATATTAAGCATACATGTACCATGCATAATAGTCAAAGAAATGCATAATCACCTAGTAGGTTACACTATCACATACTTCATATAACCATAACATGTAAATATGATAAAATAGCTCAATATCAATGTGCATCATCCAAACATGTAAACATGATAACTATAAATCATCTATAATGCTAATATAATAGTAAGATCATGCATCTATGAATACAAACACATACATACAAAGCTAAAATAAATTATAAATATAGTCAAGTCTATGTGAAAGTATCACATACATGATGTAATGTACAATCAAAATATATATTCCAATATAGAATCACATTGAGAATGCCTTTATGATAAATAGAATATGGTATAAATAACAATCATTAATAAGGATAATTCCATAGTCATTCATAACAAATGATAGAGGAATTATATTGAATATGATATCCAATTCATTTGTAGAACATCAAGCCCATTCAAATTGGTAAAAGATAATAAAAATCATCATTACATATTCAAAGACAAATAATAAACCACCCAAAAAGAAAAGGGTAAAAAATAATATTCTAAATACCTCAAAGGGCCTACCAAACCAAATGGCAAATATCCCAACAATTATAAATATTTACTAGGGTTGTAGCCAAATTTTATTTTCCAAGGGAAAATATGGTCATAGAGGCCATTAAAATGTTTGCCTAGTTTGATACACCCTTGGAAAAATATAAGATTATTGAGTTAGAGAAGGGGATAGGCCCGAATGAATCCCCAATATCACAATTCTATAATCAACCATCTTCTAAAGGACTTATTAGGAAATTTTGAAGCAAAAGTAATATGTTCCCCCATTCCATCCTCACACAATTTGGAGGGTATGAAAATTAAATCAAAAAGTGTGTTATATCTAGAGGACCAAACACAAAAAAATACCAAGGAGCCCTCACCTCATCTAGAGACTCAGATAGACATATAAACAAAATTTGTATCTAATTCTTTTCATAGAGATCCTTAAAAGGGGAAATCCCCCACATAGACTAAAGTTAGATAGGAAAATAAGTTGAGAGAATAGATTTAATAATTGTGTCAGGCCATCAAACATTAAAAGGCCAAACATTGGATTTTATTGTAGCAAGAATAAAATTAAAGGTTTAAACTTATCCTAGAAGAAAATGATAAGAAATTTTTGTCCCTATAGGTATAACTCAATAAATCCCTTGATATAACCACCCAAATGGATGATCCTTTGCTAGAAATTCAAACTATACAATAAGATATTTACTTTTAAGATAATTAAATTAAATAATTAGCCAATAATTTGGTGAATACATTTGTAGCCCTTTCTGAGAAAAACCGAAATACATAGGCATAGTTGAATACATTTTCCAATAAAATAATGAAACTAAAAGAAGAGTTATAAGAGCTCCAATAAAGAACCCAACATGTTTACAAGACACACAAATTGATCTTGTTTTTATCAGATGGTTTATAATTAGGATTTTAGAGATCCTTCATAAGTGGGAAACCCACTTCTACTTCCTCAAGAATTTCAATTTAGATATTTTAAGACTAAAATCAGAAGTGGCCATCTTGCAAGACAAAAATAATCACCTAGAAAAGTATTAAATAAAAGCATGCAAAACTAAAAAGCCACCACTAACTTGTACAAGACCAAATAAAATGCATAATATATTTTTATATCATTAATTTTATAGATGGTATCTATTACATATTTCTTTTGACCTTTCTTATGAGATAGATGATTTTTTAATTTTTTAATGCATTCAAAATTAGCCCACTAGAGCAAAACCATACCATGTGATTATTCACACATATTTATAAGGGTATTGTGTATAATAATTTTTAAATATTTTTTGGGGGAAAAGAAATTGAGGCCATTTTTCTCTAAGTTGTATAATCAACTTATCTAGAAAGATAAAACTAAATAATATTTCATTTGAAAAGATAGTGAGACTCCTCACGAGACACTAAAATTTAAAAGAAAATACATTTCATGACCAATTATTACAAACATCTAGTATGAATCCATGAGAGCCTAAAGCTCTCTTATGAGACCCTCAATGAGGTAATTGATAAGGTAGTTCAACTTTCATTCTTAGAATGTGAAGAATGATATAATCCACTTCCTTGAAATTTAAAGAAGATGGACATTATCTCTTCCCACAAACTTCTTTGGCTGCTCTAGAGAATGAAAGTTATAGATAACATGATATATTCTTACCAATAAAATTGGATAGGGATGATATTTATACAAATATTAATCCTCTCACCACCAACCCTTTTCATTGTTGTAGTAGATTAGTTTGATTAGGAATTTTGGAAGTGGGAAACATAGGATTAAATAAATAGAGTATTAAGGGATAATGAAAATAAAAATGAACTATCAAGGTTTAGAAGCTATCACAACAATGATAAATGGGAAGGATATAATAAGAAATGATATGAAGATAGATTAAATTCCCATTCTTCATTGAAACCTATAGGTGGACTTGCAAGATACTAGGTTTGGAAGATCAATGAGGGTAAATCTATCCTCCCTAATTTCCCATCTAATCTACCTTATTTTCCTTAATCAACCTATGAATCATTCCTAATTGATGTGCTTGAAATTATTGTTTTTGGTAAAATACAGTATGTGCCAATATTTATATTAATATATAAAATATATAGAATAAGATTCTATATGCCAATGGAAAATGGTATAATTTCTTCAATTTTTCCTAAGAAAACTACTAATAGTAACCCATGTACCAAGACCTACATTCCCTTTGTCATTTCATAATTTCAAACCCAATTTTTCCCTAACCAAAATGGGGTATACAGAGTTTTACCCAGCTATAATTAACTTGCCTAGTATAAATAACAAGTAGTAAAGTTTTCCATATTTTACCTAGGATAAGATCATTCTTCCATTTGGACTGGTGAATTTTCTCCTTATCCTTCCTCTAGTTCTACATCCTGATAGAGATGATTTCCTTCATTTTTAGGAACCCAAGCATTACCAATCATCAATGACCAGATAAAGATGAGACCTTATAAAATAAACTGTAAAGTACCTATCCTTTACAACCACTTCCATTCTCACATAGAGACACCTATTGTTCTTTCTTAGTGCTCTTGAGAAGATACAATCATTGTTATGCTCATATACCTGCTTGGTAGCATCGTATATTCCCTGAAAAACCCTAGCATTGTTTGATAAACTTACACATAAAAGAGTCTCCTATATACCCTTTTCCCTTGAAGAAATTATAGCCTTGAATTGCCAATAATAAAACATCCCTTTGAATGAATTGTTCCCTTACATATCTTCCTACAATCTCCTGCACTTACCTTAAACATTGAAATAAATCCATCAAATTTGAAAGAATAATTGACAACATATGCATTGGAAGAATGATCCTTCGATCTTTTGGATTGAGAACCTCAACATCAATTACCATGCAAATGCTATCCTCCACCTGCAGGCATTCCAGTTTGAATAGAATTGCAAGGTATTCATGTGACAGAGGGTCCTCAAAGAGAATTTCCCAAATTTTTATTTTCATATGAACCTGCCAAGGAAATTACACCTTATGCAAAGGATGGCCAAGTCATAATTGCACACTTCGAACTAGCTTGTTCTTCTAGCTACAAATATCTTGCAAATGAGCCCATCAAATTAATGATTAGGCCAAGTGCATAAAATATCATTATGAAAAAGGTACATGCAAGACAACACACATGTTAGCTAAGAAAAATGGTAGGTTCAACCACCTTCGAAAATTGTACAATCTTCAACTTGCACAATCTTCAATCACTGCAATTGGTTTTGTGACACCACTACATAGCTTTATTATATGAAAAAAATATCAACTTTGATATTTTATGTGCTTGCTTCCTACTCATGACATATCCATTCATTATCATCCCAACTGAAATTTATTACCTTTTAGACAATATGCACATTAAAAAATTTAATTTGTAAAAATAAAAGAGTCTTGCATAACCAATGAGGCTAATTGTGGAAAGACATGAATTTGACCTTCAACCAGTAGTTCAATTTCATCACATTCACACCCCAAATTTTCCATAAAATCACCCAAACTATTACCCTCCTTATAAGTGTGTGAAATTATGAAGGATTAAAATCTATCCAGTAAATCCCTTTTTATTTTGTAAAACATATCTCAGGTTCCAATTCTGCACTTTCCTTTCCTCACATGTATTTATAATTATTATCAAATCACCCTCCACATGTATTTTTGATATTCCTATATTTAACCCAAGCTCTAATCCTAATAGAATTTCTTGAGCTTCTGCCATGCTACTAGTACCCAAAAAAATTCAAATTGATCTTGTTGCTACCACAAGACCCTTTGAATTCTGAATACAAATTCTTGCACCTGACTCGCCCAGATTACCCTTGGATGCACCATAAAAAATGAGTTTCAAAAAATTTGATAGTGGAGGCTTCCATCAAATTTCACTTTTGTTAATCTTGGTCTTTACATCCTTATGTAGACTATCCAAAAAAGGAAATATGATATTCTTCTAGGACCTCAAAATAGCATCATCCCATCTTGTGAACAAATATGTATTAGATTTGTGCTTTTGTACATATGTATTAGCTACCTTTGAAACAACCTTTTCAATTTTAATATTAGTATTCTCAATAGTCAAGGTTGTCTTTCTGAATATACACATATTACATTCCCACCAAATGTTCCATATTACAACTGATGGAATAACCTACCATATGCACGAGAAAAATGAAGCTTTATACAAAAGAGGCCAACTTTGAAAGAGCTCCCAAAGGATGTTTGGAAGAGTGAATACAAGTTTAATTTATTATGTACAAATTCCCAACATTCTTGCACAAAACTACATTGAATTAGCAAATGACCCATATCTTCTAAATTTGCACCACATAAGAAACATTTGAAAGACTCAACAATTTTCAACTTTTCTAGTCGATAATACATTAAGATCCATTTTATTAATGCTAACCATGCAAAACTTCCTTCTTTTGGTAAAGTTTTATTATTCCAAAAAATTATATAGGCTCTCTAAGATGCCAACTGGTTACTTATTTGACATAATACATTATAACCTTGTTTAACCGAATACAAACCTTCTTTTGATGGTGCCCATAAAATTTTATTAGGATTTCCCGAGAAAAAACTTTTTTTTTTTCAAAGCATCTTGAAACAAAAGGGTCTGATTATTCGATAGTTGTAGCACCCCTTCGATTTTCTTATGTTTTTAGACAGTGCTTTTATTTTGATAGACTATGATACTATGGTGTTGTTATTTGATGGCTGACATTATAGCAATGATGGTTTTTATATTGAGATGTGATAGTACATTATATTGATGATTATTGATTATGACAAGCTTCTAGGAGTAAGCCTGATCCTTGGGGGGCAAGATGTAGCACCCCTCCGATTTTCTTATATTTTAGATAGTGTTTTTATTTTGATAGACTATGATACTATGATGTTTTTATTTGATCACTGACATTATAGAGATGATGGTTTTTATATTGAGATGTGACGGTACAATATATTGATGAAAGATGCTCTACATACTTGAGTACATATAGGCAGTGCTTTAGTTGCAGGACCTAGTTCACATAGTGGCCATGCTCAGGGAGCTGGACCACCTAGGACACAACAGGTGGCTACACAGAGTGGTCAACATCATAATTCATAGGGGAAACATAATAATTTCCAGCCTAGATAGGGTGATAGATATCAATCAGGGGGTGACAAAAATTGGAGGTGGGTCAAACACTCCAATTATGAGCAACTGACATAGAGTGCATAGTCTACCTATAATAGGGGTAGTGTTTAGTAGTCAAGCGTGTCTGCTAGAGGCAGAGGATTTGGTAGGGGTACAGGATGTTTTTCTTGTGGCCAACAGGGTCACATATTGTGACAGTGTCCCAATAGGGGCACATCAGGTTATACTTAGAGGCTAGCGACATCAGAGCCAACTATTGGAGATGCGAGTAGAGGTCATTGGGTATTTCTTGTGGTTGACATCTGTCAAGTTGATCATCAGAGCACAGTGGTAGAGACTTCGGGTATTTTATAGGGTAATAGGGTTACCATTTTATTTGATTCAGGAACATCAAATTCATTTATTTCATCATCTTTCGTAGCGTGTTGTAGACTGAGGGAAGTTAAGCAGAACATTAGGTGGCAGGTTGAATTGGCCTTCGATGATAAATTTGCTATGCATTCCCTAGTACATGATTGTGGATCGGAGATTGGATCCTTTCACACTATAGTAGACCTCCACATTATACCATTGGGTTCGTATGACATCGTCTTAGGGATGGATTGGTTGGAGGCTCATAGAGCCATTATTGACTATCGACGCAAGTCAATTCAATGCATTGATGTATCTAGTAGGGAGGTCAAGATAGTGGGAGTTCAGAGACCCATATCATTGAGGATGATATCATCTATGTAGCTGAGGATATTGTTTTGTTAGGGCTATCAGTTTTTTGCAATGATAGTAGCTAACTTGGAGTTGGGAGATAGTGAGGAGAATTTTTCACTCGATATCCACCCCATACTTCACTAGTATGCATATGTATTTCCCAGTGAGATTCCAAGGATTCCACCTCAACATGACATTGATTTCAAGATTGATCTTATACCTAGAATTGAGCCTATTTCACGAGCTTCATACTCTATGAATACACAGGAGCTTAAGGAGCTCCACTTGCAGCTAGAGGAGTTTCTAGTAAAGAGGTTCATCTACCCTACTGTTTCACCTTGGGGAGCACCAATAATTTTTGTGAAGAAGGATGGATCTCTCTAATTGTGTATAGACTACCGCTAGCTAAATAAAGTAACAATCAGGAACCCATATCCCTTACCTAGGATCGATGATTTGTTTGATCACATCAAGGGTGCTACGGTATTTTCAAAATTTGATCTTAAGTCAGGGTACCATCAACTACACATATTTGATTTTGACATTCATAAGATGACATTTCAAACGCGTTACAGTCACTATGAGTTTATAGTGGTACCATTCAGGTTGACGAATGTGCCATATGTATTCATGAGCTTGATGAATGAAGTCTTTCACACATATCTTGATAGATTCGTGTCGGTATTCCTTGATGAAATATTGATATATTCCAGGATAGTACAAGAGCATGAGGAGCATCTGAGGCATGTTTTGTAGTGTTTGAGAGATAATAAGTTGTATGCTAACTTTTCCAAATGTGAGTTCTTTCAGACCAAGGTTAAGTACCTTGGACATGTGATATCAGGAGAGGGTATTGCAGTGGATCATGTGAAGCTCCAAGCAATCATTGATTGTTTTGCACCCACTAATGTGGAAGAGATACACAGTTTCATGGGATTAGCAGGTTATTACAGATGCTTTGTTCAGGGATTTTTGAGGATAGGACATCCTATCACTTCTCTTTAGAGGAAAGGGAAGAGATTCGTCTGGTTAGAGAAGTGTGAGGCAACATTTCAG
Organism: Sequoiadendron giganteum; assembly: GCA_007115665.2. Lineage (NCBI taxonomy): Eukaryota > Viridiplantae > Streptophyta > Pinopsida > Cupressales > Cupressaceae > Sequoiadendron > Sequoiadendron giganteum. The sequence continues at coordinate 572,663,595 of CM021103.1, read as the reverse complement.
ACTCTAAAGGAGAGGTTGACTAGTGCATCGATTCTTGTGACACCTGATCCTATTAGAGATTTTGTTGTCTGTACAAATGCATATTTGGAGGGATTAGGAGCAGTCTTGATGTAGGATGGTCGAGTTATATCATATGAGTCTTGCAAACTCAAGGATCATGAGTTGAATTACCCTACACATGATCTTGAGTTGTCAACAATAGTACACGCTTTAATGAGGTGGAGACACTTTCTTTTGGGGCACATATTTGAGTTGCATAGTGACCATCGAAGCCTACAGTACATCTTCATGCAACACAATCTTAATGCCAGGTAGAGGTGATGGATGGAGTTCCTTTGTGATTATTACTTCGAGGTGAAGTTCATCCAAGGGAAGGAGAATGTAGTTGACGACGCTCTTAGAAGACAGAGACATGATTTGTCAGAGGTGACTCTTTGTGTGGATTTGAGGAGTTAGATCCATTCTAAACTTCCTACACACAATTGGTATCAGGAGGTGAGATCAGAGATAGAGACATACAGTACTCTTGAGGGTAGATTCTTGGGTTATTCTCTAGAGTCAGATGATTTGTTGAGACACATGTGACTTATTTATGTTCCATCTTTTAGAGATCTTCGTACCTCGATTATGACATTGGCACATCAGGCACCTTATTCAGCTCATCCTAGAGTGAAGAAGATGCATGTCGATTTGCAACAGCTATACTTTTGGGCAAGTATGAAGTGAGACATCACTGACTTTGTGTCGAGTTTTTTGGAGTGTCAGTGAGTGAAGGCTGAACACCAGCATTTGGTAGGACTTCTACAACCACATTTGGTGCCAGAGTGGAAATGGGATATAATCTTGTTGGATTTCATTGTTGGATTACCCAACTCTTCACGACAACACAATGCCATTATGGTGATGTTGGATAGGTTGATGAAGGTAGCACACTTCTCACTTGTTCATTCATCCTATAATGCTTTGTCCATTGATAGAGTTCTCATGGGAGATATCATTAGCTTGCACAAAATTCCTTGTCGGATCATTTCTGACAGGGATCTTTTGTGAACCTCAACTCTTTGGATATCATTGCAGCATGCGATGGGGACACAGTTGAAATTTTGTTCAGTGTATCATCCTAAGATAGATGGATAGACCGAGAGTGTCAACCAAATCCTTGAGGATATGTTATGTATGTATGTATGTTATGGACCAACAAACATGATGGGAGGACTATCTCCATTTAGTGGAGTTTGCTTATAATAATAGCTATAAGAGTTTGATTGGTATGCCTCCTTTCCAGGAATTATATGGACAATCGTGTTAGACTCCTTTCTATTGGGATTGGTTAGAGGATAGAGTTCTATTGGGTCTTGAGATGCTTCAAGACATGGAGCAACAGGTGATCTATATCAGGTAACATTTGGTTGTTGCACAGGATAAGCAAAAAAAGTATGTAGATACGGATCAGGTGGACCATCAGTTTGTAGTAGGTGACCGAGTATTTTTGCAAGTGTGTCCACAAAAGAGTCCAATCCAATATGGAAAGGGCTCTAAGCTCGCATCTCGCTTTGTCGGGCCATTCAAGATTCTTAAGAAGATTGAACCAGTAGCTTATTGTCTTGCTTTGTTGCACAGTCTCTCACGCTTACACGATGTATTCCATGTTTTAGTACTCAGGCCTTACCACCCTGATATATCTCACATGCTTGAATGTAATGCCTTATAGGTAGAGTATGAGTAGTTGGATTTAGAGCCCTTTGTTGTCACGCATCACAAGAACTCACCCTCAGGGGTCGAGATATTGAGAAATTTAGGTTCCAATGGGATCCGAGGGATGATACATCAACTACTTGGGAGGATGCGACTAGGATGAGATAGCTCTATCCCTATTTTTTCATAGGCTTTCAGGAGTAACCCTAATCCTAGGGGGGGAGGATGTAGCACCCCTCCGATTTGCTTATGCTTTTAGACACTGCTTTTATTTTGATAGGCTATGATACTATGATGTTGTTATTTGATCGTTGATATTAAAGCGATGATGATTTTTATATTGAGATGTGATGGTACATTATATTGATGATTATTGATTACAACATGCTTTTTGGTTAGCATAGTTGATTATGTGAGTTGATATTGATATATGTTCATATGTAGTTATTTGATGTTTTAGTTTTGTTAGTTTTGATGTGACATTGTATTAGTGAAGGGAATGGGATTGCATCACTCGCTTGCAAGCGCCTTGCAATTTCATGATTTTCTCTTCAGAGTTTGATTGTTCATGATCTATATACATGTACGATATATGTTTTGATTCTAGGATTTCAGGTATAGGACATCGAATCCACCTAGATTCACAGGTTTGACCATTTCCATTACCCAATGGAATAGTTGATTGGGAGGTAGTAACAGGACTTCCTTGTCAAACTACAACCCTAGTCACAGTGTGTCATTAGTCCTTATTTTGTTCATGTTTTATTGTCATGTTGTCCATGTTTTCCTTGTCGTTTAATTATCTTGCAAGGTATGCTTTATGGGAAAGTCATGTTAATTAATGTTTATAATGTTTTATATTGATTATTCATTTCATTCTGATTAATGTTGTTAGAAGCTTTAAATTTGATTTAATTAATTAGATTGAATTTGATATTAAATTGTTAGATTGTAACATATTTGTTTAATTAATTAAATAAAGTTATGAATTTAAATGAATGGATAAATAAAATTAATATTTATTTTTAAATTATTAAATACACAAATATCTTATACAAATATCTTAGAGGAAATATCTTGGGATTTGATTTGGAAAGATATTTTGGGATTGTGACATGAATTTGAAATTGATATCTGGTGTTGCAAAATAATTCACGAAGAGAGTAATCGCATTAACTGAAAGAGGGAAAAAGACTATTGCACGAGAATGAAAATTGTATTTTGGGGTTGTTGAAAATTGGAAGAAGTTCTCAGAATTTTGGTTCTAGTTTTATTTTCAACTTTCTGGAAAAGAGGATTATTTGGAAGAGGCTTTGATTATTTTGGAATTTGAAGGCGAGGCTCTACTTCAAACTTCATTTCTTCAAGGATCTGAAACAAGTTCTTTATTTTTCTTATTTAGATACAAATTGGAAAAGACTATTAGAATTAATTATTGTTTTGGAAAAGGTTGCGTGTACAATGAAGAAAATTTTATTTTGTTTTTAAAGCTTCAATATGTTTTGAAAACTCGAAAGATTGTCGTGAAATCTTTAGAGCCTCAGATTAAATTATTATATTCTTTTGAAAAGATGAATTGTTTTAAAACAATAGAATTCCCAGAAGGATTAGATAGAAAATTGGAAAACCTTTGTAGGAATTGATTTCAATCTTCCTGTCAAAATTTGTAGAAAACCTCTTATTGTATTGGAAAAGATCTTCTTGTAGAAGATTATTGTTTTTTTTCCAATTAGATTTATTTGGCTGGGAAATTGAAAATCTTTGGTAAATTTGTAAATATCCTTCTGTAGATTTTTTTTGTGAAAAATTGCTCATATGGAGCAGTTATTTGATACACACACACACACACACACACATATATATATATATATATTAATATATATTCATTTTTATTTCAAGAAGTTCTTGTAAACTTTCTTTTGAAAAAACCTTGATGCAAAGATCTGTAAGATGATTCTTAAAGAAATCATAGGTTTTTATAAAAAAAAATATAAGTTTAAATTTGTAGGGGGTTGGGGACTGCCCCCACAGCTGCCCCCATTGGGGAGGCGGGTTGTGAAGCGCTGCCTTCACAAGATGCACACCCCATATGGGTAGTTGGTTGTGTTTACAGCCTAGTCAACAATGATGCCAAACTTTCTTCCACCCTTTACTTATTCGGATTTATAATATGAGTTTTAATATATATAATATAATATATAAATATATATATACATAAATATATATATATAGATATATATTAATATATTTATATATATATATGTATGTATATGTATGTATATATATTTATATATATACATTCAATTTTTTTTTGGAAATTGTAATGTGATTTTTAATTATTTAAATAATATTTATATATATATAATTATATATAAAAACATATGTAACTGTATATATATTTAAATGAAATTTTTTAATACGTGCATGTTAATGCACGAATTAGATGTTTTTAAAATGAAATAATTTAAAAGAGGGAAATTGATTTTTATATAGATGTATTTTGGAAATTGAATTAAATAATTAGATTTAATGTCTTTATTGAATAGAAATGAAATTGTATTAAGCTAGATTATTTTGAGCAATGTACTATTTCCTTTCTTGGAATGAAAATTAGATTAAGAAAATCTTAATGATAGCTTTAATTACTTGCATGAATTTCTTATTTAATTATGATGTCTTTTTTCCATGTAAGTTGGGAAAATCTATTAGTTGTAAATGTGTAAGCCTTCAAGATGTTCTATTATTATGTGGGGGTTGTTGTGATATTTTGTTCATCCCTTTGTTTTCCTTGGGTAGTGCACTTGGTTGTGATTTAGTTTAAACACCCGGTTACTACAAATGAAATGTGTTTCCTTTTGTATTATGGTTGGGATTTTATATCTGTTTTTGTGCACTTTATATATCCTTGGTTTATGGATTAGATCCTTGTGTTGTCAGTAGGGGAGTGGCTCTCAATAGGTGTCAATGCACAAAGTAGTGCCAGGCTAACTCATGTGAGAGTTAGATAATTCAGTGGAAATTAAATAAATGTATTAGGGGAAAGGGTAGCTTTAAACATATAACTTGTTAATTATGCCTCGCTCATTGGCTCAATGGATCGTTTAGACTTGAGATGAGATGAGAAGGTCTAGAATGGCAAGATCATTATCTTGTCCCTTTTAAAGATATTTTTTTTTGCATCAGTTTGCATGTGGGGCCAGGAATCGTGAGAGGCTACCAAGATAACCCAAGAAGGGGGTCGGGGCCTAGGAAGATCTGCCAAGATAACCCATGCAACCTTGTGATGAAACTCCTCCTATGATAAAATTTTGTATTATGCAGTTGATGTACTTGATTCTTTTACTCTAGAAGCAATGCAACCTTTATGTTAAGTGTTGTACCTATATAGTTTAGTCTTTTGGTTGCATGTGTCTTGAGGTTGTTGGTTATACCTAAGAATCCCTTTTACTATCTCCTAGCATGGGGGGTGGGCCTTCAGGTACCACTTGGTTGGGTGGAATGTGCACCTTACACCATTGGGTTTCCATTTCATGTTTGTGATGGCAGGATCTTCCAAATTGAAGAGCTCGCATGTTCTAGTTGCTTTGTACCATCTCTTGTGTTCTATTGGATCAGTTGGATACTTGTGTATATGTACTACTCCTCATTTGTATTCAAGGAGAATCCTTGTATCATTGTAATTGTAATATTGTTTGTATGATCTACCTCATTTTGGAAATGAGCTTTGTAACTGCTATATTGAATGATTAAAATCTATGAATGGTTTTAATATGTACTTTGTAATCTTATGAAATGAGTTTAATGTTATTGGATATATGCTCTTTATTTCATGAGTATAATTTATATGCTAAGGATTAGTTTACTTTGGTTTGTTAGGGTTTGAAATGTAATAATTTTTGTGTACCTTAGAGGATGAATGTGTTAAGTGTAGTTCACTTTACTTATTGTAATTGCACTTTAAAAAAAATTGTTACGCTTTCGTTGTTTTTGTGTCATCCTCTAGGGTTACATGGCATACATTGCTGGAAGATTTGAAATGGTAATGATTCTTAAGGGACTTACATCATGAAGATACTTAGCCTGCATTAACTTGCACCAATTAGATATGTTTTTGTATACATCTGGCAAGCTAACTTGGCACTGGTCAAATGCCTTATTCCTCATTAAAACATTATGGATCCGTACCCCCCCTTTAGATTTATCTACTTCCATGTTGTTTGTTGATGCAGAATTTTGTATGTAGCAGCAGTCTTATGGGAAACTTAGCTATTGGGGGACATGGTGCGCTAGCTAAGTGACCTCTGGGATTTTATCGAAGTCGGCTCTTCGCTTAGTGGTTTGAGGAAAAAGATAAGGAGAAAAACATGAATGTAAAGCTTACACTACAGGTGATGCACCAAAGTCTTAGACGAATTTTACCAGAGCACAGTGCATAATGCAAAGACCCGAACCATTAAATTGCTATTAATTAAGATAAAATTTCTCAAAAGCACTTGTCATTAAACACCATCCTTCTATATGCATAATGTAATCGAACATAACTTTGCTTTAACACAGAAGAGTCAAAGAAACATGATCTGTATTTATATTAGCTATGAAAAGTTACAAAAACTGAAGAATAGGCATTCATACAAAAATAAAGACAATAGCATAGGTCAATAGTACCAACAAACAATTGAAAACAAAAAGACCGAATCTATTTGGCACAGTCTGAAGTCTTTGAATTGAAAGTAACTATTACACAAGGCTTAATCCTCAGTGCTTGAGAGATCTCTTAAACTTCATTAACAACCTAATAAAAGAAAAACCAAACCCCATAAATAGGCCATCCCATTGCTTGAAAAATAGCATCATGGAAGAGCAGACCACGCGCGGTAATCTTCGGCCCAGATGATCCGAGCTACCATAGTAAACATCTATCGATCAGCAATACTCCAGCAAAGCTATGATCCAAAATGGAAAACCATGCAGCAATAGGAGAAGACACGCGGCAGCAGGAAGCACAAAAGGTCCATCAACATTTCCAAGGCAACTGGTGCAGGAAACATAAACGCCACGTGTCAGCCAGATGAAGCTTGATAAAAAGCAGCAAAACCACCCAGCAGAAAGTCGTGAGAGGGAGCCACGTGGAGAGCTCTGAGCAAAAGCGAAGAGTGAGGTGGAAAGAAAAGGACGAGGTGGGCCCGACTCGGAAGAGCAGCCAGCACGAGCCATGTGGCACGCAAACAAAGACTGACGGAAAGCCAAACAAAGCCAAAGCAAAAAGCTTTGTGAGGTAGCTACGTGGAGAGCTCCAAAGATAGTAAGCATACAAAATTAAGGTGTAGCCGCAAAGGGAAAGAAAACGGCCAAGGCATGGGTGGTTTTTATTGAACAGTCTGGTGACTAATAGGGGCTTTTTGATTTGCGGAAAGAAGAACTCCAGAAACCTTTGGCTCTGCAACACAATGCTCACAACCTTGCGAGGGCTACCTGTAGATTAGTCCATATTTCGTTTGATGGTGCGAAAAGAATTTGCAGGTGCTCGTGAGCTAGTCGGAGATCGATGATTGCTTTGAAGGGAAATCCGCCTGATACTTTTGTTTCCAATTCCAATTGGAAGAAAAGTCGTGCCAGTTGATGTACGATTACCTCGATCTCTTCAGCAGTTGGAGATTGATCAAAGGTCTGGAAGACAGAAAGGTCCTGCTTCTTCTCTTCAATCATTTCAATAATATGCTCCACTCTTGTTATTGTTTAGTCTGTAATAAAAGGCGAGGGGAGGCCTCTTTGAGTCAAACGGGAAAAATTTTCCCGCATGTCGCTTATGACCTGGTTCAACCAAGCTCTGTAATCTGCCACCTGTTGAACGGCCTCATGCATGGAAATGAGGCTACTTGCACCCAAAGCTGTCGTCGTTCAGTCGTTGATGCCCACACTATTCAATGCTTCATCTGAAGTAGTGTATAACTTACCCAGTAATATCCTAGCCTTGGGAACCTTGTCAGAAGTTAACTCCTGAACCTGTTGTATCGATTCACTCACCATTTCACAGAGGCTAGCCGCTTGCGCCATAAATTTTAAAGTGGGCTATAGGGTAAGGCACAAAGCCTTTACCTTATCCCAGTATGATGCGTGTAGCCCCTTGGAAATTTCTAAGGAATTCATCTGAGGTGCAATGGGTTGGGTTATTAGAGTAGCCAAATCTGCTTCTTTGTTGCCTAAACCTACCACTGCTTCCACAAAGCTTTTATCCAATGCAAACATCTGCTCCTTTAGGTCAAGAACCTCCTTTTCCCTCTCTGCCAAGGCCGATTCGGCCTGCCTAGCCTTTTGAACCTCCAACTCTAGGTTGGTGTTCACTTCAGTAATCTCAGAAGTTGTATTCTCTCGGAGCTCTTTCATACCTTCAATTAGCAGGTCAGACTCAGCGCGGAGCTCTTTCTCTTTTGCTTGGAGCAGTTCAACTTGCTTCTCAAGAGTCGGAACGACTTCTTCGCCCAACTTTTGTAACTCTTTGATTTTATTTTTGAAGGTACCCCTCTCCTTCTCCAAGTGACCTATTTCATTTTCTTGGGCCTTGAATTTGTTCACCCAGATGTCGACCTTCTTTTTCAACTCTACAATTTGATCATCTTTCTTCCTATCCTGTCGACTGAGCTTGAGGAAATCAGTAGTCACTATCTTTTGAGTCTCCTCCATGAGTTCAACTTTATCTTGCAGTCGGGCCTACCACAAGTTTAACCCTACAACATTCACATAATAGTCATTGGGCTGCATCTCACTTACTGCCCTAATCACATTAGGGGTGATCTTTGCGAACATCAAGGAGTTCTGGGTTTCATTGAAAACAGTTTGCAAATGGGGCTCCGCCTGCTTGGTTGCATCCTTCGCTCTTTGCTTGCTGATCTAGTTGGCGCGGGCACTTTTATTTGCATTGACCTGCGAGAAATATTCCTGGGCTGGGATACCTAGTCCACCAGAAAAAGGATACTCCTGAGGGATAGCCAACAGGAAAGATAGTGTAGTTGATGCATCAGAGGTTTTACTGGGTAGCATTATAATAGCCGGGGAGAAAGGCGGGATGAACTGGCCACTTGGAGGGGATGAAAATGAAGTGACAGAGTAGGAAAAAACTAGAGATGCACCAACCTCAGGGCTGGGCCTTGGGGATAAAAATTGATGACCCATGAGCCCAGTACTGACACCAAATTACGTTCTGGGTAAAGTAGTAAAAATGGAGGACACAGGAGGGAAAACGGGAGGAGCAAGACCAGAATAATCGGCAAATCCAGGAGCTGAGAAGACTAGCACAGATAAGACAAAAGGGGCAGACTACGGTGGGACCAAAGACATAGAGGAGAGAGAAGAGGGAGGAAAGTTTACCTGATGTTCCGATGGAGCCACAAATGTCTCGACCGCTTCCGTTTCTGGTTGCTCTTCCTCCACACCGGCCTTTTTGGTAGGTTTTCGCTTCTCCCTCGGGACATCATCGAGGTCAAGGATGACCCAACACTTACTACTGGTGGTCCTTGTCTACTTTCATTTTGGCTTAGGAGAGGCATATGGTATGGATGCCAGTGCGCACGACTCTTCCTCCTGTATAGGCTACTTACCAGTGCTTCTTTCAAGCACTGGATTCTTGGCGACGACAGGGGGAATCTGAGTTACTTCCTCCTCAAATTCCGCAGTAGCCTCCTCTTTTCTGTATTGCTGCACAAATGTTGAATGGTTCGGAGAATACTCAAAATCTGGATGCTCAATCTCCCAAATGTCATCAAACTTTTCATCAAGGGCGACTTCATTATATAACTTGCCATATGCTAGAATCTCCTACCGGTATATCCAAAAAGCTTGCATCTTGTCGGGTTCCCAATTGAGCTTCTTCAATTAGGTGACCAAAGGGGGACTGATTGGAAGCTTTGGGTTGACCCTCACTATGATGTGATAAAAATTCAGCTAGGGTGGTCGACCATCCACTGTAGGAAAATATTCAAGGCCTACATCTCTACTTAGGTTTCCTTCCTCGGGATCCCTCCGGAGGTCCCAGAATGGCCGAGGTGAGTGCGCGATCTTGATGCCAATGTCCAACAAATTATTGTCAAGGTTGTAATTCTAGGAATCATCTATCAGTACCAACCCGAGATGACCCAATTTTGAAAGTAGAGTCACCGAGGTACCAAGCTGCGGGGTCCTCTTCTTTGCCAGTGACACTGAACCAAACATGATTGACAACAACAAATAGGAGGTTTGGTGTTTTCCTCCCCAATAATCATCATCAAGGGTACATAGCTATCTCATTGCCTCCAGGCCCAACACTCTATCAAAGAGGAAACAGGGAAGCCGAAAAGGCTCTTAGATGAAACCTGTCAACCGGAGCATAGTGAGATCCATGCCGAAGAACCAGTCACAGGGTGGTACGAGCTCCACAAGCTAGGACCTCTGGTGGGGTGAAATACATTCGGTCATATTTATGCCAGCCTTACCGAAAGCCCTCATAGTCGGGTCTATGAACGCATCTGAGAACGTGTAATAATCAAAGGTTTTTGACATGATGGGAGTCCATGTTGAAACTGGCTTCCTCAAGCCATTCTCATCAAAAAAAAATAGGGGCAAAGATGTTGAAAAGTAATCCAGATTTTGGTGCAAAATCAAATAGGCCAGGAAAGACGAATACCTGAACCTAGAGCCGACCCCAAATTCCTTTAACTGCAGTCGAATGCCATCGCTAATAATCTTTGTAAAATCAAAAAGCGGGCCCTCACGATTTTTCCTTAACATAAAACGAAGGGATATTTGAAACTGATGGACCTCTTTGTCGAAGTCCAAACTACACACCATTGCCAACATAGAAACGACAGATTGTACCAAACCTCTCAGAGCTTTCAAACCAAAAAGGAATTTAGGCAGGGCTGAACTGTTCGGATGTTGAAGCTCGGAGCGATAAAATTGTGGCTCAAATTGGAACTCTCCCCACTTTTGTTGCATTCTTTCCATATCGAAATATTCAACCTCTTTACCCAAAGGAAACGGAACACACAAGATATCTTGAATAGCCATGGGGCTAATGACTACCCAAAAATCCTTGCCGTTGATAACCCTAATGCTTGGGTCGAACTGTGTCGCGCATGCTGCTACAATCTTTGGGCAAGGGTGCACCAAAGGGACCATGTACTGTGCGAGCCCACAGTACCATAACTGTTTAGAAAATTGGTCTGTTGTATTCTTTATTCTTTCACATGCAGCTTTCTGAAGGCTCTTAGGATTGCTTGACATCTCGGGGTCAAAGACATTGTCCCAATCCTCCAAAATCACTGCCTGGTCCCTATGAGAAACCGTGCTCAACAACCTCTAGTTTACTGGGTGAGTGAAAGGCTAGTTAGGCCTTGTAGGTATGCCTGGAGTGGCATAAGACTCTCCATCATAAAGCTACACGCAGGGCACATTCTTCATTTGCTCGCTTAGAGCTACTTGAGCTGAAGTTTGTGCAGGGTTTTCTGCAATTTCGGCCATTTTGTCTCCACAAGGGTCTCTATGCAAATATTTTGGCAAATGACTTAGCTTCTTTTCAAACTTTTCTCTTCTTGTGAATACCTTAATTGCTTAATTCTTTGGCAACTTTTTCAATAAATATGTTTCCCTGCATGCCATAACTTACCTTTTCAGCTTTCTCAAGAATGGCGGCCGAAAAAGGTACGTGCCAACCGTTTACGCTAAGTTGTTGCTATCATTATCAGCTTTACTCATGCGAAAAAATCGCCAACCAACCGAATTGCCTAAAAATTAAAAAAACAATCTTTCACATGTGATGGGAGTGGATCCTTGTCTTGGAAAATGAACCCAGGCAAACCTCGCAAGCATACCTCTACAGGCTATTTGTATTGATTGGCATTAATGCTCATACAGGGCATATTGCCCAACATAGTTTTTTTCAATAACTTCATCCAATTCAGATGAGACGGCGGCGCTTTGTATTACTGACAATTAGCCGATTGATGAATGATGTGGCAGCTTAGCAGAGCAAGTTGCAATTTGAGCTTGCACCTCTTCGTGCTTCGCACGCTGCGACACAAAAAACTAAGGTGAAGTGACCCACTCCATGAAATTATTAATCATGATTTCTTCAACAAGCACAGCCTAACCAACCTATAAATTAGCCCCTTGTTCAATATTGTGAATCACAATATCGACTAGCCTTTTAGTTTAGCAACCTCTTGTTGGACATTATTGTTAATCTCTTAGCTAGAAAAGCAGAAATCATGGAAACACTAGTGAGGCTCACTTGCAGAAAGACCCAGGCAACATTCCTTGCCAAGATTACTTGCAGACGCTTGAAGCATATGACAGATGCCAAAAACCTGTTATATGTGAAAGCCATCAAATGGATCCTCAGGAAGGACTGTGTGCATTACGAAGAGCAATATCGGGTGAACACCAACATCTGCTCCCACTTTGTTGCCTCGCTGCTGGACATCAGCGTCAGCAAACGTAAAATTATGAAACTAATGAAGCTGGTGTTCCCTGCATGCCACCTCAGAGGTTTGGAGCAGATTGTGCGTGCAACCCAATTAGGTTGAGGCATTCCTTCGGTCCAGAACATTTGCCTGCAGCAACTGCGTGGAGGCATTGTCCCAACCAGGCCCTTTCTATTTGGCTTCGAGCTGGAAAACCATGAAGAGCATTGCGCCAAGGTCCGCGAAGGCTGCCATTTCCTGATGCATATTCATTATCTTGAGCCTTTCTCTAGTTTTCAATGGTACGAAAACTTTGAGAGAATGGTATTTTTAGAGCCCGAGCTGCTTGCTGCTATGATCGCCAATCCTTCTCACTAGTGTTCTATAGCCAAAAATATTCTACCAATTTTGCTTCCTTCTGCTTACAAGTCTCGGGCCTTAGCAGGCATATGTAAATGTTAACCCAAGGCCTTTCGGCCCCACTATATTGTAAATTTTTTACCTTAATGAATATGATCCACTATGCTTCTTTTGTTAACACTTGGTTCATTTATAGCTTTCTATTAATTGCTTACACCATTGCTGCATTATTTCAATCTTGTGCCAAGAAGACCCAAAACTTAAAGCGACAAAGAGTAATTATATATATACAAATGTACAAAATTAACACATATACATAATTAATAGAACCTTTTAAGATGTATTCCATTAACTGGAATACTTAGAGCATTGCCTTCCATATCTTCTAACTCAAAAGAGTTAAACTGTTTGCACTGGTAAATCTTGAATGGTCCTTCCTAGAGGCTGCCAAATTTGCTATGCTATCCGGGTTTTGTTCCACGTTCATTGAATTTGAGAACCAAATCTCCATGTTGCAGTCCCTGATCTGAAGCCCTTTTGTCAAACCATTTCTTCACTACCTATTGGCGACTATTCATTACTTCCACGACGTGTTCTTTTTTCTCCTGCACCTCAAGCAACTCAGAAAACCTTACCTCCATCGCTCCATTTTGTTAAACTTCTAGAGACTTGAGCAATTGTAAGGTGGGAATCTCCGTGGCAATAGGCAGCAATGCCTCCTTTCTGTATACCATCTCATAAGGAGATGTTTTTAGTACCTGTTTGGGTGTAATTCGATCTACCCAGAGTGTTGTCCGGAGGTTCCTATGCCATTCCTTTTGATGTTCCGAACCTATCCGTTTGATCAACTGGATGAGGTTCTTATTAGTGGACTCTGTGAGACCATTTCCCTGGGGATAATAGTTAGAGGAGGTCTTCAAGAACACCTCATATTTTAGAGTGAACTGACTCATTTTCGAGCCGAGAAAAGCTTTGGCATTGTTAGAGATAATCGTTTTAAGCGGGCCAAATCTGGCTACCAGTTCTTCTAGGAAATAACAATCTCTGATTCAGTTGCACTTTTTAACGGCACTGCTTTTTCCCACCTCGTAAAATAGTCAGTTGCTATTAATATCCATTTATGTTCTGATTAGGAGAGAGGGTTGATCATCCCAATGAAGTCTAAACCCCACTGAGTAAAGGGTTCCTCTGTCACTATGGGCCTTAAAGGCATAGTAGCATTCTGTCTCCTTCTGACATAGAACTAACATTCTTTGCAAGACCTAATTAAGGAAAATGCATCATTAAAAAGTGTTGGACAATAATAACCAGCACATATGATTTTAATTGTTGTGGTTCTTGCAGAAAAATGTCCTCCGGCAGGGCTGTTATGATATTGATCTAATATCATCCGGGCCTGCTCCTCAATGACACATTTCAGCAGGATGCTGTTAAAATTTCTTTTAAACAGGACACCCTCCAAAAGGACAAAATTTCCATTCTGTAGGCGATAAAAACGCCTTTTAAAAGATGGGAGGTCCGTTAGATACTCTCCTATCTGCATAAAATTTATCCTATCGTCAAGCCAGTTACTCTATGGATTCTCTTCGTTTATTAACATAGGTTCCGAAGTGTCACATTCTGCCGCTGTCTCACTGTTTTCAGTGATATACTCACACAGTCCTTTCCCATTGATAGTCTTGATAGGTCTGACCTCAATGTCATATTCTAGGATCTTGGTGATCCAATTAGCTCTCTTTTCTGTGATTTCCCCTTCCATGATATATTCTCGTACACTTGGATGCGGAACACATACAATCACCTTATTATATGATATAAGATGCCGAAAATTCTTAAGCCCCTTAACAATGGCGAAGGCTTGCTTCTCTACAAAGTTATACTTTACTTCGTATTCTTTTAAAGTTCAAGAATAAAAGGAAATAAGGGACTCCCATGCATCTTTATCATCCTTTTGCATAAGCACTGTAGTGATACTATTATCACCCCAAAAATATACATGATAAAATATTTGGATAGGTCTGGATTAACCAGCATAGGAGCGGAAGAAATAGCCTTTTTTACAAGTTTGAAAGCTCTTCTAGCTTCCGTCGTCCATTTGAAAAATTGATCCTTCTTAAGCATTAAAGTAATTGGATGAACAATCCCTGCAAAGTCCACAATAAAATGGCTAATAAAATTAAACTTTCCCAAAAAAGACTGCACACCTTTTTTGTTGACTGGCAACGGGAGCTCCCGGATCACATTGACTCTTTCTGGATCAATAGCAATACCCTCCTTAGAGATGACATATCCCAATAGTTTCCCTTGGGGAACTCCGAACATGCACTTCTTCGGATTCAGGGAGATTCTGAATTCCTGGCATTTCTAGAAAACAAGCTCCAGATGATCAAAATGATCATCATCAGATTTTGAGAATACGGTTAGGTCATCCAGGTAGATGAGTATTATCTTGTGGATCAAATATTTAAAAGCAATGTCCATAGCTCGCTAAAATGTGGCTCCAGCGTTTGAGAGCCCAAAAGGCATTTTGGCATAAGCATACATTCCCCACTTCATGGTGAACGTCATTTTGTATTGGTCTTCTTCCTTTACCCATATCTGGTTATAGCCTGAAAAACCATCCAGCATCGAAAACATTTCGGAACCAGCTACAGTCTGAAGAATTACCTCCATTGAAGGTAGGGGGTAGTGATCCTTTAAGGATGCCCTATTTAGGTCGCGGAAATCTACGCACAAGCGTATATCTCCATTTTTCTTCTGGACTGGCACGAAGTTAGACACCCAAGTGTTGTGTTTGATCGGAAACACTATCTGAGATGTGATCAATTTGTTCAGCTCTTGTGACATTAGGGAATCTATTTTCGGATTCATAGGCCTCTACTTTTGATGGACTGGCCTTGCCCCCTCCATTAGCTCAATAGTATACTCAATGATCCTAAGATCATATCCTTTTAAATCATCATATGACCAGGCAACTACACTTGGATATTCTTCGCAGAAATGTCTTAGTCTATCCTTATTCTTTTCCGACACTTCCTTTCCAACTTTGAGCTTTCTATATTTTTCGACATGCAGATCGATATCAAAAAGACCTTCCAGAGTGACTAGACCCCTCGGAAGCTTATTAGATTTTAGCTGAATAATTTGATCTCCGTAAGCCTCGGCGATCTTTGGCTACAGCTGATCGGCGAACTCTTTGAATGACTTAAGGAATGATGCAATATGAGCATCACTATCAAATACTTGCCAATCTTGATTGTTATATGGGACAGTGGGTCTTATAATTACCTTCACAACATGTTTATTTTTTAACAGGTCTGACGCCGACTCGAACTAAGCTCCAATAGCTGCCATCTTGTCGGCTTCAGTGTTTTTTTTCTCTCAGAATTCCCTAAATGTTGAATGCCTCGAAACTGTCGATCAGATCCTAGACTCTATGCCGGTAAGATCGCATGTGGATATCTTTGCAGCCGAAGTTTTGCAGACTTGATTAACTACTAGCTCAGAATCTTCGAAGACACTTATTTGTTTTGCACCCATTTGCTCTGCAAGGCTTAAACGATGGATGAGCCCTTCATATTCATTGTTGGAACATGGAAACTGGAAGCGGTAAGACCTCAATGTCTTTTCATCAGTTGGGGATATCAAACAAATTCACACTCCGGCTCCTACTTTACATCGGGCTCCATCGAAGTATAATGTCCATATTTCTGGAGACTCTTCACCCTCAGGTTCTTTAGTAACTTTGGGTATGATTTTCCCTTCTTCAAGTATTACATAGGTCCTAAGGCCAGTTGCATGATAATTTTTGAAAGGATCTGTATCAATAAATTATTCCAACAACTTCTCTTCATCTTGTGTCTAGGAGCTAGTAGCCTCTTCACCTTCAAGGAACTCTACATTGCGCCTCTCTTCCTGAGAAATAGAAGTGTGTGCTGCTTCAAAATTTAGCAAAGCTTCATCGACAACATGTGCAGAATGCAGGTTTTCTGACAATAGCTTCATCTTAGCACCGTGCTTCGTCCTCAGAATCAAGTGGGACCAGTCTAAAGCCAGATATCCTCCTATGTTTGCAGTGAACTCTCGGGATAAATAGATCCCAAATAAAGGAGGGATATTAATAAGTACAGTATCCTAATTTACAGTGATACTGGGGCAGGCAAACAGGGTCATAGGTAATCCCTTGATTATCCCAATAGTATCAACCTTGTTTCCATCAAGCTGCATGACTCCTTTATTTAGTGGCTCATACTTTAGTCCCAAAGCATCAATGACTTGCTTTGGCATGACAGTGGTGCTAGCACCAGAGTCAATCATACAGTTGTGTAGTAATTTTTCACCAACAATCAATGTTAGAAAGAAAGGCCTAGGATTAGGCTTACCTTCATTTTTGGATTCTAGCTTCTCTTCATGTGGAATTGTTAGCACTTTGCCCAGGTTGGGTTTGGATACCTTCTCTTAAGGGGATTGAGAAGAAATCTCCGCATCCTCTTCACCCGATAACGCCTTTTGTAGCAGCACCTTCTGCTTCGGAATAGCCAAGACATCCCACAAAGAAGCATTGGCAGATGACTTTTTTAGTTGTTCAACTATGTTGAATTGTGCTCGGGACTGGTGAATTGCAGTGGTTTGCTACTTTAATTTGACAATTGATATAGGCCTGATGGCTGGTGTGTCTGATTGTTTAACAGCAGCAGGGATGACTGCAGGAGTTATGACCTTCGGAAGAAATGGCTTCGGAGGGCCAGGAATAGCCGCTTCAGACTATGGTGGGATGGGAAATGGGCCTACTATAGGACTAGGTGTCGGTGGTGCCGATGCTTGATTAGATGAGTTCGCAAACTCTCCAGTGAATCTTCGCTTTGAACACGTATTGTAATCTGATTGCACTCGGAGAACATTATCCATAGGGATGTCATTTGGAAATGCTGACTCTTCTCCCTCCATCCAAGAAAAGAGAGCCTGGTCAGGAACAATTTTTGATTCTTGTTGGATGGACATCCCCTGCATTTGAGCTACAAGGACAGCATTGTTCATTTGTTGAGAGGCATATGGTGTGTTACCGAAAATGGATGTGATGCCTTGGCTACGTTGATCTACAATTTGTTGTTGCAAATTTCCTAGCGGGTAGTTCCGCGGCATATGTGCATCATTGCAAGGAAAGCACCATGAATTAGCATCTTCTCCCAAATTGTTTTGTCCTGCTATCAGCTCCTTATTTGAACTAGGGTGAACAGTCTGCATAGGCAAGGTTACCGGAACCATCTGGTTACTTGATTGAGCTGAGGTATTCCCACGTGACTTATCTTGCCACTGATTTAATTGGTACGGAGGCTTTCCGCCTTGGTAATTTTGATACGCCGGCTTTTGGTAGTTGTATTGCTATTGCTTCAAAGTAGTTAGTTCATTAGTCATATCCCGCATCTGTTCTCTCATTTCATTCATATCAGCAGCCATGGGGTTTGACACAGGAGCTATTACAAGAGCTGCCGTCAAGGCTGTGCTTGAAGCACTCTCAGGATAGATGTACATAGATTGGGGGGAAGTCGTAGGTGCGTTGGTGGAAGGGACCTCAGCTTCTGGAGCATTGCACTCAGGGAACAATGGCATGACCGGTCTTGACGTTAATTTCCCTGCAATGATCAGATTATTTTCTATAGTAACAGCTAGAACATAAGCATCAGGAAGAGTTTCTCCACCTAGAGCTTGTAACATCATAGAGATATCACATTTATCGACTTCAGGTAGAACATAAAAGCCAGATCAGGAGGTGGTCGACTACCAACAGGCACACTCTGCCAAGTTGAGTGAAATCTTGCATTAAAATCGGGCAGAGCTTCATGAGGAACTCGCTTTATGTTGGCCAATTGATGGTACAGCGAAGATCTTTCACCAGCATTGGAGAAACGTTCGTAAAAAGGGGTTTCGAACTGGTCCCAAGTAGCTATAGTGCTTGCTTGAATGGTTTAGTACCAGTTCAGTGCCTTTCCTCTGAATGAGGTGGCCAACAATCTAAGGGCTACATTCTCGTTTGATACGCCATGTACCAGACATACATCGGCTACATCTTGCAGATGCTCTGTGGGTGTTTTTGATTCATCCCCAGAATATTTAGGAATAGCTTTTAAGGCCGAAACAAGGATGGGAGCCCATACTGCAAGAGGCACAGGTGCTACCAATGGATTATCAGAGTCCCAGGCTACATAATTTCTAGCAGCCATGGGCACAGGTGGATTAGGTGATAATGGAGCAGGAGGTGACGAAGGAGGTGAAGGGCTATTTCGGTGACCTCTCAGATGTACGGAAACTAAAGGCGATACAAGCTGGCCAGGGAATCTTGTAGATTGTGACCTAGTTATAGGCCGATGGCTCATCCACACTTATAAAGATCAGCTAGTTCGCGGTCCCACCGGGTGTGCCAAAAAAAGAATTGTTGATGCATAATTTTGCATGTAGCAGCAATCTTATGGGAAACTTAGCTATTGGGGGACATGGTACGCTAGCTAAGTGACCTCCGGGATTTTATCAAAGTCGGCTCTTTGCTTAGTGGTTTGAGGAAAAAGATAAGGAGAAAAACATGAATGTAAAGCTTACACTACAGGCGATGCACCAAAATTTTAGACGAATTTTACCAGAGCACAGTGCATAATGCAAAGACCCGAACCATTAAATTGCTATTAGTTAAGATAAAATTTCTCAAAAGCACTTGTCATTCAACACCATCCTTCTATATGCATAATGTAATTGAACATAACTTTGCTTTAACATAGAAGAGTCGAAGAAACATGATCTGTATTTATATTAGCTATGAAAAGTTACAAAAACTAAAGAACAAGCATTCATACAAAAATAAAGACAATAGCATAGGTCAATAGTACTAGTGAACAATTGAAAACAAAAAGGCTGAATCTATTTGGCACAATTTGAAGTCTTTGAATTGAAAGTAACTATTACACAAGGCTTAATCCTTAGTGCTTGAGAGATCTCTTAAACTTCATCAACAACCTAATAAAAGAAAAACTAGGCCCCATAAATAGGCCATCCCACCGCCTGAAAAATAGCACCATGGAAGAGTAGACCACGTGTGGCAATCTTCGGCCCAGATGATCCAAGCCGCCATAGTAAACATCTATCGATCAGCAATACACCAGCGAAGCCACGATCCGAAATGGAAAACCATGTAGCAATAGGAGAAGACACGTGGCAGTAGGAAGCACAAACGGTCCATCGGCATTTCCAAGGCAACTGGCACAGGAAACATAAACGCCACGTGTCATCCAGAAAAAGCTCGACAAAAAGCAGCAAAAAAGCCCAGTAGAAAGCCGCGAGAGGGAGCCATGTGGAGAGCTTCGAGCAAAAGCGAAGAGCGAGGTGGAAAGCAAAGGATGAGGTGGGTCTGACTCGGAAGAGCATCCAGCATGAGCCACGAAGCACACAAATAGAGACTGACGGAAAGCTGAACAAAGCCAAAGCAAAAAGCTTCGTGAGGTAGCCACGTGGAGAGCTCCGAAGATAGTGAGCATACAAAATTAAGGCGTAGCCGCAAAGGAAAAGAAAATGGCCAAGGCATGGGTGGTTTTTATTGAACATTGTCCAATGAGATTAAAGGTACTTTTTGTTGTTCATTACATTACCCTTCCAAAGGAAATTTCTGATAATTTTCTCTATTTGATAAATAACCGACTTTGGAGCTTTAAGCACCACTAAAAACTAATTAGGGATCATTGATAAAACATATTTGACTAAAATAATTCTACCTGATAGTGAGAGCCATGGAGCTTTCCATAAAATAATCCTTGCCTTTAACCTTTGAATAACTCTATCCCAATAAGAAACTTTATTTGGCCCCATGAAAAAGGGTATGCCAAGGTATTTGCACATTAACTCTGCTTCTTGAAACCCCAACAATTTCACTATCTTCTTCTTTAAGTTTTCCTTTGTATTAAAGACATTATTTTGAGTTAGCAATGTTAATTCTTTGACCTAATGCCAAGCAATATTTGTCTAAGACCAACTTGAATTGTGCAACTTCTTCAATAGATGATAAACCAAACAAAAGGGTATCATCTACAAAAAATAGAATTATTAATTGTTTGAAATTAAATCAGTTACATAATTTTTTTTATTAGCTACTAATTAATAAAATTAGCCACTAATGATTTCCTATTAGGGAATATTTTCTTTAAATAGGAATGAAAAAATAATTTTTATCGTCTTCACATCAAGTGTTTTTATCATTCGTAATATTTTCCACACCTGCACCTCCCTTGTCTTCGGAAAACAAAATTTAGACCCTGCACTTCTCTTTTATTTTTTTATTCTTCTTTATTCTTTAATACATAGTTAACAACCTAATAGATATAATTTTACCATACTAGATAATTCATTTACCTTTACTCATGTAGATATCATCCTTTTGGCTAGCTTAGACTCATCTTAGGTGTGATTTAGATTATTATATTAATAAATATAATTGAGTCACATATTTGGGGATTTCTGTTGGGATATTCATGTTTGTTATTTAAATTTATCATGCTTGATTGATAGAACTATCCAAACAATCTTATTTTCATTCCAAAACTAGGAAAAAATGACCTTGCCATAAGGTATAAAATTTATGACCACATAAATTGATGGTAGGTCATTTTCTCATGTTGTATAGTTGGGTCACACTTTTAAGTATATCTGGCCTTGTATTGGAAATAATTCATGCAAAATAAATGAAATTTCTTGGTTTGAAGCTTGAAACTAGTTCATTTCCATGTTCAAACATTACTATCCCTTTTAGCTGGAAATGAACCCTAATCACATTAATCAAAAGGTTCTTATGACTTATCTATGTTCATAGCAATAATTTTAAAATTATTTTTCCTAGTCCATGTTGAATGTTGTGGTTGTTTTGTTGATATGTGGTTGTCATTGATTTCAACACTATTAGCATTGATGATTCTGAAGGTTGTATATGTCAAGGATATTGAGAAAATTAGAATAAATATGTTGCAGGAAGTATGTGAAGTTGTTAAGATCAGAATGGTGGAAAGTTATTTACGTTGATAATCAGAGGTCACGTATTAAAGGGTTTCTTGTTGAGCCTGTCTAGTATGTTGTCCAGAAGTTTTAGTGGTACGCATCAAGTTTGGATCGATTTATTAGTTTCTCAATTCCTACTATTATTTTTTTTATTATAGCAAGTGTTTCTAGAATAAGAGAATGCAATTTTGGTAAATTGAGTTACTATGTATTCTACTGTGATGTTCATTGATGTTTCTAGATCATTCTCTATCATTGTGGTACATCCACATTGATCGATGTGTTCGTGATCCAATATTTTCCTTTGTGTGCTTGAAGTTTTTATGTTCTTGGCCGACATGATGGTGGTAGCGTGTTGCAGATCCTTATGGATTAATATTTTATTGTTTGGCATTTTTGAGGATGTTGATTTTGGTCTTCATTACTATGTGACCAACTTAGGTTGGTGCGCATCAAGATTTGTTCATGAATTGGGCCAACAGTTATAATTTATTATGTATTTGTGGCCGACAGAGTTGTTGATGTAAATTCATGTAGCAGATATATAAGAGTGATTGTTTCTTAATTTTGAAGAGTGTGTGTGTGGTGTATGCTCGTTGAATGTATGCAAGATGTGTGAATACATGTCAAATCATTTTATTTCAGAGAAGAGTGTGAAGAAGATTGAGTGAAGTGTGAAGAAGTGTTTTTGTGCCTAACCAGAACTGTCATCAGGCTTTTGTAGAAGCTAATTTCATAGTTCATTCTCATCAAATGGATTTAATCTCATTATTTTATGTAAGGAAATGAGCCTTCCCTTTAAGCAGTGTGCCTGAATGCATGTGCATTCCTTATTCATTTTTCATTTTACTTCTAACAAGGTATAATCTTGTGGATTAACATCCACCGTGGTTTTTCCCCTAACAATGTTTCCACGTATAAAATCTTGGTGTTCATGTGTCTCTGATGTGCTGTTGATTTATGCTTTCACTATTAATTATTAGATCTGAGATTAAAGGTTGATTAAGGTTGAATAAGCTTAATTTTTGTAACAATTGATTCAGCCCCCCTCTTAGTTGTCTATCCTTGTTTTCCCAATAATTGGTATCAGAGCTGGTTCCTCTGAAGAAGTTTAACAGCTTGAGGTGATTCGAGATGGAATCATACAAAAAGGATAATCCCATATTCAATGGTACAAAATACTCTCTATGGAAGATCAGAATGGAGTGTCATTTGAGGTGCATTGGTGAATCATTTTGGAAGATTACAAAGAACAGATATAATATTACTTAGAATGGTCCCACTACTCCTAATGAGATCAAAGAATCTGAAATCAACATCAAGGATATTGAAGAATATTTAAGTGCTTTGATAGATTCAGAGATGAAAAATGTGATAGGTTTGAAGACAACACATGAGATCTAGAAGAAATTGGAAACATTGTATGAAGGAGATGCTCAAGTGAAAATTTCTAAGCTAAAAATTCTAAAAGGCAAGTGAGAGAACTTGAAGATGAAAACATTTTTTTTTCATGCAAAAAGTAAATGAACTAGTGATGGGTTTTAGATGTGTTGGTGGAGTTATGGATGAAGATGAAATTGTGGCTAAAGTGCTAAGGTTTGTGCCTACTTCCTACAAAAAAAAAGTTCATGCTATTGAAGAACCCAGGACAGTAAAAAATGTTACAAGAGACATGCTGATTGGTAAACTCGTTGCCTTTGAGTTGAGTGAATTTGGTGACTCCACTCCAAAAACAAAATCTTCATTTAAATCTATTGTATCCGGAAAAATCCAACAAAGATATGATTCGGGAGGGAGTTCCAGAAAAACATTCAAAGATGAAGACGAGATGATACAAATTGAAGATGAAGAAAGAGAGCTAGAAGAGCTAGAAGCATTCATTGTGAAAAGAGAATCTAGAGGACATGGTAAGTACAAAGAAAAACTACCTATTAAATGTTTCTTTTGTAGTAAGATAGGCCATTTTGCATCAAGGTGTCCTGAAAGAGTTTCTAAATATAAACCTGACAAGTCCAGATTTCAAAATAAATGTTATTATGTTGAAGAAGGTGTTACTAATGATGAATTTGATAAAGAAACTGGAATGAAGATGGATGGGTATTCATTGCTATCAAGGAAAATTTTACAGTGTCCATTGAATTTGCTAACAATCAGAATATTAAGAAAGCTCTTGCAACCAAAATTGATGAAAAGGATGAATGGGTGATTGACAGTGGATGCTCACATCATATGTCTGGTGACAAAATCAAGTTTCTAAGCTTGGAAAAGTATGATGGTGGTGTTGTAAGATTTGGAGATAACAATGCTGGTGTGATTTGTGGAAAATGCACTATTTCTCTTGGTGGTAAATGTAATACTGATGATCTTTATGTTGAAGGATTGAAACATAACTTATTGAGTGTTGGATAGATGGTAGAAAAGGGATACAATATTCAATTCAAAGATGGCAAGTGCGGCATATTGGGAATCTCTAGAAATTTAATTGCTTTAGGTACAAAGACAAGAGGTAATATTTTTCATTTAAGTGCTGCTAGTGAAAATTGCTTTCTTGCTCAAGTTAATGTAAGTTGGTTATGAAATAGAAGGTTGTGTCATGTGAATTTTGATAACATTGCCAAAGTAAGATCCACTCAAGTAGTCAGAGATCTACCTAAGTTGGTGAAGCTTACTAGCATTATATGCAAGGAATGTCAAATGGGAAGGCAGACAATAACTTATTTTCGGAGCAAACATTATTCCAATGGTGTACTAGAGTTGGTTTATACTGATCTATGTGGTCCATCCTAAATTAGAATTATACAAGGAGAAAGGTACTTTATGTTGATTATTGATGATTACTCTAAGATGATATGGGTTGCTTTCGTGAGAGAAAAACATGAAGCTCTAGAAAATTTCAAATGTTTCAAGGCTTATGCAGAAAATGAGACAAGTTTGAAGGTCAAATGCTTAAGATCAAACAGAGGTGGTGAATTCACTTCCTGGGAGTTCAATACATTTTGTGAAGATAATGGAATCAAAAGACAGTTATCTACTCCCTGGACCTCTCAACAGAATGAATTTGTTGAAAGAAAGAACATAACAATTCTAGATGCTGCTAGAACTATGATGTTCGAAAGTAATGTTCCTCATATCTATTAGAGAGAAGTTGTAAGCACTGTTGTATACACTATCAACCAGGTAAATGTTAATGTTAATTTTGGTGAGAATCCTTTCGAACTATGGTTTGGTTATAATCCTACTGTTAAGTATTTCAAAATCTTTGGAAGTAGATGTTATATTAAGAGAGATGAAGATACTGGCAAGTTTGATGCTAGAAGTGATGAAGGAATCTTTCTGGGTTACTCTACTAAGAGCAAGGCATACCGGTGCTACAATAGAAGATTGAAGAAAATGGTTGAAAGTGAAAATGTCAGAGTTATGAAGACACTGTTAGATCATCCAAATAATGTGGATATGATTTAGATGACCAAAAATATAGTACTAATAATGGAAAGAATACATAGACACATAATCAAATTCAAATTATTTTGGTGAATCAAGAGAATCATGAAGAAGAAGCTAGTGGAAGTGCAGAAGAAAGAATAGAAGAACCAAAAGTCAGAGAGAATCCAAAATTTCCAAGGTATGCAAAGATAAATCAATTTGAGAATCAGATAATATGAGACAAGAACAAGGGTGTGTAAACTAGAATAAGAGTTGCAGAAGAATATTACCTGATTTCCAAAACTAAGCCTAGTAATGTAAACGAAGCATGCAAATAGAGAAAAATGATACATGGACTCTTATTCCCAGACCTCAGGATAAAAATGTGATTGGAACCAAATGGGTCTTTCAGAATAAGCTGAGTGAGAAAGGACAATTGGTTAGAAAAAAAGCAAGACTGGTATGTAAAGGATACTCATAGATGGAAGGTATTGACTTTGAAGAAACCTTTTCCCTTGTTGCTAGAATTGAAGCTGTAAAGTTATTTCTTGCTTATGCTACTTTCAAGAATTATAAAGTCTATCAAATGGATGTGAAGTCAGCATTTCTTAATGGTGAGTTAGAAGAAGAATTTTATGTTGAGAAACTCGATGGATTTCAACTGACTGATGAAAAATACATGGTTTGCCGATTGAAGAAAGCACTATATGGAATCAAACAATCCCCTAGAGCATGGTATGATAGATTGGATAAATACTTGTTGAAGCTTAGATTCAATAAAGGTACTATTGACAACAATATATATTTTAAGATGGATTAGGATAAAGAGTTGATTATTGAATTTTTTGTTGATGACATTATTTTTGAAGTTGGTGATGACTTATGCATGAAATTTGTTGATGAAATGAAAATTGAATTTGAGATGTGAATGATAGGAGAGCTGAAATTATTTTTAGGATTACAAATACCTCAGTTAGATGATGGAATCTTCATATCTTAATCCAAATATGTAAAAGAGTTACTGAATTTTTTTGGCATGGAAGACTCAAAACCAGTTGATACACCCATGGTAATCGGATGCAAGTTAACACAGAATGATGATTCTCCTAAGGCTAATCAAACAAGGTATATGTCAATGATTGGTGGATTGCTATATTTGAATCAGACTAGACCAGACATTATTAATTTTGTGTGCATGGTTTCTAGATATCAAGATGATCCAAAGTAATCACATGTGACTGCAATAAAGAGGATTTTCAGATACTTAAAAGGAACAGTTGATTTTGGTCTTTGGTATCCTAAGGATGATGATCTTACTTTGAATGCCTTTACAAATGAAGATTGGGTAGGAGATGTAGATGACAAAAAAAGTACAAATGGTGGTGCATTCTTCTTGGGGAAGAAGTTGGTGTCTTGGCTAAGTAAAAACCAGAATTCCATTTCCTTATCTACTGTTGAGGCAGAATATATTGCTACTGCAAACAATTGCACTCAAGTATTATGGATGAAATAGATGCTAAGAGATATTAGAATTGAGTATAATGAGACTATTGCTATATTTTGTGACAATTCAAGTGCCATAAATGTTTCCAAGAATCTGCTGTTACATTCAAAGACAAAACATATATCCATCAAGTATCACTTTTTGAGAGACAAAGTGAGTGATAAAGAAGTCAGATTGGAATATGTGCCCACTAAGGAAAAAATTGTAGATATCTTTACTAAACCATTGCCTAAGGATAATTTTGATTATCTCAGAGGAAAGTTAGGGGTGATTTCCCCTCCTAATCTAAACTAATATGCAAGTATTTGCATCAATCTGTGCACTTACAATAAGATCTTGTTTCAGATTGATGTTGTGGTGGTTGCTACTCAGGGGGAGTAGTCAGATGTTTTAGATATGTTGTTTAGATCTTGTGTACCTTTTCCATTGATGTCAAAGGGGGAGAAGTGTAATGTGAAAAAACTTGTACTATAAGGAGGAGAAGTGTAAGGGGGAGAAATGTAGAACAAAGAGGGAGAAAAGTACTATGTGAAGAGCTAGTTGTGTTGATGGTATTTTTCACATCATGTGTTGCCATCAATGCCAAAGGGGGAGATTGATGGATGTTGTGGTTTTTTTTCTAATATGTGGTTGTCATTGATGTCAACACTATTAGTATTGATGATTTTGAAGGCTGTATATGTTGAGGATATTGAGAAAATTAGAATAAATATGGTGCAGGCAATTTGTGAAGATTAGAATGGTGAAAAGTTTTTTACATTGATAATCAGAGGTCACACATTAAAGGGTTCCTTGTTGAGCCTATCCAGTATTTATTCTGGAATTTTCAGTGGTATGCATCAATTTTGGAGCGAGTTATAAGTTTATGAGTTCCTACAATTATTTTGTTACTATAGAAGGTGTTTTTGGAAGAAGAGAATGCAATTTTGGTAAATTGAGTTACTGCATATGCTATTATGATGTTCATTGATGTTTTTAGATCATGCTCTATCATTTTGGTACGTCCACATTGATCGATGTGTTCGTGATCGAAGATTTTCCTTTGTGTGCTTGAAGTTTTTATGTTCTTGGCTGACATGATGGTGGTAGCGTGTTTTGGATCCTTATGGATTAATATTTTATTGTTTGGCATGTTCGAGGATGTTGATTTAGGTTTTCATTGCTATGTGACTGACTTAGGTTAATGTGAATCGAGATTTGTTCATGAATTGGGCCAACAGTTGTAATTTATTCTTTATTTGTGGCCGACAGAGTTGTTGATGTAAATTCATGTAGTAGATATATAAGAGCGATTATTTCTTCATTTTGAAGAGTGTGTGTGTGGTGTATGCTTGGTGAATGTATGCAAGATGTGCGAATAAATATCAGATCATTTGATTTTAGAGATGAGTGTGAAGAAGATTGAGTGAAGTATGAAGAAGTGTTTATGTGCCTAATCGGAATTGTCATCAGGCTTTTCTAGAAGCTAATTTCTCAGTTCAACCTCATCAGATGGATTTAATCTGATTGTTTTATGTAAGGAAGTAAGCTTTCCCTTTGAGTAGTGAGCTCTAGGAAGTGTGCCTGAATGCATGTGCATTCCTTATTTAGTTTTCATTATACTTATAACAGGGTATAATCTTGTGGACTAACATCCACCATGGTCTTTCCCCTAACAGGGTTTCCATGTATAAAATCTTGGTGTTCATGTGTCTCTGATGTGCTGTTGATTTATGCTTTCACTGTTAATTATCAGATCTGAGATTAAAGGTTGATTAAGTTCGAATAAGCTTAATTTTTGTAACAACTGATTCACCCCACCTCTCAGTTGTCTATCCTTGTTTTTCCAACATTTCATTCTCACAAGCATACTTTTCAAATACTTTTACTTAATATTTTCTATTTGGTAATGGATAAAGAATTAAAAAAATAATTAAACATCCATTTTATCATGTCATTTATCCCTTCCTTCCATTGAACTTAAAATCACCTTTCTTTTTTTCCAATGCCAAATACTAAATAATTTCATTATATTCCATCTCATTCTAGCTCCTTATGTGCTACAAGAAACTCCATGGTAATTGATGTTGATTATAACTCAAGAAATATTTTTCAAATAATAGTCATGATGGTTAGGAGTTAACACAAGAATTTTTTATTATATTTATCTTATATACAACAATTGTAGAAGTAAAATCTTGATCATGATTAACCACTTCACTTTAAACTTGGAAAAAAATATAAGAGACAAACACAAAATGAAAAATTTGTATTTTACATCCAAAAATTACATCATAAAAATCTTATTCAAACAACAACAAATGTTATTAATTGAGTATTTTTGGGGTGTACGACTTATATACTGATGTCTTGCAAAGCCAAGGAAACAAACTCCCAATTTAAAACTAATAAAATGAAACCAATAATCATATCTTGCAAAGCCAAGGAAAAAATTCAATGTGACAATTTCATTTTTCAATTGAATTAAATTAACGATCTCATAGTAAAATAACTAATCTTCTCTCAAAAAAATTCAATTCCAGAT
Organism: Sequoiadendron giganteum; assembly: GCA_007115665.2. Taxonomy (NCBI): domain Eukaryota; kingdom Viridiplantae; phylum Streptophyta; class Pinopsida; order Cupressales; family Cupressaceae; genus Sequoiadendron; species Sequoiadendron giganteum. Next base: position 572,634,626 of record CM021103.1, on the reverse strand, counting down.
TCACTTTCAATTTCAACTTACATCCATGGCAAGAGTTATTACAATCTTTAAATTTAAAATTAACATAATTTCATTGGATCTCTCATACAATAAATATAATTGACAAATTCCTATCTTCCTTCTCAATGTATAATTTATGGCTTCCTATATTCTCTCTTTAGGCAACAAAACATTCCCTTTAAAAGTCCAACTATCTTATAAACTGGCATGACCTCCATTGTCTATCCAATCTACACTTTTATTACTTCATTCTTGTACCCAAATCCTCCTCTAGCACAATCTCGTAGCTTACACATTTGTTTCAATCTACAATTTATTAAAACCACTAATATTGCAGCCTTCTCATAGTTTTAGTCCCTCCTATCTTCTTCCAACATACATTCTACACAATTCCTTATTATGCATGGTATTTCCAATGTGAATTGAACTTATTTAATTTTAAAACCTCCATCTCATATGAAGCCCCAAACACTCATACATAGTCTCTTCTAGTCTTCTTCTGTGGTGATTTTTAACTCCGATCTATAAATCAGGCATTGCCCCTCCTACACATATTTCTGCTATTTCTATTTTAAAGATCTTAAAATAATAATGAATGCAACAAACCCCTTCCAATCTTCCCTATGTGGACCCTTCTACCACCAAATTTTTTTGCATTGTTTTTATCACATGTCTTCGAATGGTTACTTCACCTCCCCACATCTCTTCACATGTTTCATGCCTCTTCACATTTCATTCTTCCTTATTGTGTATTTAGTTTTCAGTTCTATTTTTTTTAAATGTTGTCTTAAAAATGGCATTGCCCCTTTTCACATGTGAATATTATTAATCCTTTAAAATAATTTTTAAAATATTTGCACCCTCCTCTATTTTACCCCTATGGTGCACCTTTACCACTTCATCTTATTTTCAATGAATTTCACTTCTTTCTATTGAATCATACAGTATTCTTTAAAATGTAAAATGTGTATTTAATACCTCTCTCCAATGCACATGGAAAACCCAAAAGGACAAAAAAAGAGATCCATCAAAGCCAAAGGATTGAAAACTACACTACCTCAACCACTCACAATTCAAATTAATCAGAATGTTAGAAATGAAAAATAAAACCAAATTGAAATATTTTTTTGATTGATGAGGATTCCCAATTTTCCCAATTGCTCCTGCATCAGTCACATTGGGTAAATGAAATGTTCCATGAGCTAGAAAACTCAAGAAAAATTGGAGATGTATGGAATGGTTATTCCATGTTTGTCTCTAATCTAAATTTGATCATTCTTCATTGGAGCCTTCCCTCTTCTATTCTTCTCTTCTTCATTAACTTCAATATACAAGCCACTGTTATTTCCATCACACGCTTTGGGCTATTGTTTCCTTTTCCTTTACTATGCTGCTGCAATAAATTCAATTTGTATTCTCCTCTTGAAATCTACCTTTTGAATATTTCACATCAAAACGATCATTATTTTCCTTTTCCTCTATACGATGTTTTCTAGCACCACAACAAACATTGGGTTTTGAATTCTTTAATTTCTTCTCCCTCTCCTTCATAAAATTCAACACATACTTTTATCCATATTTTTGGATGGTCTATACGATGTTTTCTAGCACCACAACAAACATTGGGTTTTGAATTCTTTAATTTCTTCTCCCTCTCCTTCATAAAATTCAACACATACTTTTATTCATAAAATTCAACACATACTTTTATACATTCCTTCTTCCATCATAAATGGCCTCCCTATCAAATTGTCATGGCCTTCCCAACAACAAATTACAAACACTCATAGGCATTACATCACACAATACTTCATCCTTAGAGGAACCAATCTAAAATTAGTCAAACACTACTCATTCACAATCATCTCATATTCCTTTTGCAAAAAAGAAACTTTATACAAGCTCAAGTGCTTACACCTTTTCAAATGTAGCTTTTATACCATATCCTTTGAAACTAGGTTATATGTACTAGCACTATCTACTATAACTTTGCAACACTTACCTCTAACCTTGCACATGGTTTGAAAGAGACACCTTTTTTGGTATGGTTCCTCCTCAGCCACCTTCAGATTTACCAACAGTCTCCTCATCATGAGAGATTCACC